>JADLZK010006302.1:0-321919 GCA_015847255.1 Hyparrhenia diplandra | reverse complement strand
CGCCGATGGTATCGCGATCATCTTTAAGGTGCCGCGGTGGAAACTTTCATTTCACTGACACAGTTCTTGGCGACTTCGAGTCCCAGGACCTCGAGGTGCGGATCACCGGCTTCGCTGCGCGGTCACGGACCCATTCTGCGCAGCTTCAGGTACTCGGCCCGCGTTGTTGGAGGCGAGAAGTGCGGCGTACGCCGAAATACCTCATACGCTGCACCTTTTAGGAAAGTGAAAGCGAGGCGGCGCCCGGCCCGTACTTCTTCACGATCCGTCGAAATCACGAGAGACCCGGTACACCGATATTATACGGCAACGGCGATGCTACTTTCGATCTCAGTCCATTACTGCGGCGAAATCGTGTCAGAGGCGCGAGAACTTGATAGCGTCCTAGGCATAGAGATCATCCCATGAGCTTCGGTACCCGGCCCCATTGCCATGCGGCGTAGCCACCTGAGACTGCGGATAACCTCTCAAGAGACCCAGAGCGGCGGTAGCCGGGTGAGTAGTAGTGATGCGAGCTTGCGCACGGTAGTCGATACTGAGCGATACCGCGAAGCATTTTCGGCTGTATGGCGAAGTCACAAGTATCGGTAGAGACCTCGCGTGAAGTAGGCGAGGCGCACCTTGGCGCGTGCCTCACTCCTCTCTCGGCGGCGAGATCGCGATTGCTCACGCTTGAGTAGCGCGAAGATAGAGGAAGGATAGGCTCGTGCGAAACTGCCGAGGAAGCGGCGAAGCACTGGCGGGTAGCAGCAAACGCTGGCGAAGCCGAGCTTGCAGGCCACGTCGCTACTGACGCTTCGGTCGCTGCCAGCGGCTTGCCAGCGCGAAAGCTCCATCGCGAGACTATAAAGCGACTTAAGCGCGCGAGCGGCGCGCCGTGAAACGGCGCACGCATTTGGCGTTCTTGATACGGCCCGTATTGCGTGATAAGCGGCGATCTTTTGAGGGGTAGCCTCAATACCCGCGCTTCGAGCGATGAGCGGCGGCTTCCCACCAGCGGGACGAGCGCATTTTGGGGAGTTGAAGCTGACGTGAACTCGAGCTTGGCAAAGACAGCACGAATGCTGGGCGTTTTGGCGCTCATGCTTGGCAGCGATGTGTCGGCGTGCGCTTCCACGAGCTTTCCGAAACTCTTTAGCTTTACGCATGCACCTCAGGAAGGTGGCGGCATTCTTCAAGCGAAGGGCATTGTTCACATACCGAGAATGCACCAACGAAGTGATGAAGAGTAGCGGTTGGTGACCGATCGCGCCGCTATCACAGTATGCGCGAGTAGCGTCGCGAAAGCAGGCGTCGCGCAGGAGGTGGAGTCAACAATTTGGTCGTCTGGCGGCAAAGGGAAGCGGATCCTTTGGGCATGCCTTGTTGAGGCCGTGTAATCAACACACATTCTCCATTTCCCATTCTTCTTCCAGACTGATGCGAGGGTTGGCTATCCCACTTTCGGGATGATATACCTCCCTTGATGAACACAGCTAAGAAGCTTATCATCTCCTGCGGCGTTACGCGTCGATGCGTCGTCGAAGCGTCTAAAGCCTCACGCTACGCGTAGCGCGTTTAATATTTCAAAAGTGCTGGCGGCTTCCCTGGTATACGAGCATGTCGAAACTCTCCCGCCTTGAGCCGTGAGGATTATTCGCGCGGAGAAAGTCAGCAGCTTCGCCTTCCTATTTAAAGTGAAAGCTCGAGACCCTACGCGAAAGGTGCGCCCATCCCTGTCGACCTTTATCTCGCCAAAAGCGTCCTTCACCGAGCTCGAAACAGCGCGCGCGTACGGTAGAGCTCGCCGGATAGGCTTCGACGGCTGCCGAGCTCTTACGTGCGAGCTCGTGCTGCGCGGCCCTCTTGAAGCTCGGCGTCCTCGCCAGCGAGCCGCCATCTTTGGCGCGTCACGCTCGATCTCAGCTGCGGCGTGGCATCTTGGAGCGGCAGCCCTGCCCGGCGAAGCGTGCTGCGAAAAGGTAGAGTCACGGTAGTGACCCGCCAGGCGAGAATCTTCGACGCTTGAGGTAGGTGTAGATTTAGGAGCGGCCACTGAGACCCGCGCCTGCGGCAGCGCCCCAAAGACGCGTGGTAGCGTTCACGAAGCACCTGCGCGCGTGAGGACCTCCCTTGCGAGGAGGTTGTCAGAAGTGCGAAGGTAGCGAGAGGTCGTCGCGCAGCGAGATCATACGACTTTCCGGCACTACGCGTAGACCGCAGTGCAGCGGCGGGGCGTGCTAGTGATACCAAGGCTTGGAAGCGCATGGGCGTAGAGAGGTTGAGCGCTACCCGTCCATCCGGCACCTTTTCGCGGCAGATGCCGAAAGATAGGATCGGCGCGGAGTATCTCGAGTACGGAAGACATGCGAAGGTCGCCCTAGCCGAAGTCGCGAGCTTCGACCGCGAAAGTAGAGTAGGCGTGCGAGCTCGGTGAAAGGAGACCTGCAGCGTGAGCTCAATAGCACTTGGACTCATAGCCGAGCTCCGCGAAAGAGCGATATTGGCGCGTCACCGATGTAGGCGTCGTTCGTTCGCGTCCTCGAGCCGCTGCTGCGTGGCTACGGCATTTACGCGCTACGCGCACGGCGTACTCATCACGTGCTAGCCGGGGCCGGCGATCGGCTATCATCTTGTGCCGGCAGGGACGCCGTGATGCGACCGCGGGCGCCGAGCATCTTGTCAGTACTTGTTGGCCGAAGCCCGCCCGGCTCCCGCAGGAAGTCTTGCGCCTATCTCCGTGATGGCGGCGAACTCCTGATTAAATGCGTCGTCGTGGGGGCGCTTGCTCCTCTTGTTCTTCTTCTTGCGGGCGCGGGGCGGATCCGTCAGCGGCTTCGTGCGTAGATCGCCAGGCTTTGCCCTTGCGTGGCAGAGAGCGGCGTAAAATCTCCCTGCGGCATGCAGTAGCGAGCTGAGACTCCTTCACGAGACTTGAGGCTTCTTAGCGCCCGGAAACTTGCGGATAGAGGTTCGCGGCGGTGCGAAGGTGAAGCAGCGGTGATGATCACCGAGTAAGGAAGCCTCCGGAAAGTTTGTTCTGAAGCTTGGGAAGCGATGTAGTAGCGCGAGCTCTCCCTTCTTACGCGCATCGCGCAAGTCCGGAAATGCAGTGCCTTTGGCAGTAGAATTACCACTGAAGATTCGCGAGCGAAGCGCAGCGCGCAGTAGTCCTCCGATCGCGGATGGTGCCTACTGGCGAGTGCTTTCGAGCGAGGCAGCGAGAATGACGCAAGATAGAAGGCGGAGTTACGGATGATGAAGTAGTCAGCTATGCGCAGCCGCCCGGCAGCGAGGCGATAGTCCCTCGGCCCGTGGCGGATCGGTCTCCCGTTGCACTTTTGCACGAGTGAGCTTCCGAGCGCGAAGAGCGGAGGCCTGCGTGAATCGTGAGGCAGAATACCTTAGCGCCTCGAGCTCAAAGCTTCGAGCGGCGGTCTCGCTTTAGCGATAGGCTCAGCGACGCCGCGCGAAGCGTCGAGCTGCGACTCTTATCCCTCCCGTCAGTAGTAGCCGCCCGCGCTGGCGTTATCGCTACTCACGTCGCGAGGCGTTTTTATTAAATGCGTCAGCGGTAGCACATCTCGTCACCCACGGGGCGTTCTTGTCCTTAGTGAGCCTCATAACTAGTCGGCGTTGATTGATGTCATGCGTCGCGGTTCTCGCCGATGACGTCGTGCGTGACTCTCGGGGATGAGAGGAAGCCTCGTACTCTTCTGCAGCCCGTCGATGAGCCTTGAGCTTCGCCGCTGTCTGCACCGCTGCCTCGCCGACGAAGCTTTTGACTTGCTTTCATTAGGTACAGCGTGCACGAGGGGTCCCTCGAGGACGGGCACTTCGCCTAGCGAGATCAAAGCGGCCGCCGGAGTTACAGGAAAGCTCTGCCGAACACCGGTGGGAGACTGCTAGCGGCATCGTTGATCGCGGTTGATCGACGGTCACTGGGACATCACGAAACTCGAGCTGCATGTAGCGTGGCGGCGCCCGGAATCCTCCTGCTTTCGGCGAGGAAGACCCCAGCGCTCGAGCAGCAGCGTGCTTTCGAGTTCTCGAGCTCCTCAGCCGAGACGCCTTGACGATCGAAGAGCGGGTACGGCTAGCCTTGTGCGATACAGAAGCGTGTGCTCCGGAGTCAGAAGAGATGGCTATTGGCGCTCCACCGAGGGTGTAGCACGTAACAGCGGCGTGTAGAGTGACATATCGCGAGGCTCATCTGCGTCGAGTGTGAGTTGAGCTTCGCGGGCCGTAGTACGCGGACTCCTGCCCCAAAAAGAGGAGCGGTAGCCGCCGAGAGTACATCTTGGCGTCACGCCCGCCCGTGAGACTCGTCCACCGGCAGCGCATCCTCAGCTGGCGAGCTGGAGAGGGCGGCGTTTGGCGATGGAGAGTGACATCACCGGAAGAGAGCTGCGTGGGCTCGCGTCCCAAGATGTCGGGGGAGGAGGTCGCTTGTCCGGGGCGAAGAAAGCGGTCGCACGCGCCGCGCGTAAGAGTGGCGAGGCTATCGGTGGAAAGCCACACCCCATATCGGCGAAGAGGCGCAGTCGAGTGGCGCCCGCGGAGTGCTTGAGGATATCCTCCGCGCGCGCCGAGCGGGTAGAGCACGGCTCCCACGAGGACTTCTCCGGCGTCGTCGGTAAGTCGAAAAGCGCCCGAGCGTGACTGCAGCGCTCCGGTCGGCAGTGGCGAGAAAAAGCCGCCAGCGGAAGATACGTAGCGCACGCGACTACTACGCGGCGACCCGAAATCCGCGATATCAGCCAGCTGAGTCGCGTTCTCGAATGGCCTAGCTCTAGAACAATGACACAATGTTTTATCTTTGGGTTGGCGAAATCCGAGGCTCCTAGTCAGTGTGGTCACTATCCAGAGCTCAAGCGCTGCGTAGCGAGTGCGTGACACAAGCCCGAGATCGAGAGGAAGCGGGCTCCCAAGTCTACGTGATTGAGGCTAGTGCCAATATGAGGGTGAGTGAGGTGTGTTTGAGTGTGTTATCTAGCCTCCCCTCGGCGAAGCCACCCCCTCCTTTTATAGTAGCAAGGGAGGCCGGGAACATATAGAGCTCTCCGAGTTGAGTGAGATAGGTAGAACAAGAGCGGGGAGGCGGGTAGGTGAAAAAGCTCTCCGAGCGAGCTGCGTTGATTGGCGAAGCTCTCTTTGAGCTCGGTAAGCTTTGGGCGTCCAGGCAGCGTGCATTAAATTAGATGCCTGCGAGAATCGAGTGCGAAGCGATAGTCAAGTATGCATACATCTTCTATATCATAGTTGGAAAGCGTCTCTTTGGTATGGGAGGAGAGGCGGCCATGCTGTGCTTAGCGCAGTGACGCTCCGCGCATATGCACGCGTAGGAGATCGCAGCGAAGTTGTTGGATCACGGCGAGATGCGGCGAGGAAGCTCTCTCGGCGAGCTCTTTGGCACGGCAAGCGATCTTGAGCTCTTTGGAGACTTGGATGTTGAAGTGGTGCGCGAGTAAATGCCAGCGAGATCGAGTTTGAGGCGGTGAGTAAAACGTCGTCACGCCCATAATGCGGTAGGAGTCGATCCCGTGTCGACATGAAGCAGCGGCCATACCATGGATGGGGCTCTCAGCGCACGTTGCCCGTAGCGAGACCTTTGTAAGCGTGGCTGTTGGAGTCGATGGGGTATGGCGGTGTGATGGAAAGGACCTCCCTCAGTAGGCTATGGCTGGCTAGCGTAGCTACGATACTTGTCGAGGAAGCGGTTGGCCAACTCCGTGCCTAGCGGCCCAGCGTGGAAGATAAGCGAGGCTCTTCAGCGTCGCGCGAGTCCGATTGAGCTTCGAGCTGCGGCGGCGGGAAGAAGGTCCCGTATAAAAGGTGTTCATCATGCGGATGAGAGCTCATTAGGGGAGAGCTGCGCTTGGCGAGAATCGCCCCTTAGTTTGTGAAGCTCATGCGGCGTCGAGTACGGCGGCGAGCTGCGTCCACAGCCGGAGCTCTTTGGAGATAGTGAGCTCTTAGCGTTGGCGGCGGGCTCGGCTTATTGGCGTCGGCGAGGGAGCTCATTCTTAGCGTCGAATGCTCGATCCCCACAATGCGTAGTGTTTTACGTATGAGAAGTTGAGAGGTGAGAACCCTTTTTCTCTTACGTAAATTTTGAAGCCTCCCTTTTATAGTCACAAAGGGAGGACTAAAGAGAGAAAGAACACAAAAATAGAAGAGGTAAAGTGCTAAATGCCGCGAGGACGCCATGGGTACATGCGTTTCACTGTGTGGCGTCGTGGGCTTGTTACGATGCGTGTCCGTCGCGTCGCAGTGCTGTAGTCACTGCGGAATTCGAGAGGATCGAAAGTCCAGCCCACGTAATGTCCGTCATGTCGTAGTAGAGAACGCGTCTGCGTCGGGATGCCGTGATGTCTTTTTAAATTCGTGTAGCGGTTGGCGGTATCGCGGTGTGGATGTGAATTCACGGAGGCTTAGGCTTCGTGGCTCAGCGTTATTCGAGCTGCGTGCTCGGAAAATGCAGCGGAGGTATCTTAGCAGGTCCGCGAAAGTTGATCGAGCTTCGAGCTTGGAACTTCGTAGAGTGCGTGTATTCAGTGGAAACGTAGAGTGAGATACAGCAGGATCCGCGAGCTCTCGCGATAGAACTTCGAGTAACTTACGCGTAACATCACGGTAGGCGGGAACCGTAGGGCTCCCGGCTTCGGTGCTTCGGAGGCCAGTGAGTACGAAGTCATCTGGCGAGCCGCGAGCTCCGAGCTTCCAGAGCTTCGGTGGCAAATCCGTCGAGATTGAGCTTCGAGTATACGTCGCGAAAGTCCCGAAGTCGGAGTTGTAGATTACTGGCCCAGCCCTAAAGCTTCGTTGAGGCGGAGATTGGTGTAGAGGCGAGCTTCATGCGTCGCTTGAGCTTCGAGCTCCAGCCGAGATACGCGATGAGGTCGAGACTTGTACCGCGCTTTGTCTCGAGGCTTCGTGTGGGTCCGGAAGGACTTGTTATCCGAGAGCTTCGTCTGCAGCGGAGAGACTTAGCTGATGACCTCGTGCTGCGTCGGAGATAAAAGAGCTTATCGCGGAAAGAGCTTCGTCTGGCGAGCGAGTCGAGCGAGCACGAGGGAATTTATGCGTGCGAGGCAAAAGTGATCCACGACACTTTCGAGGTCGCGGCGCCGCAGAACAAGAGTAGGAGTTCGGGCTCAGTTCTACGGGCTTCGTGCGAGGCGAGGATTGACGGCGAGCCCTGCAGCGGAGATTTAGGCGCGACGTTATCATTATTCTTTTACGCGATTAGTGTCGGTGTTTAGGATACCCACGATATAGGTATCCCGCGACCCAGTGCGGGGAAGGCGGAGTCTCCTCCAGGGCGTTTTCTCTGACAGCAAAGATGGCGGTAGTAAAATTAGTGCTTTCGGGGTTGACTTTGTCGCCCGAGTGCTTGGCGGGTAGATGTAACGAGCTCGTGAAGACGAGAAGTTCTCGCCGGAGGCTTTAGTGGTCGTGTTTAAGTTAGTTCCCCATGATGCTTTGTGGAAAGGGAGGCTCGAGGCACCGATGGTCTCGGCGTTTTGGGGAGATGGATTCTCCACTCATGCGCTTAAGGTCAAGGTGGGTAAATTGCATTGATGCGCCCGTTAAGGTTCATTCCCATTCGGAGAAAATGGCGCTAAGCTGCTCGTTAGGTGTAGCCCGAGCTTGCATTTTGAGTGGAATGGCGGAGTTCGTCTTGACTCGTTTGAGTGGTTTTTCGTTTTTCGTTCCCATTACGCTCTCGCGGAGGTGGGGTGGGGTCGTGCCTCATCTTACCTCGGTGGCGAGACGAAGGTGCTGGTGAGTTACTCAGGGTGCTCGGTGAGCCCGAGCTCAGTCGGCTTCGTTCATTCGTCGATCGACTAATTGGACCGACCTCATGTTCCGATTGCCTCAACCTCTATAATTCTCGAGATCTTATTCGGAGATCAGGGGCTGGTCGCCTCCTTTCGTCGTAGGAAATCGAGAGGTGGATTGATGCACTTTGGCGACTCGAGCGCAGGGTCGGCGAGCTCCGTGCGCTCGTGCACACCTGACATAGGCAGCTCGGGCGGCTACGTCGTGCTTCGCTCGGGGTTAGCCCAGGCGGGTGTCGAATTTTCAGCGGGGCCGACCTTGAACCCAGGCATGATCGGTGTGTGGCTTGTGAGTGGGGTGAGGTCGTTTTTCGTTTTTAGTTCCCAATTACGCTCTCTTATGGAGGTGGGGGTGAGAGCTCGTGCCTCGTCTTACCTCACGATGGCGAGGCGGGTGCTGCGGTGAGTTACTAGCGGGTAGCTTCGAGTGAGGCGAGCTTCGTCGGCTCGTTAGATACGATCGGCTAGTGGACCCGACCTCATGTTCGGTGCCTCAACCTCTATAATTCTCGAGATCTTGAGGAGATCCCAGGGCTCAGTCGCCTCCTAGTCGTAAGTAGAAATCAGAAGTCGATTTGATGCTGGCGACTTCGAGCACGCAATTGTGAAAGCTCCGTGCGCTTTCGTGCACACGAACATAGAGCGCTTCGAGCGCTCGTCGGCGATGCCCCTCGCTTCGGGGTTGGCCCAAAGCGTCTGTCGAACCCTCGGCGGGCCGACCTTCGAACCTGAGGCAGGTGATGGCGAGCTTCCCATTTGCGCGGTCGGATTAGTCGAGCCGGAGTCGACCGGCAGTCGCCCGGGACCCGGGTGATGTGTTAGTCGAATCGTAAGAGGGAAGAGATTTTACCTCTTGTTGTTACCTTTGGTGAATGGTGTCGTGGTTTCCGCGCGTGCTTCTGGCCGTGGTCGCGGTCGTGCGGGACGGGGCCTTGAGGCGAGGGCGACCCGATCGGTGAGTGTCGCCTGGTAGTCGAGCCGCGACTTGCGGGCGTGCGGGCGTGGTCGCGTGAGACGGGAGTGGTCCGTCGCGGCGGCACGGGAGCGTGCGCGGCGGGCGGCCGGTGGTCCTGGTCGGCGTGGCGCGTGCCTCTCGATGTCAATGCGGCGGGCGACGGGCGGGCCGGCGACCCCGCGCGCGGCGGGGAGTGAACGACCGTAAGTCGTCTGGGCGATCCGCGACCCACTAGGTCGGCTTCGAGGTGGAAGCGGTGGCCATGTGGGACCTTCGCGGTCTGGGCCGTGCCGCGGGACGGGGCGTCGTGCGAGCGGAGGTGGCGCGGCGGAGGTGAAGCGCTGGCGTCACGGCCGCGGGGCGATGTGGAAGCGGCCGGCCACGGCGGAGCTCAGTCGCGCGCGTGCGGGGCGTCGTGGGCTCGGAGGCCAGCGGCTTCCGCTTCAGCGAGAGACGAGACGCGACCTCGAGGTCGTCGTGCCCGGGCGCTCACGGCTCTTGGCGCGTGCGGGCGCTAGTAAACTGCGTGGTAGAGCGGCGGTCTCGGGCGAGGCCTTTCGACGCGCGGCGGCGCGCGACCGACCTCAGGAGCTTTGTGGCTTTGATGCCGCGGCTTTCCGGCGACGGGCGTCTTGCGGGCGGGGCGTCCAGCGGGCGGCCCTCGGGTGGCCGGCTCTGCCGTGCGAGCGCCGGGCACGGCGGGATGACACCCGCGGGGCGTGCTATTGGCTTGGCGGGCATCTACGACGGCGGCCGAGGTCTCAAGGCGCGAGCGGCTCGACGCCGGCGAGCGCGGCCTCGGCGATAGCGTTGGCGGCGGCGGGCGCGGATGGCCGCTGACGCCCGAGGCTGCGGCTGGAAGCGGCGGCGGGCTCGTGGGGCTTATGGTGAGGCCCGTGGCGAGGCTCGTGGCCGTGGCGAGCTTCGTGGAGCTTTCGGCAAGCGGCGGGCTCCGCGGGCTCGTGGACCTCGAATCGAGCGGTTTGCGACCGGTCGCCTGGCTGTCCGAGCTCGTCGCGTTGCGAGCTTAGGTGATGGCGTAGAATCGATGCGAGTTGTAGACAAGTCGTGGAACTCGGGGATCGGCGTTGCATGCGAGGAGGAGCTCGCACGGTGAAAAGCGATTGGACACGGAGGTCGCTTGATGACGCCGCAGCCGGGCCGATGACGGACCTGCACAATCATAGAAGTAGATGTAGATCGGGGCCGTGCCCTTTTGATCATAGATGAACAACGAGTCCCGAAGTCGGGGTGAGATATAAAATAACTTAAGCGTTTAAGTCATAAAGAGTTAAGCCCTTTTTCCTTTTCTTTTTGTAAGTTTCGTTGAATCTCTAAGTTCGAGCTCATGCCGACGAGCGAATGGCGGGCCGTTTCCTCGGCGCGGGCGCGGGGGAGTCGGTTGGCATTCGCGCCCCGCCTTACGGCGGCGATCACCGACTTTAGGTAAACAACAAACCACGCAAGTTGAGAGAAGGAAAAGCGAGCGAGATCAAAATAGGTGGATGCGACCTCGATAAAGCACAGCGCGGCTTAGAGCTCGAAGATAGTTATTTCTGCGAAAAAGAGTTAGTGGCGGGGTGTGCGCCCGTCCTCTGTAGCCCAGAGCAAGGGTTGACCTCGCTCGGGCGGGGAGGCGCGACCGTTATACTGTCGGAGCGGAAGGAATTCTAATGCTTGCACAAATTTTGCATTGGATGGTAATTTGCAATATGCGTTAAGGGTAAAGAGGCGTATTTGTTCGATGTTTGGGCGTTGGTGATGACTCGATGTCGGAGCTCTTGTTCGTGTCGGGAGCGGCGTGAATTGGTTATGGCCGAAATCGGGAACCTTGGGCGGTAGCAGGCTCGGCAAAAACTTCGTCGGTGAAGAGCTCGGAGGAGAGTTCGTGGCCCGAGCTGGCGAGAGCTTCGGAGCGAAGCGGACAAGCTTCGGCGGAGGAGCTCGTGGCCGCAGGCTTTCGGTGAGGCTCGTTGGAAGGCTTCGTCGGCGGAGCATGTCGGTGGCGGGAGAGTGGTGGCCAGAGGCTTCGGAGAGGCTCGTTGAGTGAAGAGCTTCGTGGCGAGCTTGGCGGACGGAGAGGCTCGTAGAAGTTCGGCCGCGGAGAGCGTGTGGCGGGCTCGGCGAGGCTCGTTGGTGGGCTTCGTGGCGAGCTTGGCGACGGAGGCTGGGTTGATGAAAACACGGAGGAGATGTTGGTGGTGAGCTCGTGGCCGTGGACGGCGGGTTAGTTGGTGGCCGTGGCGAGCTTGGCGGCGGAGGCTTCGTTGATGAAAAACGCGGAGATGTTGGTGGGCGAGCTGTGGCGTGCTGCGTGTTCGTTGGTGAAGAGCTTCGTGGCGAGCTTGGCGACGAAAGCTTCGTTGATGAAAACGCGTGACCCAGGGGCGGCGGAAGGCGGGAAGTTCGGCGAGGGAGAGCCAGCGGCCGGGCTCGGCGAGCTCGTTGGTGAAGAGCTCATGGCGAGCTTGGTGACGGAGAGCTTCGTTGATGAGGGCGCGGGAGATGTTGGCTGGTAGGCGCGTGGCCGTGCTCGGCGGGTTCGTTGGTGAAGAGCTCATGGCGAGCTTGCGGCCGGAGAGCTTTGTTGATGAAGAGCTCGGAGATGTTATTTGGCCCGAGCCGTGGCGTGCTCGGCGGGGGCTCGTTGGTGAAAGAGCTTCGTGGCGAGCTTGACGGAGCTTCGTTCATGAAAACGCGTGGCCAAGGCGGAGAGGCCCGAGAAGTTGGCGGCGGCAGCTGGCGGCGGGCTTTGGCGAGCTTTGCGTTGGTGGCTTCGTGCCGGCTGCGGCGGAGCTCATTCATGAACGCGTGGCGAGCGCGCTGCGGCGTGAAGCTTCGGAGAAGTTCGACAGGAGAGCTTCGTGGCGGGAGGATCGCCTTGAGCGGGCGTCGCGGCGCGGAATGTGCGAATCGGGTGCCCCGGCACGTCGCTCGTCTGCGGGACGGAGCGCGGCGGCAGGCTGCGAGCGATGCTACAAGGTCCACGACCCCGGTCGTGCACGGGCCTTTCCGCGGCGGAGGCACGGAGCGCGCGGAGCGGGCGGCGCGGGGTGCAAGAGGGCGGACCCCGACGGCCGTGCGAGGGCGTGGAGCTTCAGGTGCAAAGTCATGGGCGGGTAGGCCGATCATTGTCTGCGCCGGGGGTAGGAAGTGCGTGCGGGTACCCCAGTGTAGTCAGGCTCATGCGGCCTTGCGCCCATGAGGACCCGGAGAGAGAGCGAGCCTTGTCGCGTAGGACGGAGGGATGCCCGAGGGGGACCGGCGACTCTAGGTCACGGCGTGGCGCGGCGGGCAGGTCGTCGCGTCTTCCCCCCACTTTCGGCTCCGGTGGCGCGGTGCGTGGGTCATGAGGAGGGAGATCGGTTGTGGGCCTCGGGTCGCCGCGGTGTGCGTTGCCGCGGATCTAGGCGGGCGGCCAGGGTCGTGCGAGACGAGGCGTGCGTGCGTCGCGCCGTGTCCCGGAGGTTGTTCGCGGAGGCGGCGTGGCGAATCAGCCTTGGCGGCGAGATCGCGCATAGCGTGCCGGTCGTGCAACTCGCGAGTCTATGCGGGACCGGCGTGGTCGACGGTGCTGGCCGGTGCTAGTCGTTCCGTGGCGGCGTTGGGAGGCGACGGCGTGGTTGGTACGCCGTCGGGGAATTTGCGATCTCGGAATGGGAGGGTCGCTGAGACTCCGTCGCGACAAGCGGTACCGCCGAGAATGCTGGTATGGGTTGGCGACGGCGGCGTCGGCGGAAGTGTCCGCCGGATGTGGTGCGGCATCGGGCCGTGATGGCGGTGCGATGGCCGTCCGGGCGGCGGGGAGGCCCGGTGGGCGCGGTCGGATCCGTCCGTCTGGCGCCAGGCTCGGTCGCATCGGCTGCCGGGTCGGGAAGGGCCCGGGACTCCTCTGGTCGGCGTGGGGCGAGGCCGGCGTCGCGAAGCACATGTCGGGCCCGGGGGCCGGCGGCGTGGTGGATGGGGCCATCGGAAGCGGTGACTATGTCGTCACACGGCGCTTCCCTACGGCGCGCCAGCGTAGGTGGTCTACGAGGGGTATGCCACGAACACGATAAAATGGCTCGTGTGGGGCTTGATGGCCTAGCTCAAAGGGACACAAGGCGAGATTTATCTTGGTTCGAGACCGTCGGTGCCCTAGTCCGGTCTCGATTAAGGTCACTATGTGGTGGAGCTCAAACGCTCGTATCGGGAGAATACAAGCTGTTCGAGAGGGAGGCAGGGCTCCCAAGTCTGTGTGGGAGGAGGGGAGTGATGATCGTAGTGTTTCGTATGAGAGGATTGAGAGGTGAGAACCCTTTTCTCTTACGTGGCTGAAGCCTCCCTTTTATAGTCACAAGGGAGGACTAAAGAGGAGAAGAACACAAAATAGAAGGGGTAAAGTGCTAAATGACGAGGGACCCATAGGTCGTACGTTTCACTGTGGACGTCGTGGGCTTGTTCGTGCGTGTCCCGTCGCGTCTGGTCTTCGTCGTACGCGGAATTCCGGGGGATGGGCGAAGTCCCGCCCCTGTGTCCCGTCGCAATCGTAGTAGGAACACGTCTCGTCGGGATGCCCCGTGATGTCTTTTTCGTCGTGTAGCGGTTGGCGGTATGCGGCGTGGATGTCGTTCCGGAGGCTTGGAGCTCGTGGCTTTGCGTTGTTCCGAGCTCGTGCGGGTCGGAGGTACGGCGGAGGTGTCTTGGCGGGGTCACGAGTTGTCGAGCTCCGGGCTTGGAACTCGTAGGTCGTGTGTTCCGTGGAACCGCGGTCGGGGTCTGTAGGATCCGCGAGCTCCGGCGTGGAACTCGAGTAACTTGCACGTGGCGTCTGGTGAGACCGTGGGCTCCTCCGGCTCGGTGCTCGGGAGACCCAGGTCGTATGAAGTCGTCTGACGAGACCGCGGGCTCCGGCTCGGGCTCGGGGACCCGATCCCAGTTGGAGCTCGGGGTATCGTGCGGGGTCGGGTCGGGTTGTGGTTTCTGCGGCCCGGCCCTAAACTCGTTCGAGACGGAGTTCGGGTGTAGGGCCGAGCTCGTGCGTCGCGGGCTCGGGCTCCGGCTTCCCGAGATCGCATGAGGTGGAGCTTGTGCCCGCTTTGTCTCGAGCTCTCGTGTGGTCGGAGGACTTGTTATCGGGAGGCTCGTGCGAGGGGAGAGGACTTGGCCCGATGACCTCGTGCTCGTCGGGATAAAAAGAGCATATGCGGAGGAAGAGCTCGTACGGAGCGAGGCAGACAGTGGCGGGCAGGGAGGTTTATGCGTCTTGGGGAGGCAAGGTGATCCACCACGACCTCGGTCGCGGCGCGCGGGACAAGGTGGGGTTCGGGCTCCGTTCTGCGAGCTCGTGCGAGGCGGGATTCGGGCCCGAGCCCACCCGGGCGGAGTTTAGGCCGGCGTTGTCATTGTTCTTTTGCCGCGATTAGTCGGGTGTTTTAGGATACCCACGATATAGGTATCCCACAATCGGTGATGAACTGAGATGAACATGTCAAGATTATGATATGTAAACTATATGCTAGTTCATATACCAACACAAGAACATGAACAAGACTATACTCTAGTTCATAAGTTAGGCCAAGAACATAGATATAAGACTTGTAAATAGAAGAATGCTCCATAGAAGATGTATTACCAAGGCACTTTCTTCTAGGAGACAAGCCCTCCTTGTAGCTCTTCTACTCCAAGTGCTAACCAAGAACTAAGAAGAAGAAGAAAAGAAGTAGTAGAAGAAGAAGAGAGGTAGAGGTGGTAGAGAGAGGAAAGATTTACTGGTTTGCTAGACTCCAAGTGGTGTGTGTTGAGAGAGGAGGAGGGGGACTACTTATACACTTGGAGGGAGGGGCCTAAATGCTAATTTACACCAAAACCGACACAGTAAACCTTCTAATCTGAGCAAACCGACCATCCACGGCGGGAATCCCCATTTGGCGGGTGCACGAACCGCCTCCCGAGGTTGGGCGAAACCACCTCTCGGGGAGGGTGCGGCCGCACCGAGGGGTGCGGCCGCACCGTGTCTTGTAGCGCACCCCACAGGCTCGGCCCGGCCGGGTCTCGGTGGGGTGTCTTCCTTCGTCTTGAAAAGTTGTGGGCCGGGCTTGGCTCGGCCCAATTTTGTGTTTTGGGTCGATTTGCTCCTGGGCTTGTGTTTTTTTTGCAATAATCGCTTTCCGGATGGCGTACTTTGGTCGATTTTCCACTTGCTTTTATTATAAATGCGCAAAATAAAATACTAGACACTACAAGTGGAATTTTATTAGTGATAAATGCATATGAGTATAAAAAGGTATAGTTTTACTCCCTTTATGGTAGTAACTTGACGGGAAAAAAATATGTCGTTGGTGGCCGTCAACAAACTCCCCCAAGCTTACCCTTTGCGGCGTCCTCGAGCAAAAAGAGATAAAGTACTTGGTTGTTGATCGGGGAGTTGCTACTATGCCGATTACATTTCACAAGTGCCAGGGTTATAATAAGATTTTCTACTAGAGTTTGAATAAAATGGCACATCTTTTTCCCACCCTTTATTACCTTTCATCGTAGCGGGGCTTTTAGCTTTTCTCAAAGTCTTGGGCGGTTGCGAGATAGAACGGTTATAACGAAATACTTATCATTCATCCTTTTGATCAACTTTTTATCCAGAGATTTATTTATTTAGATAGTATTTATTATATTTTTTTTTTTTTTTTGAAAGCATGGGCTTTATTGCTATATATATATATATATGTTTTTTTTGGAGAGGTGGGCTCTGCTCGCCCTAGACTTTGTCTTTTATTTCCTCTCTTTCTTTTTTTTTTTTTTTAGAGATGTGGGCTCTACTCGCCCTCGGACACTTGTCCATTTTCATCTCATTTTTTCTTTTTTCCTCTTTTTTTTTAGCATAGCCCATATCATTTCTCTTTTCTTTCAAAGTAGATTCCCTGGACGTCAAGTTTCTCTTTTGGATGAAGTCATAGCAAATCCATTTGTACCATATCATACTTGGCAACAACTTAGACTAGATAGAGCCTATGCAACCCACATGAATCGGGTTTTTTAAGGATGAGTTTTTAGACTTAGCCACTAAACCCAAACTTTAGAGAAATTCGAATTATAAACTAGGCACGAGCAAAACATAAGACAGAGCAACTATTCATCATTTCAACAAGGGACTAAGACTAAACATTTTTATAGCTCATATATATAAACATTAAGGCACATAGAAGAGCTACTTATTCTATTTTTGGATTTTTTTAGTTTTAGTTTTTTTTTTTTCGATGCAAGATTGCTGAAATTTAAACATGCTAAAATAAAATAAAATCGATGAAAAAAAGTAAATATGCAATGCAATGATACTGCGGGGGTCCTCCCCAAGCTATCTGGAGGCCTACTGATCGGGATCGAAACCTTGGTACCTCCGAATGCTTCCTCGCGCGGCGTTCTTGTAGCCATGTTGGACTCAATTGGGTCCATCTCTGGCGACTCTGCTGCTCCCGTTCTGCCGCCAGCATGCGGTGTTTTGCACATGGGTATTGAGCGTGTGCTCAATGTTCCTAGTGCGGACGTCGAGGTGCGGCGGCTGGATCTGCGATAGCCTCCACCCCTTGTGGTGGTGCACCTTTGGTGGGTGGGGGCATATCGTCGGAGCTATCGTCAAAAGTCAAATCTGTTGGCCCTCCATGCTTTGCTGTATCTCCTTCGGCCACTCCGATGGTGCCGGTGTGTGAGGCGGCGGTTCCCACCTAGGATCATACCCGGGTATTACCCACGGGGTCCCCATAGGATGAGGCCATCTTTGCTGAAACACCGGTGTAGGGCTGCTTGCGTGGCCGGTCGTGAAGTAGGGCCCATGGGAGGGAGGATCCGACCTCCGGTCTCCTGCCAGCTGCGTGAAGAACTGATGGGGGAGTCTTTCCTGCGCAAGCTATCGGCAGCCTCGAGCTCAAATGTTAGTACTCCTTTTATACAACGTAAGTCCGGGTTAGGTAACCAACTATAGTTGCATAGCCGAGGGAAAAGATGACCAAGCTCGCGGATGGTAAAATCTTAACTAAGTGCCCTCGCACAAAAGCCGGTTCCAAAAATCCTAGGTGTGAAATGTACTCTATCTGCTGATTATCCAAAGCTCCAATCGCGAGAGCGGTGTGATAAGAGATGTGCAGGTGACGAGAACGACAACTTTTGTGATAATATGTAAAAAGTTCATGCACATCTCTAACACTTTGGAGCTACTTTCTCCTTGTGGACAATAGCATAGAGTAATTTTAATTCAACTTCATTCACCCATCTAACCCCATGTCTAGGAAACAAAGTCAACGAGATCCAAATGATGGATATATCTAAGTGATGGGTCTTTGGATGCGTGAGTGGCGAGGTTTGAAAAGTACCGGCCTCATGAGCACTTGGGATATCTCCACCCAAAAGTGGTTTTTCGACAAAGTCGGGAAGAGCAAAGCATCTATGTTTAGTGCACATCTATAGCTGAAACCCCAGTGACGAGCTAGGTCCGCCCACGTGACATGATAAAGTGTACCAAAAAGGCGGAAAGAAATTCCTAGCTGGTCCTCTACTAGTGTGCACAAGAACTGTATTGTCAGGAGGCGAGAACCTTCCTCCTCAAGAGGGGAATATCCTGCCACCCGACTCTCTCAAAGGATAGGGAATTCATCGTCCGTACTGTTTGTTCGAGGAGCTCGAGTCGATTCGGCGTGTCTTTGGAACACACGGTCCTTGAGTAGGAGATATGCTTGTATCTCCGTCTCCACGGATGTCGAGGTACGGCGCGTCGGCTTCGTCGATTGTCGGGGGAGCTTGAGCTTCTTCCTCCCCGACGGGTGCAGCGTCTTCTTGCATGGGGGAGCCTTCGAGATCGTCGAAGTTGAGGGCGGAGCTTGTGCTTGTTTGTCGTGAGCTATGTCTTGACGCCGCCTCAACCCAACCCGAAGATCTTCCCCGGCTTTCTTCATGGCTTCGCAAAACGATTGAGCAAAACCTCGGTGTGCAAGGGTTAAATGAAAGTATGCACTTTCACACCGTGTTCTTGCTCGGCACAATGTTTTTGGTGGAGAAAATGGAGTGTAGAACAAATGGGAGAGAGTGTGAGAATGAGAGAGAGT
Organism: Hyparrhenia diplandra; assembly: GCA_015847255.1. Taxonomy (NCBI): domain Eukaryota; kingdom Viridiplantae; phylum Streptophyta; class Magnoliopsida; order Poales; family Poaceae; genus Hyparrhenia; species Hyparrhenia diplandra. Next base: position 304,070 of record JADLZK010006302.1, on the reverse strand, counting down.
GAAAATGAGAGGTGGGTGCTCTCACACCGGTGCTCGGGCTGTTTATAGCCGAGCCAACGACCGGGGACGCTCCACACAACGGTTAGGAGCCGTTGGCGAAGGCGAGGCCCGCGCGGTGCCCGCCAGAGGGGTGCGGGCGCACCTTGGCGCGTGCGCGCACCTGACCGAGGCCTCTCTTTGCCGTGCTTTGGCGAGGCGTGCTCAACGGTCACGAAAAGTTCGTGGCCGTTGTTTGCTTTCTTGGCCGTTCGGCCGTTTTCTCCCTTTTTTGATTTTCTCCAAAAATTTTCAAATATAAATTTATTTTTAAATAGAAAAATTATTTTAAAAATATTTTTGTATATATACTTTTTATGTAGAAAATGTTTTTCTTTTTATTTTCCACGAAAAGAATTTATTTTATTTATAAAGATTTTTATTTTAGTTTTCAAAAATATTTACTTATAGATTTATATAACAAATATTTTTTTTGTTTATTTTGATAATAAAATATTTTATAAAACACATTTTTTAATATACCCTATTTTTTTTTCTTTTTTAAATATACCCCATTTTTTTTTTTTTTTTTTGAAATATACCCCATTTTTTTTTTTTTTTTTTGAAGGGTAGGTTATTTATAGTCGGCACAATGCGACTCTCCCACTTCTTGGCGGGAAGTACACTTTCAGGGGTCTCGGAGTTAGATCCTTCAACACTCCACACGGCTTTGATGATGATATCACGGTGTGTTGTTGTTTTTGTACCCGATGAATGGGCACTTTACCGCCTTACTCTCGGCGTGGAAGACTATGAAGCCTTTCCCCATGTAGATATCGGCCTTGGCCGTATAGAGAAATGGCCTCCCGTGGGAGGAGAGGCGTATCCTCGATGGGCCCATATCCAAGATCACAAAATCTGCGGGGGATGTACTCCTTCAAGGATCTTATCTTGATGACTCATCTTTTTGGTGAGGTTTTTCGTTAATTTTGGCTTGGCCCGATGCCGAGGTCCTTCAATGATGGCTGACCCGAGTTGTAGTTGGAGTTGTACCCTGGTTGCCTTGGAATGGTGGCACGGGCCCGGTTGTTCCAGCCCTGCGAGGTTGGCGATACCGTTCTTGTTATTGATGAAGGCGGCTTCTTCCACGGGTCTCGAGGCGGTTATCCCCGGTGGCCAACTCCACCCACAGGTCTCACGAGGTCATGTGAGCATCTATGGCGTAGAAATGGCGGGCGCTGCTGGATAACGAGTCGATCTTTGCGCTCCTCCGGCTTCTTCGACAAAGATCCATTTTTGCGGCAAGCATATCCGCCTCCTTCACGGTATGCATGCCTTTTTGTGTTTTGGCCGGGTTACGTCTTCGCCCGGCTACGGTTTGCCACCATTTTGTCGATCAAGGCTGTTGCGATCTATGGTGAGCGATAGAAATGCGCCACCGGCCGGCGGCGTCGAGGTGCCCCTTTGATATGGCCGTGAGACCATTGTAGAAGTTACGGAGCACCGGCCCGGTTCTCCATCCCGTGGTGCGGGCATGCTAGAATGTATTCTGCGCGCCTCTCCCACGCCTCGGAATGGGTTCCATTGCTTGTCTGGCGGAAATTGGCGATCCTCCCCCTTAGGGCATTGGTTTTGCCCATGGGGAAGAATTTAGCCAGAACGCCGCGAGCACTTGGCCCACGTCTTGGCGACTTCCTTGTCCTTGTAGAACCATTGTTTTGCCTTCCCCACGAGGAGAAAGGAAACAAGCGGAGCGATGACGTCCGGTTCGGCGTCCTTGATGACGATGGTGTTGCACAGCTCAAGGAAGTGTTGGAGATGGCGTTGGCGTCCTCACTAGGCGATCCACGAAATGGGCGCTGCACCATCGTGTCGGCCCGGTCGCGCGGCTCAAAGTTTTTATCCGCCACATTCACCACCGGCCCGGTGGGCACGTTGGTGGCGGCGGGAAATAGAATCGCGCGCGGCGACTTCTCGCCATGGCTTGAGATGTGGTTGGTGCGGGGATGTCGGTTTCGACCGGGGGTTCCGGCCCAGAAGAAGAAGCGACACGAGACCTGTTCTTCCTTAGGAGTGCCTACGGATCGGAGATGAAGTTTTCCGGCGAAAGGAAACGACATACACTATCTGTTTTTCATCCACAAAGGAGAAAACATAAAAGATTAGCCTGTATGAGCAAATGGTAGCCACGCACACGGTTCATATTCATAGCCGGCTATTATTATTTTTTTCACAATGCCTTCCCGGCAACGCGCGCCGAAATGCTTGTTGACATTTCTTAGCGCAATGAAAGGAAATGTATAAAACCCATCCCCAATAACTTGGCGCCCGAAATGCGCCCCGACATTCCCAAGTAAAACCACCATGTTGGTGATCCGAGAGGGATTGTCAACGGGATAGATCTTGCCATCTTAGATATTTCATCCATAAGCGCACGGATCTATCATTGTAGCATTTCACCCTAAGTATTCGAGGGTATCGTTATTTATATTTTCCCAAAAGGAAGGCATGTGATTAATAAGCTAGCATGGCATCTGAATAGAGGAACATGTGTTTGCTTAGACCAAATTGTTCATAACAGGGGTAAGCAATAACGGTTGTTGGATAGTGTGACACACACTTAAGAATCCACCAGCATAAGGATAAAGAAAATAGATAAAGAATAAATGAATAACCTAATGGAGTAATTCTAATGTATCTAGTCATGGCCATACAAATGAATAGTTAGGATCATATGCAAACTGATTTAATCATGGTTAGGTCTAGGATAACAGGGAGACTCCCCGGATGCCATACGGCCCGATGGGAAGCATTTACGAACTCCTATAGCACATACGAACGTGGGGGATTTCAAGGGGACGGTCAAGGCTTGTCACGACCAAGCCGCCTACCCCCTCAACCGTGGCATGCACTCATATTCGCAGGTGTCGTAATACCCGGGCACCATGCCCGCATATCGAACACTACTCTTGTCCCCCAGATCCCCACTTTCGTCGAATGGACCGGATTAGAACAAGGGCAAACCCGAAGGAACAACGAACCGATATCCCACCTCTAATCAAGTTAGGCATATGAAGATCGGTGATGAACTGAGATGAACATGTCAAGATTATGATATGTAAACTATATGCTAGTTCATATACCAACACAAGAACATGAACAAGACTATACTCTAGTTCATAAGTTAGGCCAAGAACATAGATATAAGACTTGTAAATAGAAGAATGCTCCATAGAAGATGTATTACCAAGGCACTTTCTTCTAGGAGACAAGCCCTCCTTGTAGCTCTTCTACTCCAAGTGCTAACCAAGAACTAAGAAGAAGAAGAAAGAAGTAGTAGAAGAAGAGAGAGAGGTAGAGGTGGTAGAGAGAGGAAGATTTACGGTTTTCTTTGGACTCCAAGTGGTGTGTGTTGAGAGAGGGAGGAGAGGGGGACTACTTATACACTTGGAGGAGGGGCCTAAATGCTAATTTACACCAAAACCGACACAGTAAACCTTCCTAATCTGAGCAAACCGACCATCCCACGGCGGGAATCCCCATTTGGCAAGTGCACGAACCGCCTCCCCGAGGTTGGGCGAAACCACCTCGGGGAGGGTGCGGCCACACCAGGTGGGTCTTGCGCACCCCCCAGGCTCGGCCTGGCCCGGGTCTCGGTGGGGTGTCTTCCTTCGTCTTGAAAAGTTGTGGGCCGGGCTTGGCTCGGCCCAATTTTGATGTTTTGGGTCGATTTGCTCCTGGGCTTGTGTTTTGCAATAATGCGCTTTCCCGGATGGCGTACTTTGGTCGATTTTCCACTTGCTTTTATTATAAATCTGCAAAATAAAATACTAGACACTACAAGTGGAATTTTATTAGTGATAAATGCATATGAGTATAAAAAGGTATAGTTTTACTCCCTTTATGGTAGTAACTTGACGGGAAAAAATATGTCGTTGGTAACCGTCAACATTAATCAAGGATTACAATTTGGAGGTACATGACCACTGTTGGCATTTGTTAAGTGCTTAAAAGAATATGAAGGATTCTGCAAGCGCACAGAACACCTACCATTGTAGCATTTCTCTAGGATGAGTATTCTAGAGTATCATATCCACAGGGAAGCTTTAGCTAAAGAATTCTAATAAGTCACAATCATGTATCCACTAACTTAGCAAACCACTAGACAATAGTGAGGAAGTAATTGTTAAAGGATAAGTAAATGTCAATGCATAAAATAATAACCTACCTAAGATATCAAAGAAAACTAAACTAATCAAGAGGTCAAAGGAAGAGATCAAGGTTCCTATATATTTCTCTATTACTTAGGTTCTATAATAGCAATTATACTAATGCACTTTGGAGCAACAGTTCCTTTCCAACTCTCGAGAAAGACTGGGAAGAAGGTAGTTGGGAGAAGGCTGCCAAAAGCTCTACTGAAACACCAATCCGAACGTGGTGGAATACAAAGGCCTTACTAGTTTGTCACCCCTGGATCTACCACAACTATCCGTGGGATTGGGCGCAACCTCAGGTAACCTATAGCCTAGACACCAAGTCTACACTATCGATTACTACTATAGCTACCATGAATAATTAGAGTCCTCAATACGAGCGGAGATCCCATGCAAAAGCATAATAACTATACTTAACCATATATGAAAGGCAATGAAGTGAATAGATAAGATAAATATATGAATCATAAATCTTGTAGAGAAGATACAAGGACATACCATACTCTGAAGACATCTCCAGAACAGGAGCATAGCTCCACTCTCCTTTACTCTTGATTAGATCTAAGTTAGACCTAATCTAGTTCTAATTACATGGCTAATCTACTTCTAATTACATAGCTAATCTACTTCTAATCTACTTCTAATTCACTAATCCCTGAGAGAGAGGTTATCCTTACATTGGGACACCTCTACAACTGAGAGATAATGAATAGAATGAGATAGAATGAATTAGGGTTTCACCACAGGGTCGTGGGGTCTTCTTATATAGGCCTTGGCGATGAATGATAGCCCTTGGATCAAACCGACCTTGGCAACGGTGTAGATACATCCTCAATGTCGGTGGTAAACCACCATAGAAAGGAGAGGCTAACATGTGGGACCCACCTGGCGGCCGGCCTAAATGGGCCTGGCGGCCGCCAGTGGGTTGACTCCCCTCGGCCTCTAGTTCCTTCTGGTGTCTTCTGGTATCTTCTAGAGTGTTTTAGTCCACATTTCGGGTCGAGTTACTTCATGGTCAAGTCTTGTCATCATATGGGACATAAACTCTGGAACTTTCTCCATTCTTCTCTGCATTTATCTGTTAGGTCCCTGAAAAGATATAAATCACCAAAGCTCATAGAATTATGTTAGTAAAGCCCCTAGTCTATGTTGATATTCATTTTACGCCCTTATTTCATATTTAGTTGACTATTAATATTATGCTATAACAGGTGTCAACAAGTTCCCCCCAAGCTTACCCTTTGCTAGTCCCTAGCAAAGCCAAACTTAGCAATGGATCGGGGAGTTGCTACAATGCTTTCACGCCTCAAGAGTACACATGCTTTCAAACAAAATTTCTCCTCTATGTTAAAAAAAACTTTTCAACTTTCAACTTACCCGTATTACCTTAAACCATGGAGCTTATAGCCTTTTCTTTGATCTTGGGCAATTGAAAGATAGAACAATCAAGTCAAGCATCATGTCTCAAACTCTTTATTCAACCTTCATTCTGGAGTTTTTGCAAGTTTTCAAAATAAAACTCAAAGTTCCTTTGTATGACCCTCTCAAGTCTCTCATTTGTGGTATTTGTGGATCCTCACTTAAGCAATAATGTTGTGTTGCCTTTCTCTCATAATATGTGATATTTTTTTGGAATAAGGCAAAAGAAGACACTATGCCTTCTCTCTCTCACCCTATATTCTAAGGCTTATATCTGGAGCTCTAGGTGGGAGAAAACTAAATCTACTTACTAAGCATATATTGTAAGTTCAAGCAATGGATCCAAAGTTACAAGTCACACTGATCAAGTGGTGCATGTGTATGGTGGAAAGAATATAATGGATATGGTAGGGAATATGGTAAGGTGTATGGAATGAATGAGGGGAAAGCTTAATTCTACTTTTGCTCCTTGAGGAATCATCTCTCTTTGGGATCTGAAAACTTTGGGAGAACTTGGGTTGTATCTATTTCTCTTTCTTTATTTTTCTTTTATGGAGAGGCGAGCATCTAAGTACCCATTGTTTACAAAGATGACACTTGTCCATTTTTACTCTCCTTTATTCTTTCTTTTTTTCTTAGGGAGGTAGGCTCTACTCGCCTCGTAGGACACTTGTCCATTTTTCATCTCCCTTTCTTTTTTTTTTTTACAACAACCCAAATCTCTTTTGCAATAATTTTTGAGAGATAGACAAATGTAATGGAGCTTTGTAAGATATTGGCTAGCAATGTGTGAGTGAATGGGTGTAGGGAATATTTTGGGTTGTTCTCTCCCAGGGTAGGAATAGAACATTTTTTTGTGGATATTTGGTGAATGCTTTGTGGATGCGTACTTCTAGAGTAGAAATAGCATAAATGCAAGTGGATAGAGTAGAGTGGAATAAAGTGTGCATGATCGAGTATGACAAGTTTCTAAGGGTCGACAAAGATTGAACAAACTCAATGCAAAGCAAGCGACCTATACATATGTCAAAAGGTTTTCCTAATCTAGGGAGCATGTATATATGGCTTGTGGTAGGAGGTTCAACACTCTTGTCACACAGAACTTATCATGTGCACTTTAATTTTCAAAAGATAAATCTCCGAAATCTAGTATCACTAGGAGTAAGATAAATAGCAGCTCGGACTCTCATATATCATATCCGTCAATTACCTAGACTTGAGCAAGCATTTGCTACCCACGTGGTTTTAGGTTCAGAGCAAATCTCAAGTCAAAGCAGTTGTATTTAAAAGCTTGAGAGAGATTAAGCTTGAAAGGTAGGTACTTGAAAGGAATTACGACAGAGCAACTATTCATCATCTCCAAGGCTAGAGATTATCTTCAGAGTTTATTTTATTATCACACTCTAATAAAGACTCTTTAATAAAAACTATATAGACTCTATTTATTTGGTTTCCTTTGTTATGCATCTTTTTATTTTTTTCTAATAAAGCAAACAAATTTAGCTAATATTAAATAAGATAAAGGAATACTTATCTGGATACATGGGGGTTGTACTCCCCCAAGCTGGATGTTGACATAATCTTCAATGTTCTTGATGGTTGGAAGTAGAGGTAGATAGTGATGGTGGCTGATTGATCTTCTTTAACGCTGGACACCATGTGTCATGTCTCTATTCCTTGAGATCCTGCTGAACTCAAAATAGACAACAAAGCTAGTGGAACTTAATTAAGCGTTAGGGGTTAGCCACGTTGCTTTTTTCCGCTTGGGGAATCTTTTCAAAGAAAGATTAATATTTTTGGATTTTCTATGCAAAAATAAAGAACGATGATGCATGCATATTTATTTTATTTTTATGCCACCACAAAGAAATATCCTTGTGAGTTGTTACACACCACAAAATTACTCACATGGGGCTTAGAGTTTTTCAATGTATATGAAACAAACAAATATTTATTTTCTTTTCTAATGCAAGGCTTGTGCTATAATGTAAATATGCTAAAGGAAAACAATTATGCAATGCAATAAGGTAAATATGGATAACTACCGATCTTACCTTTTTTAGGCGAGGGTTCGTGTTTTAAGTCCTCTGAACGAGACTTCTTACCTTGTCTTTTCCTTGAGCGTATTATCTGATCTTGACAGTTGTGCTCCATGAGGTGGTGAAGGATGACGTCACCCATCTTCATTGCTGGTCTTATGAGTTGGAGTGAAGCGTGGCGGTGTCTTGTTTAGTATGCATGCTTGTAAGACATTCACTTGTTGAATTTTGGAGAGACCCGATAGGCTTCTCCACCTTTTTGTTCAAAGTGTGTCCTGTTTGCAAAGTCATGGTAGAGATCAAGTGCATGGGCTCTGTTGGTGGGAAAACACCAACAGAACAAAAAACTTTCATTCATTCTACTCTAACCATAGGCACAACAAACAAGATAGAGTTGATTTATTATACTTTTCTTAAACCTAACTTGGGTGACAAGATCATAAGATTGAGCATGATTATATGTGGTTAAAACTTTCAACAGATCGAATAAAGCTTATTGACTCTTGGAAGGGTTTTCTTATCTAAACATCAAAGGCATGATTATGATTATCTTCATCCAAAGCAAGGTAAGCAACATTCTGGCTTGATTAGGACTATGAGATCAAGAGATTGGTGGTAAGAACACTTAAAGAAACAAAACATGTTGAGCTAATGAAATTAGATCAGGCAAGGTTGTTACTCTAACATGTTTGATTATTTATTTGTGAACAAACCATAATTAAGGTAAAGCTTAAGTAATGATAACTTACCTCAAGATATTACCTTAATATTGGAGTGTGACAGTATCGTAACACCTTGTGATGGTCCTTTTCTTCTGCTCGAAGATTTCCTTCTTTGGCCTATTGTGTATCTTGCTCCTCACTTATCTATTTTATTGCATCGTCCTTTCTTTCTTATTCTTCAAATTGTACTAGGACCTTTTAGCTCCTCTGATGGTTTTATTCCTGCAGTATTAGTTGACAACACATACCCGAAGGAATATATAAGTAATTGTAAACAAGGGTAGAACTGTCATGGAGCTTAAGGTAGCTTTTATGCCGAGAAGAAGTTTTGATTGGATATTTTATATGCTCACCATTACTTTCTCTCTAGTTGAAATTTTATGATATCTTAAGTTTGATTTTTATGCATGACATCTATTAACCATTCAAACTTAGAGAGACAAAGTAATAGTGAGTAGAGGGATTGCAAACCAAGCATGTCGAGTGATGGAAGCTTGAGAGGGCGAAGAGTAATGTCGGATGATCTTTAGAGGAGTCGACCTTCCTCCCCCATGCTCGAGCCTTCCTGTCACTCGACACTTTAAGTGTGAATGCTGAACCGTCCCTAATCGTGTGTTGCAATCACCATGTCCTTAGACTTTGTTCATCCTTTGTCCCTACAAGGTTAGTGACCAAGAATACCCGAAGGGAACTTGTCCCTAGGAACATGTTTCTTTTATCATGAGTCTTCATGTGCTCGAAAATATTATTATTATTATTATTTTAGAACATAAGACCGGAGTTGTATCCAAATATGAGATTTATATTCACTTACATGTCTTTGATGTTCTTGTGGCCTGTTGCTTTGTCCATCCACTCCTTTTGAGTAATTACGTTTCTAGATCGTGTTGTATGAAACTTTTCTTCATTGAATAGACATAGCACGGATCCTTTCTTTTAAAAATATTAGTGGACACATACCCGAGGGAAAATACAACATGGTTGAAGCGGGGGTTATTGTCCAAAGTTCATAAGATCTCATCTATGCTAATGAAAAAGGTGGTTCTTTGATTACTCTTAGCACGATTTTATTTTTCATGTATTATACACATTTTGTTTGTGGCTGCACTCTAGCATATGGATCAAGGCAAAGGTAACTTGTAGCAAAAAGATAGAGTGAATGGTATTTGTTACTTACAGTTCTTCCATTAATGATGAATGAGCCGTATCTTTTGCACAAGGTTGGAGTTCATCATATGCCTTGCTTCATCTCTAATATGAGTTCATCTCTTGACTTACCCGAATTGGATTTGAAAGTCCTCTGCATGGGTTAGTCTAACAAAATATCCAATGTCTACACAAGCAATTCTTGGTTCAATAACTAAACTAGACTCCATGTCTAATTCAATTAAGGAAGACTATTTAACCTAAGCACCACGCTTAATTTAAAAGCCTATGGAAGTATGATATCGGTACTCCCAAACCAAAGATTACTATAATAGATAAAGGTAGCATCAACGCACTATAGAGATTTATCCAATTAGAGACGAAAAGAGCATGATCATGGTGAGGATTTTTTTTATTATTATATATAAATGTTTAATTTGTTTTTTTTTTAGATGCAAACGACATGAATGTATGCATGGAATTAAACATGCAATGGATCTACTATGAGAAAACTTAAACTAAATGGAGTGAATGCATGGATTGATCAAGTAAACATGCAATGCAATGCAAGAAATTAAATGATAACTACTCAATCAATTTATAGTCCATGAGCAAGACTTTCTCACCTTTTAATCATACTTACCACGATCTGCAGCTTTCTATGTACGTCACTTGAGATGTTTTCATTGAATTCATGTGACGGCGACTTCTTCTCCAATCTATACATGGTTAGAAGATTTTATATATTTAAAAACATACCTTGAGATAGCGGGGTTCCAAGCTGTGATGAATCTTGAATGATCGGCACCTGGGTTCTTCAATCTTACTTCTTTCCTTATCTTGTGGAATCTTGTCGGAAGGTCGCAACGACATCTTTTGTCCCGTATATTCCACAACTCAATAGAACAAGGGTAATCCTACTAAAGCTAGTGATATACTAAATTAGCGGAGACATCATGATCATTATTAGAATCTTTAGGCCAATTACTTCCCCTGACAACGGCGCCAAAAAGCTTGTTGGCATTTGTTAAGTGCTTAAAAGAATATGAAGGATTCTACAAGCGCACCTAAACACCTACCATTGTAGCTTTTCTCTCTAGGATGAGTATTCTAGAGTATCGTATCCATAGGAAAGCTTTAGCTAAAGAATTCTAATAAGTCACAATCATGTATCCACTAACTTAGCAAACCACTAGACAATAGTGAGGAAGTAATTGTTAAAGGATAAGTAAATGTCAATGCATAAAATAATAACCTACCTAAGATATCAAAGAAAACTAAACTAATCAAGAGGTCAAAGGAAGAGATCAAGGTTCCTATATATTTCTCTATTACTTAGGTTCTATAATAGCAATTATACTAATGCACTTTGGAGCAACAGTTCCTTTCCAACTCTCGAGAAAGACTGCACTAGTAGAAATATGATCATCCGTGACAATTTGCTCGTGACGCCGCACACTTTCATCACAAAAGGATATGTCTTCAATGACGAAATGTTTATTTTCGTCATAAGTGTGTGGTGACGAAGTTTTAGCTTGAATATTAGTGACGATACTTGAAAATAAGGTCACAGAACACTTAAAGGAGGTCGTCATAGATTAGGGTTTTCTATGTCGACTCGTTTGGCACACCTAATGATCAAACAACTTGGTCACGTGATCGGTTTGGGTAATCGTCATTAGGTAACCCATGCATTTTTCCCGATGGCGTTTTTTTTTTTTGCGCCACGGTACTTCCCGCTTACGCTTCCCAATTTTTTTGGCGCTAGCCCGACAACGTTTTTTTGGCGCCACGGCTACTTCCCCGCTTTTTTGTTTTTTTTCCGCGCCTACCGCTCTATCGTAGGTTGGGCAAAGGCTTTGCCCAGAGTCTCAGACGGCTCGCTACATTTTTATTTACAAAGTGGGCTATAGGTCCTGCTGCACAAATCAGTTTTAGTAATCGCCATAAATTTTGTATGTGGTTGTGTGCGAGTCGTGGGCCGCACTCCACCTTTTTTTTGTATAGTGGGCCATAGCTCGCTCGGCAAAGAGGTTGGGCCTTACCTAGATGGGCCCGCTCCAACTTTTTTTGCACGGTGAGCCACAACTTCGCCGGAAAGCGGCTTGAGGGTTGCCTAGACGGCCCATTCAAATTCTTTTTGCAAAGAGAGAACGTGAAGATTTTGGGTCCCACCTCGAGGTGGGCACCTTGCGAAGTTAATTTGTTTTGGCAAAAATCTGCTCCCGTGAAGCATCGAACCCATGACCGTACGTTGCATAGGTAGGAGTGTTACCACCGGACTAGTCAACATTTCTTGTTGAAGGGATGTAAGTTTTTTTATTTGTAACCTTTCAACATGATAATTGGATGGTGGCTCATTTAGTTCGGTCGATGAGAGGTGATGGCTCTAAACCCATAATCGCTCATTCTGGCGGCGACACTGTCGCTTGGGCGAGACGGCGGCCAGAGGCCTCTCGGTGATTGATCTGGCGTCATCGTAATTGTCCCCCGTGTGTGGCGGTGGCGAAAGCAAAGCGGTGGGCGAGGGTAGAGTACAAGGCTTGATTTTTTTTTTTTTTCATGTTACATATATGGATGTGTTTGATTTAGAAGAAAAATCTAAGTTTGTTAAACTCAAAATAAAAATCTCTCTACAAAGCGGAGAGATAAAACACCCTATTTGTTGCAACTCCCGTTAAACTAGAGTTTCTTGTAATTAATTAATTAAACTAGTTTTGTGTTCCAAAAAATTATGAAATTTGTATGGTAGCTCACTTTTGGCGTGTAGGATTTATGATAAAAATTTTATAATCATTGGATATGGTATTAGTGAGTTATCAATTTATCTTACAAAAAATGCATAAAAAATTGCTTCATTCAAATTTTGAACCCAAGACCTCAAACATCACAACCAACCACCTCCGATTAAGCTACAACTAGTTTCAATATAGTTGATGCACTTTAACGTGTGTATATATAATCTTTCTCACACGTGAATTTAATTTTCCTCCATAAATCAAAAACTATTTTTCCCGAGCACCACCCCTTCTAGTCACGTGCGTACATGTTCACTCCAAGAAAAAAATCAATCTAGATGAATAAAAGAAAAAATAAAGCATAAGTGAGGAATTGAACTTCAATCTTTCGGTTAGGAGCAACCACACTTTACCACTAAGCTAGAAGAATGCTTTGTTTACTCTCATCATCTTGCCTTACATAAACAATGCAGTATGTGTCGGAGGGGGAAACCGACATGAAGTTCATCATGAGAGTTTTAGAACTGATTAGGATCTATTATTAGACAAAATAGTACTATCCATCCTTCATAACCACGAACATCTCTCACTTAGCCATATAGGACTATATGAGTTATATTTTCCTTTGTGAGTGATGTACAACAATACTTTGTCCAAATCAGTTGAATTTTTTATATGATGTTTCTACGCTAAAATCATATGGCTATGAAAGTTTTTAGATTTTTCTAGCCACTTTATGGAATTTTAACATTTATTATTTAGTAATTTAACAAATAATTACGGTAATAGGTAAACTTGGTCTGAAAGTTTTAAAACTTCACACAACATCATTGTTTGGATCCACAAGCATCCCAACAAATTTTGAAATGATTTGGAGAAACCGTAACACGGGGATGAACATCTATCACTAAGTGATAAGGGCATGTACAAGACATGTATCCTTTTGTGGGGATGTGCATCACCACTTCTCAGAATCAAATTAAAACTTTTTGACAACATAATACACCAAAAGGAGGAGCCCATGCCAGTTTTTAGTTTTTTTAAGCTAGATTAGATGATTTTAATATTTATTCTTTATTAAATCAACAAATAATTACTGATAATAGATAAACTTGGTCTAAAAATTCTAAACTTTCACACAACATCATAGTTTGCATCCACAAGCTTCCCAAAAAAATTGAAATGATTTAGAGAAATCGATACTATACATCCCACAGGGGATGATCATCTCGCACTAAGTGACAAGGGCATGTCGATGTATGCTTTTGTAGGGATGTGCATTACCACTTTCTCGGAATCAATTGAAACTTTTTGGACAATATAATACAACAAAAGGAAGAGCCCGTGCAAGTTTTCAGATTTTTTAAGCTAGATAAAATGATTTTAACATTTATTCTTTATTAAATCAACAAATAATTACAATAATACGTAATCTTGGTCCGCAAATTCCAAAACTTCACACAAAATTATAGTTTGGATCCACAAACATCCCAAATTTTTGAAATGATTTAGAAAAACTAGTACTATACATCCCACACGGGGATGAACATCTTCCACTAAGTGACAAGGGCATGTGTGAGACATGTATGCTTTTGTGGGGATGTGCATCCCCACTTTATAGAAATCACTTAGTTTTTTTATGTGATGCTTATGCACCAAAATCATGTGGCTATGAAACTTTTTAGATTTTTCAGCCAATTTATGGTATTTTAACATTTATTCTAGAGTAATTAAATAAATAATTACAATAATAACTAAACTTGGTTAAAAATTTCCAATGATTCACACAACAACATATTTTTATCTTCATAACCATACTATGAAAAGTTTCAAAAAATTTCAACAAAGTGTACTATACATCTTTGCCCATGAGAGCCGAAAAGAAAAAAAAAAAGAAAAAATAATAAAAAGAAAAACGAAAAACAAAAATAAAAAAAAAATAAATAAGGCCCATGAGAACCGGCCCACTATCTCCACCCATTTAACATTGCAACTACCCTAGCTTCTCTGTCCCTAACACCACCGCACCCATCCGGCGGTTCTCAGCTCGTCTCCCCAGCGCCGCACGTTCCTCCCGCCGCCGCCGCCGCCGCCCCCACCTGCTCCACCCGCCCTTTCCCCGCCTCACCCGTCTCCCCCATGCCGCCGGTCCTCCCAAGCGCCGCCCTCTGCTCTGCCCAACGCCGCGTGACTCAGGGGATTCGGCCAAGGGCGACGTAGAGGAGGCTGCCTGCACTCGATCCGACCTAAGACGATGCAGATGAGGCGTCGAACCTCCTACTGGCGGCGCGGGAGACGTACAGCCGCCGCCGCCGGACGGCACTGCGCACGACGAGGGGGAGTCAGCGAGTTGCGGCGGTGCCCTGCCCCGACTGGGGAGGCAACGATGCCGCGACGGCGGTCGTCGGTCCACGCCCCGGCCTCTTCCGGCAACGGGACGCCGTCGCCCCTTCTGCCTACGGCGCGATACTGCCGCCCCTCCGCCTGCAACGGTACCCCTTGCTCGCACCTTCTCCGCCTACGACCCACGCAACTGCTCCCTCCGCCTGCCTGCAAAGGCTCCAGTCAATTGCAATTTCGAGTCAAATTTGATTAATGGTGATCGTGTGCACCCTGGTAACGCGTGGAACAGTCGTGTGTATGATGAGTCAGTACTCGGTAGGTTATGTGTCCTTCCTGCACATCTCTGTTACTCTGTTTGATCAGTACAACGATCTACTATCTGTTCTCGAAATTGTATTGCCAAGATGGATGAGAGTCTAAAAAGATTATTATGCTTTAGGTACTAATAATAATTTATCTTATTTGGGGAATATATGAGAAAGCAGGCAATCACGAAGAAATTGAATTGAATCATTTTTGGAAGTAATTTCATATAGTTCAAAGATGTCAAAACTTTCTGCTTGTTTCTAACAAGTAACAATGTAGAGCTACAGGCTGTTTCTTCAAAGATAATATGCAAACCGAATCATCAACACATGATGCTTCCTACAAATGATAGAACTGCGGGATCTCAAACCAAATGCTTTCACTACATATTCTCATATTTTTCCATATTGTGTTTTTCTTCATGTTAACCCAACCAATCAATCTGTCAACTTATGATTTTTTTCATTTAATGTATATGTATTTATTTCTTTAGCAACTATGGAGATCACCAGGCAGGAAGGCGAGGGGGACGCAAGCTCAATCAGATGTTCTTTAATCCATACTCAATCAGGATTGTCTAGCTCCTGTACAACATCCTACATCCTGAACAGGCATATTTTGTTGTGAATGCCTATTGTGTTTCAGGTACATTCAGGACACAGGACCATTCACTTGGCTCCAAAGAGACTCAACGAACCTAGAATAAAGAAGGCCAACTCAGGTGTGGGCAATATATTGATCATTTTCTTGCCTGTATGTACATAGCACTCTGATATGAAGAGCAGTCATGAAAAAACTTTATTTGGATGAGCATTATAGTATTGGTAACATGGATAATTGATTAAGTTACCTGGCCTGGTCTCTACTGGCACAGTTTGGAAAAAATATAAATTTATCAACTATTCAATCTCTCTATTCAACTTCTGCGGGTTCAATATGTCGATGAGGAACCAAAAAGTAATTTTTGTTTCTGGTTTGAATTTATTCCGTTTGATTATGAAATAATGTACATTAATTTGATACTTTCTTCCTATGAACAGATATTACTTGTTGCTTGTTAATTCTTTTATTAGAGAACAAGCAATTTATTGATGGCAAGGTTGCTTCACATGTGAGATGTTCATCAAACTATCGGAGAGGACCGTGATCTGGCTGAAGTGTGAAATCTTGTTGGTAATATTTATGTTTTTAACATGGGGGTATGGTTTGTATATTTTCTTTAGCCTTTGATTTTATTCAAGACACGCCACCTACTCAAAGCGGTGATAATACATTTGTTCATTATATTAATAATAAATAAATAGTACATTTGTTCATGATTACATAATTACTCTTAAACAATAATTATTTTTGCATAGCCTGACAAAGGGATGCACCAATGCAATCAAGTTTCATCCGAGGAAGAAAAAGAAGTCATCCTTTTTCTCTCTATCTCGCCTTTTAACACATGTGAGTAAGCATGTGTATCTTCTTATTCCGCCATGCTTTTGATTTCATGGTATCATCGATATGGTTCACTTGTTGGATTTAGATAGGGGTCAAATCTATTTTAACTTGAGTAGGTAGTGCCAAGTAAGCAACTAAAAAGGAATTTTTGTTTTCAAGCGTGCACTATTACCATGTTTAAAATAGTTGCTTGGATCTTGTGATTTTTATTGCTGCAATATGCTAATCCTCAATTCTATTGGTAATCTCATCTTGATTTTTTTCTACTACTCCAATCGTGTTGTACAAGCTGCTCTTATTGACCTTGTTATATTTTTAGCTTAACTGTAAAAGCTGCTCTTATTTATCTTGTAATGAATTTACTCTTCACACACTTACTATATATATATGCTTGTTGGTTACAATATTATTAGAAATCTGCCAAATTTAGCGAATTTAGCGTGTTCAATTTTTAGTAACATGCATATGTGCTCTGCAATTTCTCTTCATATTGTACATCCGTGCTATTAAGTGTTTGAGATGCAATATTTTATTGCTTTATTTTTCGCAGGGTAAAGATCTGCGTCTGCCCTCCGATGGTCACAGAGTCACTTTATCACAGAAGTCAAGTAGTGCCATGATACAAGTTGCTATCGTTAGAACCCCATCATTCTTGGTGTATGTATATGGGTTGTAATAGTACATACTTGTAATACTTTGGATCTATTTATTTATGGAATTGTTTGATCATATCAATTTTATTTGCAAATACTAATGAAATTATGTGAAATCTATGACCATTTCATATCAAAGTATGACGATGAAAAAAGAGAATTACGTGATGATTACAAAATTTATTCCGTGGATCGATTCCTAAATGTTGTAATCACGCCATGTCGCATTAACGCCATGTCGGCATTAATGTCGGGTGCCACGCCGGCTTCCAACGTCGGCCAAACGGTACCAAACAGACACTTTCGGTGACGAATTGAATCATCACGCACTACAAAACACCGTTACTAGCGCCGTTAAGACGGCCGTTAGACAGATGATTATGACCAAAACGATGGTTCTTCCATGACTAAAAGGCATCATCATAGATTCAAACTACATCCATGACGACTTGTTATTCGTCACTGGTTGTAGGCACATCCGTGATGAAAATATACATTTCGTCACCGATGACCAAATGTGACGCGACCTCGGTGACGATATGAATTTCGTCAAAAACTCGCCACAGATGCTTTTGGGTGACGATTTTGGCACTTTCAGTGACCAATGGTGAACGTCATCAATGAGAACATTCCTAGTAGTGTGGGAAGAAGGTAGTTGGGAGAAGGCTGCCAAAAGCTCTACGAAACACCAATCTGAACGTGGTGGAATACAAAGGCCTTACAGAGTGTCACCCCCCCGGGCTACCACAACTATCCGTGGGATTGGGGCGCAACCTCGGGTAACCTATAGCCTAGACACCAAGTCTACACTATCGATTACTACTCTAGCTACCATGAATAACTAGAGTCCTCAATACGAGCGGAGATCCCATGCAAAAGCATAATAACTATACTTAACCATATATGAAAGGTAATGAAGTGAATAGATAAGATAAATATATGAATCATAAATCTTGTAGAGAAGATACAAGGACATACCAAACTCACGAAGACATCTCTGCACGGGAGCATAGCTCCACTCTTTTACTCTTGATTAGATCTAAGTTAGACCTAATCTAGTTCTAATTACATGGCTAATCTACTTCTAATTACATAGCTAATCTACTTCTAATCTACTTCTAATTCACTAATCCCCTGAGAGAGAGGTTATCCTTACATTGGGACACCTCTACAACCGGGAGATAATGAATAGAATGAGATAGAATGAATTAGGGTTTCACCCTGGGGTCAGGGGGTCTTCTTATTTAGGCCTTGGCGATGAATGATAGCCCTTGGATCAAACCGACCTTGGCAACGGTGTAGATACATCCTCAATGTCGGTGGTAAACCGCCATAGAAAGGAGAGGCTGACATGTGGGACCCACCTGGCGGCCGGGCCTAAATGGGCTTTGGCGGCCGCCCGGTGGGTTGACTCCCCTCGGCCTCTAGTTCCTTCCCTGTGTCTTCCGGTATCTTCTAGAGTGTTTTAGTCCACATTTCGGGTCGAGTTACTTCATGGTCAAGTCTTGTCATCATATGGGACATAAACTCTGGAACTTTCTCCATTCTTCTCTGCATTTATCTGTTAGGTCCCTAAAAAGATATAAATCACCAAAGCTCGTGGAATTATGTTAGTAAAACCCCTAGTCTATGTGTTGATATTCATTTTACGCCCTTATTTCATATTTAGTTGACTATTAATATTATGCTATAACAGTGTCAACAACCACCCGGGCGAGGCGAATGTCATTGCAGATGCCTTGAGCCTGAAGGCATATTGTACTATTGAGCAACCATTGCCAGAAGAGAAGTTTAACTTAATGCACCCCGCAGTCTTGCATAACATACAAGTGCAAAGTTCTCTGGAGGAGAGGGTAATCAGAGGGCAACAATCAGATAAAGGTATCTCTTTCATCAAGAAGAAGCTCGAGAAAGAACAAAGTGAACACTTCAGAATCGATGAGAATGACGTTCTATGGTATGATAATCGTCTTGTTGTACCCAAGGATAAGGAACTTAGAGATCAAATCTTGACAGAAGCACATTCTTCTACCCTATCCAATCATCCAGGTAGCAACAAGATGCATAGAGAATTGAGGTCACGCTTTTGGTGGACCAAGATGAGGAAAGAGATTGCTGCTCATGTGGCAAAGTGTGACAATTGTTGTAGAGTCAAGGCCATTCACATGAAACCTGCTGGATTGCTACAACCTTTGCCAACCTCTGGTTGGAAATGGGATCACATCACTATGGATCTCATTGTTGGACTTCCACGTACCCCGCAAGGATTTGATACTATTTGGGTAATTGTGGATAGATCCACCAAAGTAGCACATTTTATCCCAATCAACATTAGCTATGAACCACATCGAAGACGCGAGAGATCTACATTTCTCGGGTAGTTCATCCGCATGGTTTACCCAGAGCATAGTGTCTGACCGAGGATCTAAATGGACCGAAAGATTTTTGGAGTGTTTACAAAAAGCCTTAGACACAAAGCTAGTTTGTAGCCCAGCATACCAACCGCAAACAACTGGACAAATCGAACGGGTGAATCAGGTTCTAGAGGACATGTTGAGAGCATGTGTTTTATCGCCTAAAGGCCCATGGGATAAATGGTTACCATTTGCGTGAGTTCTCCTACAACAACAGCTTACCAAGCAAGCATCAAGATGGCTCCATTTGAAGCTTTGTATGGTAGAAAATGTAGAACACCTTAGAATTGGGTAGAGACGGAGATAGAACCTATTATGGCCTCGACTTCGTTGAGGAAGCGAGAAATGTAAGGTTAGGACAAGCAACAACATCTAGCCACGCTCAATCATGTCGAAAAAGCTATCCGACAAGTGAGAGAAACTTTTGGAATTCGAGTTGGTGATTTTGTATATCTCAAGGTGTTCCCAATGAAAAGAGTGCAACGCTTTGGAGTTAAAAGGAAATTAGCACCTAGATTCGTAGGTCCTTTTCGTATTGTTGCAAGAAAGGGAAAAGTTGCTTACCAACTACAATTACCTCAAGAGCTGAGATCGAGTCTTTAATGTCGTTCATGTATCCCAGTTGAAGAAGTGGTCGAGAGTGCCTCAAGAACAGTATTTCCATCAGAAATGTTGAAGTGGATACTGACCTAACCTACTTTGAAAGGCCAATTCAAATATTGGATACTAAAGAAAGAACAACTTCGTAACAAGACAAAGAAGCTATACAAGATTCTATGGAGTAATCATGGAGAGAAGGATGCTACGTGGGAAATGTAAGAGTATCTACGAGAAGTTTATCCCGTATTCTCTAACGAATGGTTAGTACCGACAAATCTCGGGACGAGATTTTCTTAAGGGGGGTAGATTTTGTAACACCCTGGTTTTAAGCATGTCATTAGCATCTGCATTTCATGGGCATAATCATCATTTAGTCATATGCATTTTTGCACATGAAATGATAGAGGTCCTTTGCCTGTTTAAATGCATTGAATTTGATTGTTATGCTTTTGCCTCGTCATTTCATGTATGAAATGTTTGCATAATTAGTTGTTTAATATTTATTTATTCTTAGTGATGTTTATAGAATGTTTTAGAGCATGAGTCTTGTTGGTCATGTTCCCTAATTAGATTTTATAATGGTAGTTTGACCTTGTTTGACTTTGAAAGTAATTATCTTGTTTTGATCAAAAGTCATAGCTAGGGTTGATGCATGTGTGTGCACCCTTCATAAGATGTGTAGCTAATTTCATGTAGAACATAAGATATTATAGGCCGGTTGCATGATGATGAGTGGATCATGTTGAAAAATCCGAAGTTTGCTTGGTTTGAGTGCTAATTAGGGTTTTCTCTAACCTCGGGGTAGTGTTGCTTTAATCGATCATAGTTTCTAAACCAAACCGAATTAGGAAAAAGTTTGTATAGGTGTTTTGCTCAGATTTTTGTGAGGAACATTTCGTTCAATTAGGGTTTTCACTAATTCTGCACGAATCTTGATGCGCGGGGCAAAACAGATCGAATTAGGGGTTTTAATTAAAAAAAGAAAGAAAGAAACTTGGCCGGCCACCGTCACGGGCTCTGCCCACACGAGCCGCGTGGCCGCGTCCTCCTGCCTTCTGCTGCGCGGCACCTTGTAGGAGGGGGGAACGAGCTCCCTTCCTCGCCACTCCATCTCCCCTCGCTCTCCCTTGCCTCACAAGCCAAGCAAGCAACGGCAGCGCCGCGTGGCTATCATCGGCCTCGCCGCCGTCGCGGCTCGACCACCACCGCGTCCCGCCGCCCGGCAAGTCCGCCACTCTCTACTCTAGCTCCCTGACCCCTCTAGACCGCCCAAACGCTAAAGGTGAGGGCCAATCGGCCGTTTTGCCGCTCGCCGGAAAAACCGACATCCATGGCCGTCGCCGCGTCGAAGTTCACCGCCGCGTCGAAGTTCACCGCCGGATAGTGAGAACCCGAGATGCTTCCGCGACACTCGTAGTCTTAATACTACAATAATGGTTAACCTTATTCATGCTTTGCGATGATAAAATGTTGATCAAGTTACTTATGCTGTTGTTTATATATTACTGAGCATATGTTTAATCTTGACTATACGGACTTATGGTTATGTATATAATAATAACCTTTTAACTTGGAAGAACCCGAGTAGTATGTGTAGGCACATTAATCAACTTTACTTCTGAAAAAAAAATGTGAGTCGGCCCGGCTCGGATAAAGCCAAGCATAATCCTTGGAGTCTTTTCCTTATTTTACGGTTTAAGACGGGTAAGTCTTGCGGAGTACAATTGAGTACTCACGGGATAATTCCCGATGTTGCGGGTGACTCCGTCTAGCATGATTCTATCCGGATGTGATGTCTTTGTGGTTGAAGAATAATGCCTAGGGCATGGCAGGTCTCCATATTTCCCTGTCTCTTGCTATTACGGGGTGACACTATGTTGGCACTATATAATTTATTTTGATTTCCATTTGTACAACTATTTTGCTTTTCGAAAGTTATTGCTTCCGCACTCAACTTTACTTTGAAATAAATGGGTATATCACATTCGATTAATATATATTGAATTTGGTTTGAGATACCTGCGGATTGGAACTACCGAGCTCAACGATCTTGGTTGTATTGTTGATGAGTTTGAAATCACTGAGATTTCCTAATACCGGGTTTATATGGACTCAAGTGTAGATCTAGCGATTGCTTCGGTAATTTGCGACTTATACTTGATTTCTTATAAATTGATCGGCTCTGTCACGGTGGCATCGAGCTTAGTTCAAGTACTTAACAATCCGATCGGTATTAAAATTAAAATGAACCACTAATCTTTTGTGAAAATTTTTGCGAGAAACAAAATCTTTTCAATGGTGTGAGTAAAAGATTTGCAAAATTAATAGTGCCATGGTCATACCCTTATGCCCAATTAAGGACAAAGGTGGCTTTACTAACTTGGGATGGGTTATTGCATCATATTTTGTTGTTTGTGCTTTGTTGCCGTGTGGCCAGTAGTACGGGGCTACTCACTTGAGTAGTCATGTATGGATCGAAATACCTCTACGCCCCAGGTAAATGATGTTCAATGCCTCTACGCCCAAGGTAAGATGTGAGCTGTGAGAGCATGATCGGACAACCGCCGGTCTAGGGGGTAAAATAAAATGTTTTGAGAGCTCCATGGTCGGGTAGTGCCCCCCAGACTTGTGTATGGGTACACAGTGTCTTTGGGTGTAAAATGTGTTTTTCCGCAAGGTATGCGATGCCGTCGGGTGGACCCTAACGAAGCAGTATATGCAATTTAAATTCATGTATTGCATAAATATATTGTGGTCGGCTCTGTCACAGGGCATGTGTACCCCGTCCAGCGGCCGGTCTACTTTTTCAGCGAGGTACTAAACGAGTCCAAGACAAGGTACCTACACATCCAGAAGTTGCTGTACGGGATCCTCATCACGTCCCGAAAGTTACGCCATTAGTTCCACCATCACACGATCACCGTGGTATCCGATTACCCGCTAGGCGACGTCTTGCGAAATAAGGATGCCAATGGCCGTATATGCAAGTGGGCAATCGAGCTCAGCCTATTCACCATCGAGTACAAAAACAGGAGTACCGTCAAGTCGCAAGCGTTGGCGAATTTTATTTGTGAGTGGACGGACCTCGAGACTCCACTCGAAGACACCAGCCGAGAACGTTGGACGATGTACTTTGACGGTTCGCTAAACATTGATGGGCCGGGCGCCGGTGTCTACATCATATCCTCCTCCGGAACACGCTCGATACGTCCCTTCGGATCCACTTCCGGCTTCTAATAATGCCGCGGAGTATGAGGCTGCCCTTCATGGCCTCCGTATTGCCGTCCAGCTAGGGATCTGGTGGTTACTGGTGTGTTTGGGGATTCAGCATTGGTGATCAAGCAGGTCAATAAGGATTGGGACTGCAAGAGCGAGAAGATGGACGCTTATGTGGCGGCAATAAGGAAATTGGAAGGTAAATTCTACGGCCTCAGCTTTGATCATGTGGTTCGGGATCACAACCAAGCCGCCGATGAACTTTCCAAGCTCGGCTCCTCTCGGGAAAAGATATGCGGCGGGCGTCTTCGTCGAAGATCTCACGAAACCAACCATCGGTGATCCAAAGACGGGGCCACCGCTTCGAGACGGCCGACCACATAGTTGCCACGTTGTCCCGCACGGTCGATGAAGATTGGAGGGTACTGATAATAAAGTATCTGCAAGAGGCTCTTGTTCCCGAGGACAGGACGGAGCAAGAGCGCCTCATCCGACGAAGCAAGAATTATGTCCTCGTCGATGGTTTCCTCATGAGAAAAAGTCTTGGAGATCGCGTTCTACAAAAATGCATATCCGAAGAGGACGGGATTAAGCCGCTCGATGAGATCCATGGCGGCACGTCGCGGCAACCACGCCGCCTCTCTCGAACTCGGGTCGGCAAGGCTTTTCATGCCGACTTTTTCGCCGATCACTGTAAGCCCATGCGAACATTTGGTGAGACATTGCGCGAACCGCCGGTTTTTCGCAAAACAGGCGCATGTCCCGCCAAGATGAACTCCGGACTATACCTGCGGCATGGCCTTTCTCGTGCTAGGGACTCGACGCCATAGGGCCATTCAAAGCAGCCCCAGGAGGTTTCAAATGGATTTTCGTCATGGTTGACAAGTTCTCCAAATGGATTGAGTATCTCCCGCTGGTCGGGCGAAACCAAAGACAAGGTCGTCGACATGCTAGATGCAATTATTCATCGTTTCGGCATCCCGAATTCAATTATTACAGATCTGGGCAGCACCTTCACTGGTAGTCACTTCTGGGATTTCTGCGAAGACAAGGGCATTAGGGTCAAGTATGTGTCCGTTGCCCACCCTCGGGCTAACGGTCAGGCAGAGAGGGCCAATGGTATGATCCTCGATGCTTTGCGAAAGCGCCTTTTCCGACCAGATGGTAAATATCCTGGTCGATGGTTAAAAGAACTGCCCGCTGTTGTCTGGGGACTCCGCACTCAGCCAAGTCGTAGCACCGGTGTTTCACCATACTTCATGGTGTTCGGTTCTAAAGCCGTTTTGCCTGCTGACATCGCCTTTCGCTCTCCCCGTGTGGAGAACTACAATGAGGAAGCATCCGATGCATCTCGCGAAGACGAGCTCGTGATGCTCGAAGAAACCCGCCTGCAGTGTTGTACGCGGAACGCCAAATATCTTGAGGCCATCAGGCGATATTACAATCGCAATGTGCATGGAAAGGCTTTTGCAGTCGGTGACCTAGTCCTTCGAAGGAAGCAGAAGAGTGTACACAAGCTGGGTTCTCATTGGGAAGGCCCCTTCAAAGTTAAGGAGGTAACCCGACCAGGAGCTTATCGGTTAACGACTATGGAGGATATCGACATCCCTAACTCCTGGAATATCGAGCATCTACGATGTTTCTACCCATAACTCGGGGACTCTGTAAGCCCGCTTGTATCATCTGGTACTTTCTGCTGTCGCTTGATTAATAAAGTTTTATTGAGATAGTTGACATGGTTATATTTTCTTTCGATCGCGTTACAATTTATTTCCATGCTCGACCGGACTCTACGGTCACTGGACCCCCTAGAGTCATCCCTGTACTTGGTCGTTTCGTAGTATGCGTGATCGGTGTACTCCCCGCATAGATTGACGACTGGCAGGCGACTCCTTGGTGTAGTCGAACAGCCCAATAGCTTGCCTGAGCATCGCGTCTCCTTGCTGCGGCTATACCGGCGCATTAAGGCTAGGACTGGCATCTGCCATAAGTGACATTATTTTTTCTACGACCTACGCATAAGTATTTAATCGTCGACCATAATCGTATGCATGCTAAAATGATTATAAATAAAAACAAAGCAGTAGCTAATTATGCCACCCACATCCGGGCGTGGCTCGGCTAAATAATATGTGTTTTTAACTGTTTTTCACCCAAACTTCCTTGCTACAGCCAAAGGAAACAAAATATTTTGCCTGGGGCAAACTCACCCAGGACTTCACCTTCGTCGACTCAGAGGAGCGGGTTTATCTCATCCGCAAGCTGCGCTGCCGTCTCATCTGCCTCCTGGCGCAGGTTTAGAGCGATGGCCTCCGTTGTCTCGTGTGCGTAGCCAAGGTGGACGCGCTGAAGCTCCACATCGGGATAATGGGAGCACACCACCGCCAGGGCGTGTCGAGCAGTGTCGCGGGTTGCCTGGCGGGTGAACTCCATGAAGTTCTCCCAGGACACTGCGCTGCGCTGCTCCACATTCTGAGCATCTGTTGGGGGCGGTTCCTCCGGATCGGCCCCGCCGACCGCGTAGCCATGGATGGCGTTGAGGACCGGCCCGATGCCTTGTAGGATTTTTTCCGTGCGACCCCTCCAGAGGGCACGCTCGACCTCCAGCTCTCGAATCTGCATCCTGGAGGCAGCTCGCCCAGCTACAAAAACACACACAGTAAGTTTATCATACTTCATTCACCTAACCTTTTAAGCAGGTCTTCGAACGACGACCAGAAACACATACCGTCGCGATCAGCGGTGGTGTTCCGGAGCTCGTCGCGCAGCACATCTATCTGCTCGTTGGCCAACACCAGCTGCTCCTGCAGGGTCTCCACGGAAGCTTCATACTCTACAAGGTATCATACACAAAGCATGTCATTCGTTTTAATCCTCACACTTCTTGCGAGATGTCTACGACCAATTGTTCGACCACATGGCAACACTCATCGAGCACTTGATCTTGGGCCCCAGCGACGTCCTCGGCTCCCCGGCGATGAGCTCGGCACGCTCTTCCTCCGGGGCTTGTGGTCGACGGGCCGCGCTACGCTTCGGCGCCTCGCGACCAACGTCACTGGTAGCCCGGGCAGCCTCGCGCTCTACGCGGATGCGCTTGACCTCGGGGACCCCGGCTCGGTGGCGAGGCTGCCCTCTCTCTGCGCAGCATGGCGCTGCGCATCACCATTCGGCGGCCAAGCGGTCCCTCTCGGCCGCGAGCTCCGCCCGCTCGGGCGAGGCGATCGCGCTCGCGGAAAACTCATCCCGCGCTGTCCGGCCTCCTGCGGGGCCTCCCAAGCACTCATCCAGTTCTTCCCGCGGCGGCGGGTCTCCTCGGTTCGCATATGCTATGAAGGACATGCGATTACAAACTATGTGCAACAAATAACAAAATCGATTGTGTTGGCAGAAATCGAGCGTAGCGGTGGTGGCTCCTTCCTCCGGTTGGCGTGCTGGCGCGTCGGCTGCGTCTTCTTCCTCGACGTCGGGCCACTCCTATTCTGCACCTTTCGCCGCCGGGTCCTCCGCCGCCGTACCCGGCCCTCGGCCTCATCCATCTCTGGTCATCGCCCTCGACTTGGATATAGTCGGGGGGACTCGGGCCCGAGTGGGCGGCGGGCGGCTTGTGGTCTCGGCGCTGAGGCTCGGGCATCGCCCGGTGGCCCTTGGTGCCCGGCCATTTCTTGAGCGGGCGCCCGACACAGGCCCAGACCCACGGGAGGCGACGGGCATCTGCGGTGCTCGTTGGTCGCGCCGGCATGGTCCGCAGAACCCCCGCATGACAAAGCTTACCTCAGCACTTTCTCCTATATCATCAACACCGGCGGTCGACATTATGATAACATCGGTCGTGGCGTGTAGCCCGCGGATGCGACCTCGGGGCGCCATCGCTGCGTCCACCTCCGCTTAATTAGGCGCGAGACACGCCACCATGCACGCCGGGTGGCATGCTCGGCGTCCTCTCCCCTCGCATCGCTCTTTGTGGCGAAGAAGGCGGCGGTCATTTGACAGCTTTGTGCTCCGGGACTTAAGAACATGGCTAGATACTTACAAACGCTGCAAAATCAACACGAACTTCTTCTTTTTTGAGTGGGCGCTTGCCGCTGGCCCGTTCACCTACTGCCGCCCCACCTTCTGGCCTCCTCGGTGCCGCTGGTGCGGGGGCGGCGGCATCTTGGCGTGCACGACCTCGAACGTCCGCGGCCTCCTCAGGAGACAGGCTGAAGTAGCGGCTGCGCGACATGCCATGAATCTGCATATAGCATAGCAAGTGGATATATTCACAATCTACAAGTATATGCATCAATCAATCAATTCGATAAAGACAACACTTACCAACGATGGCGGGTTCCCGGCGCAGAATGTGGGCGCTACACGAGGATCATGAGGCACCCCGGCCGTCAGCAGGATCTTGGACACCCGATTCCGCACCTCCGCCGACGACAGAAACTCCGCCGACTCGCGGGTACCATCGTTCAGCCCGGTGTACTGGAACCCGGGATGGTCCCTCCACTTGAGTGGCCGAGTCCGCGCCCATGAACATGTGCGCTGATGTCGATGCCGCCCACGTGCAGCTCTTCGATCATGGCCACCAGCTCCATCACGCGTTGCATGTCGTTGGCCGGGGGCTCCTCGTTCCAGCTTGGCCGTCTCACCGGGGCACGGGTGGGATCGGCTGGAATTGGCGCCTCCGATTGTGGCAGATAGAACCGCCGCGTGAACCAGCGTGCCACGTTAGATGGCAGTGGTGTGGCGGGGAACTGGCCCGCTCGGTTCCCCCGGAGCTTCACATACACACCGCCAGCAATGCGCGACCCCGAATCCCCCTTCAACCCGACATAGAAGAAATACTTCCAGAGATTGAGATTGGGGAGGATGCCGAGGAAACACTCACACAGCGTGATGAAGATGGTGATGTCGAGGATGGCATTCGGAGGAAGGTGGCGAGTTGGAGCCCATAGTAGGCGAGGAGCTCCAGCAAGCGGGTGCGGCCGGCATGCGAAACAGCGCCCAGTGGCTCTCGAACACCACCACTTCGTCGGTTTGCGGCATGGGGTGCGGCTCCACCTCCGACACCCTCTAGCCAGCGACGACTTGCTCGGTAGGATACCGGCATCCACCGGCTCCCCGGATGGTGTCGTCGGTGGGCTGCGACGCTGTCCACTCTTGTCCATCCGGATAACCGGGTCCTCCGTCGAGCGGCCGTGGCCCTCCAGCGGCCCGCGAGCCACCGTAGCTCAGCGGCGGTGGCGGCACCACCAGCGTCCTCCGGGGCACACCTCCGCCACGACCTTGATGCCCTCCACACGCCGGGCGGTCTATCTCGTCTCAATGGATCTCTCTGACCGATGCGCGAAACAAGAAGATGAATAGTGTCACAAATCGAAAAGAAACACTCGAATCCGGATAAAAAATCAAGCACATTCGGGACCAATCGACAAGGAATCCACAGATCTACAGGATGCTTACCTCCAACGATCGGCGGTGGCCCAATTGGATGCGGATCCGACGGCGCAATGGCTAACCCTAGCCTCGGTTCCTTTGAAGCGCGGTGGGAGGGAGAGAAGGTGTGGGGAGGAAGGATCGTGCGCCCGAGGGGATGATGTATCGAGAAAGGGGTCGACCACGGTATTTATAGCCCGTGCCAAGTCCCTAGGGTTGCTACATGGGTAACCGTGCGCGCTGCGGGCCCGCGCCTCCCCATTTTCCTAGGTTGAGTGTGTGTGGCAGGCGGCGGCGTCAGTTGCCATTATTGCGCTTTCCGGTCTTGCGGCGCCTTTGGTTACGCCATCGCGTCCCCCTCGTTTCTCGGGCCAATCGGTTCCCCACGCGATCTTTCATATTTATTGACCAGATATGTTTTCAGAATCTGGAGTGTCTGCATGCAAACCTTCCCGTCGAAGCTATCTTTATCCAGGGATAATACAGATTTTTTCTAATGAGATCCCATCGATCGCCGGGGCTCCCGGATATTCTGTCAACCTGACAAATCTTTGGGCCTGGATTTTTCTCTTGACTGGTGCTGTGTGTTTCTTAGATATATGCAACACGTCCGAGCTACAGTACTCTGCTTGGGGACTCCGGGAATGGATGGGCCCTGGAGATCGTCAACTGCGCTAGCTAGGTTCTCGATAACTCGGGGACTTATTATAATTTTCTTTTAAGACCCTAGTAGTACGTGATAACTCACCTACTACTAGGCTCGGGGACTAAGTGGGCACACTTCACCTACGGTGAATCGTGCTCATTTTTTGTCAACTATTCTGAGTATTTTCCACTCTACGTGGGCACACTTCGCTAAATGGAAAAAGATTTTTTTTCATTAGAGCACCCAGCATCCAGCAGGTGGACTTGTCAAGACTAGACTGGTCGGAAGCAATGGGAAGAAGCTATAAGGACGCAGGCGGCTGGTCGAGAGCTGTCCTAGGCTAGTCGGAGCTTTTTCTAGCCTGGTCGACACTGTACAAAGACTGGTCGACAACACCTCCCGATGGTCGAAGCGACAAGACTCCTTAACTTGCAGCATACCGCGTGATCGGGGACTAGCTGTAGGGGGATAAACCCCCACCCCCTCACGGACCGCTTTGGGCTAAACCCTATGAGCCGGCCCAGGACGACAGATTGAAGCCCTCGGTGATAGAAGACGGCGGTCACCGGGGATCACGGCGTAGACGTGGTCGTCAAGTTAGTTCCCTTGTATAGCTCTGTTGTCATCACTACAAACTTTCCTATTGTAACCGATCAGGATAGATCTTGTCGGGATAGGTCCGACCTGTAACCCTGCTCCCCGGACTATATAAGGAGAGCGGGGATCCCCCCTCGAGGACATCGATTCTCAATCAATCAATACAATCTAAGCGGGGCGTAGCTTTTACGCCATCAAGGCGGCGAACCTGGGTAAAACCCGTGTGTTTTGTCCTTCGCTCGTTCTGCTTAACGTCTTGTTAGTTGTCTAGCGCACCTCTACCGCTCAATCTACTAGCTGGGTACCCCCTGCTAGACTATCATCAATAAACCGACAATATATTTATGAGTTACCTGCTTATGTTCCATGTTGTCAACTAATTCGATCTATGCAATAGAGCTTTATGATATCATATCTTGATGATCGACTTTACTTGTTCAAACATGTCTTCTATGATCATTCGGCAATCAAGTATTACTTTACATCTTTATACATGCTTACCGAATGCGTTCATTATCTGTTGACAGATAGCTCCCATAGCTATATGTCATTACAACTGGCCTTAGAGCCATACATGCGGAACTGTCTTGGTCGCACCAGGCATGTTCTAGATCTCACGTTTACCTCCTTATCAATTTATAGGTCAAATTGACTGGCACGCCTCGGTACAAGACACTCTTGCAGTCGAGTAAAGCCAGCTATTCTGGCTTGTCAGTGTGTGCGACACAGGAGACGGATTTTGTGTCAACACATTGGTGAAGCCATTCAAGAATGCACTGTTCACATCCATTTGATAGAGTTTGATGTCATGAGCACATGCATAAGCAAGCAAGATTCTAATTGCTTCAAGTCTAGCAATCGGTGCATAGGTCTCTCCAAAGTCAAGACCCTCTACTTGTGTGTACCCTTGAGCTACTAGTCTTGCCTTGTTTCTAACCACAATTCCATCTTGATCTTGCTTGTTCTTGAAGACCCACTTGGTTCCAATCACATTGTAGTCTTTTGGCCTTTCCACCAATTCCCATACATCATTTCTCTTGAAGTTGTTCAACTCTTTATGCATAGCATTTATCCAATCTTCTTTTTCCAGTGCCTTCTCAATATTCTTTGGCTCTTCTTGAGATACAAAGGCATGGTGAGCACAAAACGATGCCAATCTTCCTCTTGTAATCACTCCACTATTGATGTCACCAACAATTTGATATAGTGGATGATCTCTTGTAATGTTTGAAGGTTGCATCACTAGCACTTGATGACTAGGATGAGAAGGTGAACTAGCTTGTTTCTCTTGATCTTCATCTTGAGAACCACTAGTCCTTGCTTCATTAACTTCAATCTCAACCGTAGTGGTAGGCAATGGAGTATCATCATCATCATCAACTTGCCTCGGCCGAATGTCACCAACATCCATGTTCCTCATTGCATTCTCCTAGTTGGAACCACTCACATCATCATGATTTTCAACTTCACTTTGAGAGCCTTGGGTTTCATCAAATTCAACATCATGAACCTCTTCAAGTTGACCACTACCCAAGTTCCATACTCTATAAGCTTTGCTTGTGGTTGAATATCCGACTAGGAACTTTTCATCACATTTCTTGTCAAACTTGCCCAATCTTGTGCCTTTCTTGAGAATATAGCATTTGCATCCAAAGACTCTAAAGTAACCAATGTTGGGCTTCCTTCCATTCAACAACTCATATGGTGTCTTGCCAAGCATCCCATGGCAATACAGACGGTTGCTACAATAGCAAGCCGTGTTGATTGCTTCGGCCCAAAAGGAATGGCTCACATTGTATTCACTAAGCATTGATCTTGCCATTTCAATCAAGGTTCTATTCTTCCTTTCAACTACACCATTGGATTGAGGAGTGTAGGTTGGTGAGAATTGATGTCCAATTCCAAGCTCATCACATAACTCTTCAATTCTTGTGTTCTTGAATTCACTCCCATTGTCACTTCTAATCTTCTTGATGGATGTTTCAAACTCATTTTGCACTCTCTTGACAAAGGTCTTGAATAGCTCAAATACATCACTCTTGTCATGAAGAAAGAACACCCGTGTGTATCTAGTGTAGTCATCCACAAGGACAAAACCATACTTGTTGCCACCAATGCTAGTGTATGTTGTTGGCCCAAACAAGTCCATGTGTAGTAACTCAAATGCCTTGCTTGTACTCATTGTACTCTTGGATGGATGTGCATTGCCAGGTTGCTTGCCGGCTTGACATGCCCCACAAGGTTTGTCCTTCTCAAACTTGACATCACTCAAGCCTCTAACCAAGTCATGCTTCACTAACTTGTTCAATTGCTTCATCCCAACATGACCAAGCCTTCTATGCCACAACCAACCCTTGCTAGCCTTTTGAGAGTAAACATGTTGTCAATTTGTCTTCTTTGGATTTGAAGTCCACTAAATAGAGATCACCATATCTAAATCCCTTGAAGATCATATTTGTACCATCACACTAACCACTTCAACTTCTCGGCTTGTGAATATGCATTTATAGCCAAGATCACAAAGTTTAGAGACCGACAAGAGGTTGTAATCAAGATTGTCAACTAGCAATACTTTGGATAGACTCTTCTCTTGTGTAATTACAATCTTGCCAAGACCCAATACATTGCCTTTCTTGTCATTGCCAAATGTGATAGATTCATACTCATCGATGCCCTTGATGCTAATTGACTTGAACATATGAGAATCCCCGGTCATGTGTTGAGTGCACCCACTATCCATTATCCAATGCTCTCCTCCGGCACGATTGACCTACAAAAAGAGATCAATTCTTCTTAGGTACCCAAACTTGTGTGGGTCCTTCAAGGTTAGTGTAGGGGGATGAACCCCTATCCCCTCATGGGCTGCTTTGGGCTAGGCCTTCTAGACCGGCCCAAGACGGCGGACTGAAGCCCGTGGCATAAAAGACGGCGGCCATCGGAGATTACGGTGTAGATGTGATCATCAAGATAATAGCTTTATCGTAATTACTACAAACTTCCCTATTATACCCGATCAGGATAGATCTTGTCTGTCTGGATCCGACCTGTAACCCCGCTCCCCCGACTATATAAGGTGAGCGAGGATCCCCGAGGGACATCGATTCTCAATCAATCAATACAATCCCAAGCGGGGCGTAGGTTTTACGCCATCAAGGCGGCCGAACACAGGGTAAAACCCGTCGCGTTTTGTCCCTTCGCTGGCTTACGCTTAACATCCTGATGGTAGTCGCCTAGCGCACCTCTACCGCTTAATCTACTAGCCGGGCATACCCCTGCTAGACTATCGTCAATAAACCGATGACAGTTGGCGCGCCAGGTAGGGGGTGTGCACGAAGACGCCATGACTAGCAAGATGGTGATCTTCCCTGACTCCATGGCGGTCGACCCGACGGAGGACATCCAGTTTGGATGCTCGTCTGGAACAACGGCGCCATCCTCGGCGTCGACAACCCTTGTCGGCTCCGGATCAATCTGCGCCCGGCCTTCGCTTAAGCCCGCGACCGACTCCGGCCTTCACGGGCTGGGCGCTTTAGCTCGATCTGCCTCACCCACCCGTTCGTACCGTATCTGGCGGCGCCGTCCATGGCGTCGACAACTTGCTCGGGGACTTCGACAAAGCTCGCACTAGGGTATGGGTGAATCTCTCCCTTTGGTTGATTACGCTGGATCGTTTTCCGCCAGCGGGGGCGACCCGACAACAATTTGGGCAACCGACGCCGCCTCGAGGAGAAACGGATCACGGTCGAGGGGGCTATGCTCCCTTCGGCGGGGGTCCGATTGTCACGACTACTCCCGAGGGACGGGTGTCCACTTTCGACCACCTCTGGTCGCCTCAAGGCAGCGACTGGGGCGTGGGATTGGTCGGAGGGTCGCCCGGGACCCTACGACCGTCGATGCTCCGACATATTGCGAGGGCGGCTCGTCCTCGACCGGCAACTAGACTGCATGGCCGGGCTCTCCCCGATCATCGGGGAGGGGGGAGGAAGCCTGTGGAACCGGGACGGCCGCACTATGTCTCACCCGTCCGAGATCACCACCACTCTCCTCCCGAGGTCGGTCGAGATGGACTCACGGCTACGATTCTCCATTTGTTCGATCGGTGCCACTCCACGGGAGGCGTCGTGAGGAGGGATCTTCGTCGTCGGCGGTGGCATTTCGATAGCCCTGAAGGAGGAAACCGACCAGACGGCGTACCCGCCGGAGGGGCGCGCGATCAGCCAGCGTCGTCGGCGAGGTGGAACTGGGTCCAGGCCAATGCGCGACCCCGTACCGGGTGGTCAAGCCGAGTGGCGGCCGCTAAGGGGCCTCGGCGATGGCGGCCGGGGGCTCTCGGGAACGATTGCGCGGTTTGACATCGTCGATGGCGTCCCGGTGCATAAAACACGGGAACAAAACATCGCTTGCCGCCACGCATTTGTTACTATGAGATAACCCCAACGTGGACGAGCTCGTGGGTTACATCTATGCCACACTCATGCTCAACTCAACCTCGTGGAACTCATTCACTTCTTGGCGTCGGTCTTCCCGCGCCCGAACCGGCAGAGGAACCGGCCGCGAGAGGCGAAGAGGAAGCATCGTCCATGCCGGGAGAATAAGTCCCAACACCGCGATGCTAGCCCCGCGCGGTGGCGGAGCTGCACTGCGTGGGACGAGCGGATCCAGGGGTCGGCGGTCGGAACATGGGGCTGGGCGCGGTGCACCGCCCGGGCGCGGTGGGCAACCACCGGTGTCCCGGCCAGAAGCAAACCAGCATCCCCCTGAAATTCAGAGCAAAGATCGACCCTGCCCATGACGCCGTTACGTTATCACCGCGAGCCACAAGCTCGCGAGGACGCCGAAATCCAACGGCGCGAGGAGTACAACATGCTGTCACGGAACCCGACCGGGAACCTTACCGTCACCACCATTCGACCCTACCACCCCTGACCTCCGATGAGTTCGGTGGCCCTTTGGGCTTTAAGGGTACCAACGCTCTCCAAATACTCCGGCGACCGGGACCCGCACACCGGGTCATGCTCTGAGATTGCGATTAGGGCTCGCCGGGGATGGGAGGACGTTATGGCAAACTACTTCCTGGTCGGTTATCGACCAGCGCCAACCCGATGGCTCTGGCTCTCCCCGGGAAGGCTGTGCACGTGGAACGAGGTCAAGGAGATCTTCATCGGTGTGGATACGGGATCACCAAAGAACTCTACCGAAGTTGTTTGCAGGGGGTTCTATCCCAGCCTCATGGGGCCACAAACAACTCCCGAAGGCAATGGAAGCATAGCTACGGTGACTTCTGTTGTAATTAGGATAGAACACTAGTCAGGTTACCTTGTTTAGAGTTCGGGTGTTCGGTCCCTCTACGAACAACCCTTTCTGTATCCGACTAAGATCGTAGTGAGTTCCTTGGCTCCTTAGACTATAAAAGGCGGCCAAGGAACACCTCGTAGAGAGGAGAGCACGAACACGTAGCGCGATCACGCGTCCACAAGCTTGACCACGATCAAGCCCTCAGAAGCTTCATAGCCGTTTCCGGCTGAACCCCATCAATCAAAAACAGGCTCACGCCGACCGGACGTAAAGGTCTTTACTCGATAATAGATCGAGGGCCCGAACCAAGATAAAATCCCGCTCTCAATGTCACCGCGAACAAAACCGCCGGCCTCCAGGTTCATCGAGGTTCGAACAAACCTGCCTGTTCACCCGTGGGGCGTGCTCTCGGTCGTAAAACACCGGCATACCGGGCGCTGTAGGCTCGCCGAATTTCAGCCGAGTCCGGCGGACCACGACATCATGAGCTCACCGGGGGAGGACAATCATCTTCGAACATGGGCTTGCGAGATCGACGACGGCGGCAAAGACTCGGCTACATCATCGAGGAATCCAGAACCGAAGAACTAGAACTCGTCGAGAAGCTCCCGCAACTGACGATTACCGGCCGCCTCGAAGATGGAGAACAAGATCGAAGCTTGCTCGGAACCCGCTGGAAGGACCCAAACCCAAACCGGCTCGGGAAAGGTGAACAACCCGTGGCTCAAGAACGGACTCCAAGAGCAACTCCGAGCACAACTCCTACTCCGACTTCGATAAGGGAAGCTACTCTAGCTTGGAAACTTTTTTCAACCAAAGCTACCTCGACTCGGAGGAAGAAGGCGACTGATATAACCCCGACACCGGTCCGACTACCTTTCCAGTTCCCTACAGACTACGCAACTCAAGATCCGCAGCGTATTCAAGGAGCGCCAAGACAACTCTGAAGAGAAGACTGGAGATTCCTTTGGAGGGCGCGCAAAGAGGGCTCATCTTGACAAGAACCCTAGAGGAATGCATCATCCACTAGCCAAGAACCCTCATCAGAGCCGATCGTCAGGCAACAGGGATGACCAGGGAAGACCAACATCGCAGGATCTACCCCGGATGGAAGGAGTGGAGGCCCAAGGCTACATCTGCTAAAGAAATCTTTATGGTGGCTACAGCTCGCACCCCACTTAACCGTCCAGATGCC
This sequence comes from Hyparrhenia diplandra, assembly GCA_015847255.1. Taxonomy (NCBI): domain Eukaryota; kingdom Viridiplantae; phylum Streptophyta; class Magnoliopsida; order Poales; family Poaceae; genus Hyparrhenia; species Hyparrhenia diplandra. Next base: position 267,684 of record JADLZK010006302.1, on the reverse strand, counting down.
CCTGACATTAGGTCCACTGACAAAGGCCTATCCAACATCTCGGCGGACGAAAGAACCCTTGAAGACGAAGGAGAACACCAACGTCAAGAAAGGCTGAAAAGGAACAAGCTGAAGGGAGGACGCCGAATCAGGGCAAATGCACGCATGCAAGCCCTGAACAAATATCAAGTCGATCTGCACGAATACGAGAGGCTAAAATCCGAATGATCAACGAGTAACTCGAGAAAGGCTACAAGGGTTGATCGACCGCCTAAAGACTTCTACAGAACTAAATGACGAGGAGAGGCTCATCAAGGAGGCCTTGCAAAAGGCTACCCGTGAAAGAGATCCTAGAATGTCACAGTCAAAGGCAAACGACTCTCGTGCACCAAGAAGTCGGTCCAACGTCTTCGAAGGCTAGGCAGCCGAGGGTTCCAATAACTCCGTGCCACCCCGAGGGATGGTAGACGACCGGAGACCCCGAGGGAGAGCCCCGCTCCAAGACCGAGCCGACAAAAAGAAGTCGCAGAGTCAACATATCGACCTCTACCGAACTCATCCAAGAGGAGGAAGAACCTCAAGAGGACTTGAAGAAAGAACGACGGGAAGCTACGATTGATTTCCTTGCTTCGAGAAAAGATTGCAAGAGGTCAAGCTACCACCAAAGTTCAAACCTTCAAACCACTCAAAATATGATGGGAAAAACGAGAGCCTAGACAATGGCTTAGAGTCTACTCGCAATCCATTGAGTTGGCTGGAGGAGATGATGACGCAAAAGCCGTCTTCTTTCCCATGGCCCTAGAGGCTCTACCGCTCCAATGGTTCGACAAGATCGAAGAGGGCTCAATCCGATCTTCGGAAGACTTGCGTAAAGCATTCCGCAAAGAATTCAACAGGAATCATCACCCATCCTATTACTCGGCCGAGCCGAAAAGCCTCAAGCGAGAAGCCGTGAGAATCCTTGAGAGATTACTACCGAAGATTTGGGAGATGAGATCCCAAGTGCATGATATCACCAAGAGGGAAGTGATAGACGCCTTCGGCAATGGAATTTTCTCAAGATGGCGGTTCTCGGATTTCTACAAAGACAACCCGAGGACAAACGAAAGCGGCTCAAGCTTCTCGTTGAGAAGATGATCGGGGTCGAAGAAAGAACCCGAGATCGCTTTCCAGAGAGAAAAAACTCAGAAGGATCGAAGAAGGAGCAGAATAACTCTCAACAGAAAAAGAAGCGAGGACCAGACAACACTGTCGCAATGGCGGAAAAGTCAAAGAAACCCTACAAACAAAGGTTCAACAACAACAACAACGACGACAGAAATGTAAGCAATATCAAGCTAGAAGACCTACCCCGCATCTATCACCCTCGAGCTCAAAGACGCCAAGCTCGGAGTCGTTCCACATTCCGGAGAAGTACAAGGGAGGAAACAACTCGGCTCGTAAGGGGAACAATCAAGAAAACAGAGAAGAAGCTAGCGAAGAGCCAAAGACGGGAGATTTCGAAAAGCAACAAGATCTTTGAACGTCATATTCTCCGAGTACCCTGATCAAAGAGCAAGAGACAAGATAAGCTAGCACTCGATCAATCATGGCAAAGAGAGCCTGGCGCCACGCCACCTCAATTGGTCCCAATACCGATTCAATTCACGGGGAAGATCAATGGACAAGTGTAGGCAACATCGGCCCTGTATCCTTTGGTGCTAGAACCCACAATAGCCGGAGTAACTGCTACCAAGGTGTTGATCGATGGAGGAGCAGTGGCTGAACATCATATTCTCGAAACACTAGACAAGATGGGACTAGACCTCTCCGGATTAATTGCTCCATCCAAAGACTCCCTTCTATGGGATAGTACCCTGACGAAAGCAGCCATACCGGTCCGGACAAGTCCCCTTGCCCCCCGGTCACATTTGGATCTCCATCCAATTACCGGACAGAGTACATCAAATTCGGTGGCGGATCTCGAGTCACCATACCACGCCATCATGGGAAGACCCGCTATCGCAAAAATTCATGGCTATTCCACACTACCCGTATCTTACGCTAAAGATGCCGGCACCATTTGGGGTTCTCTCCATCAAAGGAGACCTCAAGAAAGCTTTTTCGAAAGTGTGACGCACAAGCCGTGGAGATTGTAAACAAGACAGAGAGCTCTTGGAAAAAAAGAACTCAACTAGATGGCGAGAGGAGGCAAAGGCAAATCCAGAAAGAACTCGAGATACCGGCCAAGAAGCAAGCAATTCGATTCCACGAGAAGAAGCCGACGCCAAGCACATCGACCTGCAGATCGGTGATCCATCCAAGATGGCGATCATCGGCGCCCACCTATCTTCAAAATAGGAACTCAAGGCCACCAGCCTTCCTAAGGCAACACGGAGATATATTCGCCGAAACCAAAGCAGACATGCCCGGTGTCCCAAGGAGCCGGCCGAGCAATGAATCGACATCAATATGGGATCCAAACCCATCAAGCAAAGACTAAGGAGGTTCTCACCAGAAAAAGAAAGAAGCCATCAAGAAGGAGATTGCGAAACTACTCGCAGCAGGTTCATCGAGAAATCCTACATCCCCGACCGGCTCGCCAACCCGCCTGTTCGTAAGAAGAACACCTCGTCGATTGGCGCATGTGTGTGGACTACACGCACTAACAAGCACAAGCCCCCAAGATCCCTTCAGCTACCAAGGATCGACCAAATAGTGGACTCCACGCCAGGATCAGCCCTACTATCATTCTTGGATTGCTACCGGGATACCACCAGATCACGTTAAAGAAAGAAGATCGAGCAAGACCTCTTTTATCACCCCCTTCGATGCCTAATGCTATAAAAAATGTCCTTCGGATTGAAGAACGCTGAGCAACGTATCAAAGAGCGTCTACGACTTGTTTGGGAGAGCAGATTGGCAAAAATGCCGAAGCATACGTGATCTAACGTAGTGATGAAAACAAAAGAACCGTAAAACTCGATTCAAGATCCGAAGAGACTTTCAAGAACCTCAACAAATGGAAATGGAAGCTCAACCCAACCAAATGCGTCTTTGGAGTACCATCGGGCAGCTACTAGGTTTCTTGTCGCCAATGCAGGCATTGAAGCCAGCACCAAGCAAATCAAAGCAATCACCGAGATGACACAACCCCCAAGCATCAAGGACGCCCCAAAAAGCTCACGAGGGTGCATGGCGGCACTCAACAGATTCATATCCAAACTTGGAGAGAAAGGACTACCCTTCTTCAAACTGATCAAGACCAAGGAAAGTTCGAATGGACTGATGATGCGCATGTAAGGCGTTTGAAGAACTCAAACAATACCTAACGCCGGCACCAGTCCTAACACCTCCAAAGGATCAAGAAGAACTCCTGCTCTACATAGCAAAGAACAAATACAAGTGGTCAGGCCAAAGAATCATTGTGGAAAGAGAAGAGCCCTGGACAACTCAAAGAAAGTTCGGAGGCCGGTTTTACTACGTGAGTGAGGTTTTATCCGAGTCTAAGGCTCGATACCCTCACGCATAAAAAAACTACTCTATTCCATACTGATCACATCAAGGAAGCTACGACACTACTTGACAAACCACAAGATCACAGTAGGATCTCACCACTAGGCGGTATCCCCGAGGAAAGATTCAACAGGCCGCATATCAAAATGGGCAAGAGAACTCGGAGCATTGAATCTAGAGTTCACCCCAAGAAGAGCAATCAAATCCCAGCGCCTCTGATTTCATAGCGGAATGAATGATGAGCTCCAACAACCCATATCCGATGACATCAAAAAGCATTGGAACATGTACTTCGATGGATTGTTGAAGCTAGGGGGAGCAGGAGCCGATTTTATTCATATCTCCGTAAGGAAGACAACTCAAGTACGTGCTTCAAATAATGTGGCAAGCTACAAAACAAACGAGGCGTAATATGAAGCACTCATCCACGGCCTCAAGATAGCAAGAACTCGGGAATCAAGAGACTTCAAGTATACGGCGACTCGGCCGTTGTCATCAATCAAGTCAACAAGGACGGGGATCGCACAAAGGACAACATGGGCCTCTAATGCGCGAGAAGTACACAAAACGAAAAGAACTTCCAAGGCCTAGAAATCCTACACGTGTTCGGGATGCGAACGTGGGCGGCAGACGCTAGCCAAACTCGGATCCGACCGAGCCCAAGTACCACCGGGAGTATTCATCGAAGAACTCTTGAAGCCATCCATCAAGGAGAACCCAGAAGAAGAAGACAACTTAGAGCAATCAGCTCTAAACGGAGTAATGATAATCTCTCCGTGTCGCACAACTCCCCCGATCGAAGACATCATTAACTTCATCAAAAAAACAAGACGCTACCCGAAGACAAAGCTGAAGCAACGAGGATCTTGAGAAGAAGCAAGAACTACGTGCTCATTGGGAACAAGCTTTACAAGAGAGCAAAGATCATTAGGAGTACTACTCAAATGCATAAGCTTCAAGAAGGAAAAGACATCCTCCAAGAAATCCACTCGGATGATGTTGGAAACCACGCAGCGTCAAGAACCCCTCGTGGGAAAAGCATTCGTAATGTGATACTATAGGCCAACAGCTCTCAAAAGACGCAGTAAGAACTCGTCGGAAGATGCAAAGGATGCCGATGTTTGCAAGACAAGTGCATGTGCTACCACAACCTAATCAAGCATACCCACCATCATGGCCTTTTTCGTGGCCGGGACCGGATCAAGTCGGACCACTTAAAAGAGCCAAGGGAGGATATTTAAATATCTTTTGTCGCCATCGACAAATTCACCAAATGGATAGAGTACAAGCCATTGGTCAACTATACCTCAACCAAGGCGGTGAAGTTAATCCAAGAGATCATGCATAGATTCGGGATGCCCAACAGATCATCAACGACCTCGGATCACCGCTCACGGCGGCGGAATTCGAAGATTGGGCACAAGATTGTGGCATACGGATAGACTATGCTTCGTGGCACATCCTTAGGCTAACGGACAAGTCAAAAGAGCAAACGGACTCATCCTCGCCGGACTAAAGCCAAGACTATATGAAGAACTCAAAGACTACGGAGCCAAATGGATTGAAGAACTTCCAAAAGTCGCCTGGGCCTAAGAACTCAAATCAAGAGAGCAACAAAGCTACTATCCTTTTTCCTAACCTATGGATCAAGAGTCGCTTCTCTTTGCAACCTCATATGGAGCTCTCCAAGGATCGAGCAATTTGAAGGAGGAGAAGGAGAACAGATAAGAAGACTAGAAATCGACTATGCAGAAGAAGTCAGATCAAATGCCATCCTCCGAACGCAAGATATATGCGCAAGGAATAAGAAGGCATTACGACAAGAGCACACGCCCAAGAAAACTCAACCCGGAGATCAAGTACTCAAGAGAAATCAAAAGACGAAGGCAAGCACAAACCGCCGGCCCATGGGAAGGACCATACATCGCCAAAAGAGTATTTGGGACCAAGAACCTACGAAATGATGACCATGCAAGGAGAAGAAATCAGAAACTCTTGGCACATAAGCCAGCTCGGGTTCTATCCATAATCAGAGGAACTCAAGGCAACAGAGAAGAAGCAGAACGCAAGAACAACTCTCTGACACTTCAAGAAGAAGAAGATCAAGCCTGAGAAAAACTCTGGACCATCCAACAAAGGAAAGGTCACCAAACACGTGGCTACCGGGGACTTCAACACAAACAAGTCGCCCAGAGCAAAACTGCATGCCTCCCAAAGGAGATAAACAAAATAGCCCGAATTGGCACTTCATGAGAAGAAGTCGACCAAAAGAAGGCACCCCCGACCACCGAACGGAGGTCAAATTCCAAGGGTGGAACCACGCGACGTCCTAGCTCCGAATAGCGCGTCCACACCTTAAATCCTAGCGAAAGATCGTGAACTTCGACTCTTGAAAAAGATGATGTTGGGATCGGCCCGCTTAGGTCGCAGAGGCCATCGAGGGTCCGTAAAGTGCCACTATGTCCAATGACGGCGACGGCCTTTGACCGGGCGTGAACGGTGTAGTGTTGTGAAATAGAAACCCATCGTCTCACACAAGTCTCTCGAAAAGCGAGCAGCCCAAACCGTGGCAAGGTGGATTGTAGTGTTATGAAATAGGAACCCAACCATCTTGACCTTCAAATCAAGTGGCACTTAAATGGGCCCTGACCGAGAACCCTACAAGGGACGCCATGCGATAGTCCACCTGGACAGCATGGGAGAGCCCTAGCCTAGAAGCGGCAACCCGAAGTTAGAACAACTCTTTATGGAGCACGACTCCAACAAATTACACTAGCATGTCTAAAAAAACAACGCTAGAGGGCCTAAAAGGAGAAACCTAATGGCCCGGAGAAACCCTCCAGAACAATCGTGACAAGTCTCAAGAGAAGACACAAGTCACATGCCGAGGAAAACAACCACGGCAACTCGGGGCACGACCCCAATCATCTTCAAAAAAAGTCTATAGAAAGGACGAAATGAATCTTTAGAAGAACAACCACAAGACCAGGAGCAAGACTCCACCAACTTCAGCTAGTCTACGTAAAAGACAAGCCGAATCTTCGTAAGAACAACCTCAAGACCGGGAGCAAGACTCCACCAACTTCAGCTAGTCTACTAAAAGACAAGCCAAAACTTCGTAAGAACAACCCTCAAGACCAGAGCAAGACTCCATCACCTTCAAAAGTCTACAAAGAGACGAACTGAAACTTGAGAAGAAACAACTCAAGACCGAGAGCAAGACTCCACCGGCCGCCTAATCTAAGAAAGACGAGAAATGATACTCTAGAAAGAACAACTCTAGAACTCAAGAGCAAGCCTCCACTCATCATGACAAGTCTAAAGAAGAAGACGTAAGTCATTTGTCGAGGATAAGGACCCCGACAAACCGAGCAAAGCCTCTACAACTATCCTCGGCCGAAGTCTACGAAAAAGCGGCTGATACTCCGAGGAAACAACCCCGAATTCAGGAGGAAGACTTCGTTACCTTCACCAAGTCTACGAAGAGGCAAGTCGGTTTCTTCGAAGGAAAAAAAACTCAAGAAGCAAGCAAGACTCCAATCTACTATGGCAAGACCTATGAATTGCCCACCGACGCCAGCCAAGGAAGAAACAACCCAAAAGCGCACAAGGACGAGATCCTATGCTATCTTCAGCAGATCTACGAGAAGACAAGCCGATAAGTCAAGGAAACAACCCCGACAACTCGAAGCAAGACTTCAACCTATCTATAGCAAGCCTACAAAGAAGGACAAGCTGAAACATCAGAAGAAACAACACCGATGTCACGGAGCAGGACTCCAAACTACTCGCACGAGTCTACAAGAAGGAGAGAGAAGAGCTGAAGCCTAAGGAAGAACTCTAAAGGCACAATCTCAACAAGTCATCTAAGGAAACAACCCGAAGACCACATCAAGAGCAAGCGAGAACAAACTACAACAAAGCCGCACAAAGGCGGATAAAATACTTAAAATCTGCACGAAGGTAGACACAAACAAAAGTATTCAAGGCCTACAACCAAAAGGCCACCAAAGAACAAATTGTTCATTACAAGGCGGACGATGCCGCCACCACTCGCACTCAAAGCCGCGTCAAAATCCGGCGCCTCTCTTCAGAAGATCGAGATCGATGGTACCAAAGAAGAGTAGTCACACCGCATCCACCTCGGGGGCGCCCTCCTCCATTATCTTGAGATGCTCGTCGAAGCAAAACCATCCACAACAGCAGCCGATGGGCAGCTCCCGGCACAAGGTGATGGAAGAAAAAGAGCGAAGCTCTTCAAGAGCCTCCCAAAGAACGTCTCAACAAAGAAACGTAAATGATCGGGACCCCCTGGGAAGAAAATCCTCCAGACACACCATGATCTTTAGGAAGACGAATAACTTCCAAAGGGGGATACACGTAACGCTAGAGATCGAGAACTTCACGCCGAAGAGCGCATTGTAGAGCATCCCTCTCCCGACCAAGCTCGCCAAACGCTCACCAATGGTGGTCGCCTGACCCGCACTTGGTCACCCGAAGATCTGAAGTCAAGAAAAACGCATAAGTCAAAAGGGAAGCATGGGCAAAAAGCAAAAAACAGCCCAAGGAATAAGCAACATACCCTCAACTTCCCGAGTGACCATGGCATAAGATTCACCAAACCATCAATGGTAGCACATGAGTCTTGGAGCTGGGCACGAAGATCTCGCTCAACCCCCTCGAAGATCGAACGACTTCTACCTACAAGGAGTCACACTCTTGAGTAGGGAGAAAGACGGGGAGATCTCGCACAAAGGACTACAAACAAAGACAAGTCGGGTCGGACACTTCTCAAAAGAAAAGAGAGAAGTCAATAAAAGAACCCGATGCATACCGAACCGCTGATCAAAAGCGCAAAAGGCACCCGGTCCCGAACGCCCCGAGAGACCGCAACCCGAGAAGCCGTGATCAAACTCGAAATCACGCGAGTCCGCAAGAGACCTCGATCATAAAGAGAAGGATCCCGAGGGGGATCAACAGTGGGTTTCACGAAAGTGAGAGGCCAAGAAGAAGATCGCCACCGCGAGGTCGCGCTCGTAAGAACTCGGGAAACAACCTCGAGAACTTCATAGAAGGACGCCCGCAAAACAACCCCGACAATATAAAAATCCTCAAAAGTCAACGGGGAGAAAGAACTCGCAACAAGAGTACTCACCAAAAAAAAGACGAGGACGGGGCAAGCCAGCGAAGAGAAGGAGGTTTCACTTCAACGGCCACAATAGGAACCTCCGGCTAGAAGCCCTCGTAAGGCTCAACCCGCACAAACGGCAAACCGAAAACAACCCCAATAAGGCTACAAGACAAAAAGAACCCGGTATTCAAGATTCAAGAAAGGAACTCACGGATTCCGGCAAGGACTCCACCGCCCTCCTCCATGCTCAAAAGCAAACGCTAAGCACCCTCTAGAAAAAACAGAGAAATAGGTCACCTTTATATGGAAAAAAAAGAAGGACCCATGTAAGATCAGCCCCTCACCTATAAGAATATTACCCGTGGGCTCCTCGCAAAGAAGCCCGAGAAGAGGAAGAGCGAAGTCCTCTTGGGAGTCAAGGTAGCAACAAGGGGACTCTTCAACACCGAACGCCCCCCGCCATACGACCTATAAGGCAAGTACCCGCAGATCCGAGTAAAGAGAACATAACATAAGAACCCCCAACACTCATGCCAGAAGGGCATCGACTCACCGAACAAAGAAAGGCAGCAGCATCGCAGCGAACGGTCACCACAAAGAGCCTCGTAATAGTTCCTGACAAGATGCTAAAAAGGATCGAAGAGTCGAAAAGAACCCTAACAGCAAGTACATCAAAGAAAGAACAAAAAGAACTCACAACCGAGGAGGGTTGTCGCCAGTAATACTCAACAACCCGAATCGAGTCATCGTAACATCCTTCAACAGAGAGCGAAGGGATACCATCGCCTCCGCCTCGTAACCTCGTGGCATCACCACCAACATGAGAAGGATCCTCGTGGCCGAGTACTCGGCCAAGCCTCTCCCTCGCCATCAAAGGTTGAACCCGACGGCGAAGAAAACTGGCGACGATACCAGGACCACCGAGGCCGCCCCGCTTCAAGATCTTGACACGGTTGACAAGCTTTCTCAAAGAACCTCCGACTCATCAGAGAGTCGACCTTCGTGCTCTCAGATCAACAGACTCATCGAGTCATGATCCATCGCAAGGTGAGGAGGATTGTTCACATAAAACCACCCAGAGCGCCAAATGAAATCAATCGGGAGCTCATAATCAAAGAAAGTTTTTTTGCCCTCGACGGGCCCGGATCAAACACATCCAAGAGAAGAAAGATCGCCCCCCATGACAAAGGCGGAAAAAATAGCGAAGAGCTTCGTTGAAGGAGGAATGCCTATGAAGGTCTCTAGCATGAACATGATCGAAAGAAGAAGAACCCCACTAGGGGCAAGATGAGAAAGAGCAATCGAGTAGGATTGCGTAAACTCATGGAAGAAATCTGCGGGCAAGCAAAGACCCGCCCGAACAAAAGAAAGAAAGAGGACAACCTCGAGAGGGCCAGAGCAGAAGACGATGCCCTGGCCGGGCGACTCCAACCGCATGCACTCGAGGAGGAAGAAGCCGGGCGCCGCCTCCAAGTCCTCAAGATCTCGGCTACACACCCGAGGACTCCGCCAGATCTTCATGGCCGCCTCCACCCCAGAACCATCTCCCGCCTTCCCCTTAAGGCTCCCCCCGGAAGAAGAGCTTTTCACCATAATGAAGAACGGGCGGCGAGGACGAAAAACAAAAGGCGAACGGCGACGCAGGGAACAAAGGCGGCGCGCAAGAGGATTAGGGCAAAGAAGATTGCTAATCGCGGATGCAAATGGCGACGGAGGAGGAAAAGAAACGGCCGTATCCAAGTATTTATGGAGAGGAATTTTTCCACCCGCTATGTATAAAAAAACTCTCAGAACGGGAGCCTTTACAACTTCAAAATTAATTTGAAGTGACAACAACACTCCTTTTTATGCGTAAAGCAAGGTAACATGACCGACACAACGGTCGGATACCTCGGCAGAAGAAAAGAACCCTTCAAAATGCCAACAAGCAAACGCTGAAACATCCCGGCTAATGCATCGAGACAAAGACAAGTCGATCTAATCAAAGGAGAAGAACCTGCCAAGAGACAGAAGAACCCTGACAAACGTCACGACAGCCCAACAACAGAAGTGATCACACGGAAAAAGAGAAACGGTCAAAAGCCCGGGAAAAAGAAGAACCTCTAAGAGCTTTATCTACAAAAAGAACTCTTAGATGCTCTGGCTACAGGATACCCGAGGCACGATTTTTTCAAGAAAGAAGAGCTCCGACGACGAGAAGAACTCGAAGACGAGGAGAAGAACTCAAAGACCTTCCAAAATTTTTGTGCCAAAAAGCAAGAAGCTCGGGGCTACATTCTCCGGGTGCACTTTTTCAACAAAAGTGCACACCGCATTTAAGACAACAAGGACCACATCAAAGCCGCATCCGAGAAGAGCGTAAAAGCTCTCATGACTCAAAACCCGAGATGCTCTGGGGGCTAGCGGAGCAAAGCTCTTTTCAAGAAAGAAGAGCTCCGACGGCGAGAAGAACTCAAGACGGAGGAGAAGAACTCAAAGACCTTCCGCAAAATTTTGTGCCAAAAAAGCAAGAAGCTCGGGTTACACTCCCTACGGTGCACTTTTTGAAAAAAGTGCATTCCGTAAGATGATCTTGAAGACCATATCAAGGCCTCACCCGAGAAGAGCAAAGACAACTCTCATGACTCAACCTTGAGATGCTCGGGGGCTTGTGGATACGGATCACCAAAGAACTCTACCGAAGTTGTTCGCAGGGGTTCTATCCTAGCCCCCGCGGCCACAAACAACTCCCCGCAAGGCAATGGAAGCATAGCTACGTGACTTCTCGTTGTAATTAGATAGAACACTAGTCGTTACCTTATTTAGAGCTCGGGTGTTCGGTCCCCCTACTAACAACCCTCTTCAAGATCCGACTAGGATCGTGAGCGAGTTCCTTGGCTCCTTAGACTATAAAAAGGCGGCCAAGGAACACCTCGTGAGAGGAGAGCACGATCATCGACACGGTCACAAGCTTGACCACGATCAAGCCCCGTAAGCTTCATAGCCGCTTTCTACCAACCCCATCAATCAAAAACAGCTCACGCCGACCGGACGTAAAGGTCTCTACCGATTCTAGATCGAGGGCCCAAACCAAAGATAAAAATCCCGCCTCAATGTCAATCACAAGAACAAACCGCCGGCCCAGTTCATCGAGACCCGAACAACCGCCTCGGCTCACCCCGGCAAAGCCTTTGCCGTAAAACACCGGCTAATCAAGACGCATAAATCCACATGCAAGGCCGGGGGACGGCGACTGGAGCAGCAGCGGCTTCGCCGCCGAACGAGCCTCTCCGAATACATCCGCTCTGGCTCTCCGAGGTCCACCTCACGATCCCTGACATCACCGACGGCGCGCAAGGCCAAGCTCACAAGGGGCCCGGTCTCCAACAGAACTTCCGGGCGTCAAGAGTCGAAGAAGCCGATCTAACAAGGTCACCACCATGTCCAAGTCGCCGGACGGGCCCGTAAATTCGCCGGCAGACAAAGCCGAGTACGCCTCGGGAAAGGACTATGGCTACTCCGCCGGCGGGATAGCCCTCGGGCGTGATACTCCTCGCGACGATAAGAAGACGACGAGCGCCACGATAGCCGCCGCCCGACGACTCGCGGACGAAATCACCGTGAGGAAGGCCGCAGCGAACTATCGCGAGCGCCGACGCGGACCGCAACCGCCATGGTGGGGGTGTCAACAACGCCAAGACCGGGGGAAGAAGAAGGCCCCTCAACCGGCGTGATCCGATCAAGAAGCCGCTCCACGGAAATGTCCCCGACACCCTAGACTTGAATCATAGTTCCGCCGAAAGTGCCGGCATTTTAATACCGAGTACGAGCGAGAGAAAGAAGCTCAAGCTCGATGACGAGGGACCAAAAGAGGCGCCGGCGGTTCCCTGTCGCCTGCACGACGATCGATGATGATGAGACCCTAAGCATCGCTATTTGCGAAGACTCCGCCATCCACATGATCATGGGCGCCATTATGGTGCCGCGACGCCGGGCGGGATCGCAAGGTCTCCGCCCGCAATGTCTTGACCGGCCAAGGATTTCAGCCGAGGGTCACCGACCGATATGGCCCGAAGTTCTCCGAACGGGCCATTACCTTCACCCGTGATGACCAAGGCCGCAACAACCCGCACTCGCATTTTCCGCCTGTCTCTAGACCCGTAATCGACGCCTTTGGTTCGAGAAGGTCCTCATCGACGGGGTAGTGCCCCTCAACATGCTTTTCCTGAGCTCGATGAAAGCCCCGATATCTCCAAAGATGACCTCAAGCCGCATAATCACCCTTTTGGGGCATCCTACCCAAATGAAGTCGCCCACTCCCTGGGCAGTCACTCTTCACAGATAGCCAAAGAATGCTAAGCATCATCGCATCCAAGACATGAACTTCGGCCATCGCCAACTTTGATTCATCGCACCACGCCATTATCGGGCGCCTCGGACTTACCAGCTCATGGCGATCCCAAGATTATGACTACCTCATCCTTAAGATCCCCACGGAGAAGGGGGTCCTAACTTGTAGGGGCCAACGCGCATATGGCGCTCGTCATGCCAAGGAAGGCCTCGATAAGCGAGTTCATCCTCCGCCGATCCGCCCAGAGGAAGTCATCAAGAACGCCTAAGAAGATGGACCCTCTCGACCTCGAGATACCCGTGGACGAAATGCGCTAAGAAGACCACCAAGCCTTCTGACACCAAGGAGGTCCAAATTCGGTGGGAGGGCGATGCAACCAAGACCACCAAGATCGGTGAACCTCGACCAGAAATAGGAAGACACGCCGTCCGGTCCTCGAGGATAACGTGAGCATCTTCGCTGTGGAAATTCGGCGGACATGCCCGGGTACCTCGGAGCGGATCGAGCACCGCCACGAAGTCAAGCCAACGGCCGGGCCAGTGTGCGCAAAAGCTACGCCGCTTTAATAAAGAGAAATCAGCCGCTATTAAAGCGTATAACTAGGCTATTAGTCGCTAGATTTATTCGTGAAGTGTATCATCCGGATCGATAGCTAATCCGGTCCTTGTAAAAAAGAAGAATAAAGAATGGAGAATGTGCTGATTATACCGATCTCAATAGGGCTTGCCCTAAGGACCCTTTCGCCTCCCCGCATCGACCGCTTTGTGGGACACCACCGCCGGCTTGCAGCTCCTTAGCTTCCTAGACTACTATTCATGTTATCATCGACGCCTCTAGCGGTCGAAGACCGTGAGAAGACTTCCTTTATTACCCCGCTCGGTGCCTACCGCTACAACACCATGTCGCTCGGGTTAAAGAACGCCGGAGCTACCTACCGAGAGCCATACAAGGTCGCTTAGAGATCTTATCCCCCGACCTCGCCAGCTTATGTCGACGGGGCGTTGTGGTGAAGACCCGTAGCGCCTACTCTTTGGAAGACGATCTCACGAGGGTGTTCGTGGAACCGAACGAGTACCGCGAAGCTTAACCCGGGAAGTGCGCTTTTGGCGCCCCTCCGCAATTTGCTCGGCAACATCGTAGCGTGCACGCATCGAGCCAAACCCGAAAAGCTCAACGCCATCATGCGGATGAAACCGCCCCAAAACGCCAAAGATGTCCGTAGTTAATCGATGCATGGCAGCCCTCACCATTTCGCCGCTACGACTCGGGCGAGAAAGGCCTACCGTTCTTCAAACTCCTTCGAGCCGGGGAGGCATTCCGATGGAGTAACGAGGCTCAAGAGGCCTTCGACGGTTTCAAGCGATGCCTTACCACACCTCCCGTGCCGGTCGCCCCGAATCCACGACGAGGAGATTTTGCTCTATATCGCAGCGAACCAATCGGGTGGTTAGTACCGCCTCGCTGTCGAGCAAAGCCATGAGGAAGGGCATGTATACCCCGGCCCAAATGGGGCCGGGTCTATCATCATCCGAGGTGCTTAGCGAATCCAAAACGAGGTACCTACACATTCAAAACTTACTTTACGGTATCCTCATCACCTCCCGCAAGTTGCGTCACTACTTCGACCATCACACCATCACTGTGGTGTCCGATTATCCGCTGGTGACGCTTTATGGAACAAGGACGCCAATGGCCGTGATATGTAAGTGGGCGATCGAGCTCACCCTGCTCACCATCGAAAGTACAAGAACAGAATACCATCAAGTCGCAGTATTGGGTCGACTTCATCCGTGGAGTGGATCTGACCGAGAGCCCCCTCAAAGATACTAGCCGGAGCTGACGATGTACTTCGACGGCTCATTCAATATCGACGGGCCGGGTGCAGGTGTCTACATCATATCGCCTTCCGGGACACCCTTCGATACGTGCTAAGGATCCACTTCCCAAAGATCCAATAATGCGGCAGAGTATGAGGCGGCCGCTCACGCCATCCGCTTGGGAATCCGGGCTTCGTGTATTTGGGGACTCAAAGATTGGTAATCAAGCAGTGTCAACAAAAGATTGGGATTGTAAGAGTGAGAAGATGGACGCCTATGTGGCGGCAATCGTAAAGTTGGAAGGCAGGTTCTACTCTGCTCGCCTTCGATCACGTGGCTCGAGATTACAACCAAGCCGCCGACGAACTCTCCAAGCTTGGCTCTTCTCGCAAAGGTATCGGGCCGGCATTTTTGTTGAGGATCTCCGAAAGCCGACGATAACCGACCTCGACCTTGACCCCGAACAAACGGCCGACCATATAGTTGCCACACTATCCCAGACAAATAAGAAGATTGGAGGGTCCCAATCATCAAATACCGCAGGAGGCTCTCGTCCCCGAAGACAAGACTTAACCACGACGCCTTTATTCGACGGAGTAAGAACTACGTGCTCGCCGATGGCTTTCTTGGCGGAAAAGTATCGGGTGATAGGTCCCGCAAAAGTGCATATCCGAGGAAGATGGCATCAAGCCGCCGACAAAATACACGGAGGAACATGCGGCAATCATGCCGCCTCGAACTCCTCGGGTCGCAAGGCTTTTCGCTGGCTTTTACTGGCCAACCGCCATCGCCGACGCAGAACACTTGGTACACCATTGCCCGAATTGTCGGCTTTTCGCCAAGGTACTCCACGCGCCGGCCAAGATGAGCTCCAAACTATACCGGGCGGCATGGCCTTTTTCGTGCCGGGACTCGACGCTATAGGTCCATTCAAGGCAGCTCCTGGGGCTTCAAGTGGATCTTTGTCATGGTCGACAAGTTTTCTAAATGGATTGAATATCTCCTCTCGTCGATGCAAACCAAAGACAAGGCGCCGACATGCTCAATGACATCATTCACCGGTTCGGGTATCCCGACCCGATCATTACAGATCTGGCAAAGACCTTCACCGGCAGTCACTTTTGGGATTTCGAAGACAAAGGCATCAAAGTCAAATATGTCTCCATAGCCCATCCGCGGGGCGAACGGCCAGGCCTAACGGGCAAACGGGATGATCCTTGATGCTTTACGCAAGCGCCTCTTCCGACGGATGGTAAATATCCCGGTCGATGGCTCAAGGAATTGCCCGCCGTGATCCGGGGGACTGCACCCAAATTAGTCGCAAAGACCGGTGTTTCCCCAAATTTTATGGTGTTTGGATCCGAGGCCATACTACCCGCCGAAATCGCCTTCGATCTCCCTCGCGTGAGAACTACAATGAGGAAGCTTCGTGACGCTGCTCGTGAGGACGAGCTTGTTGCGCCCAAGAAACTCGCCTCCAATCTCCGCACTCGAAATGCCAAGTACCTCGAGGGCGTTTGGCACTATTACAATCACAATGTGCGTGATCGAGCCTTTTGCGGTTGGCGACCCTTCATCCTTCGCGAAGCGTAAGAGCGCTCACAAGTCGGGCTCCCATTGGGAAGGTCCTTCAAGATTAAAGAGGTAACTCGACCGTGAGCTTATCGATTAACAACTATGGAGGTGTTGACGGTCACCAACTACATATTTTATACCGTCAACATTAGTATAAATATACCAAAACATAATAGCAATAGGGCTTTGAGCTAACCATTTCCACAAGTTTTGGTACTTCACTTGTTTTGCGTGGCAATGTTGGAAACATATACATTTTGGGCCAAAAAGCAAAGGAAAACATATAAAAGATAACAAGGCCCTAAATGGCATAAGCAAAGCAAGGAGAAGAGAGGAGAAAAGCCCATAAAATATCAATATCCAAACACAAGCCCAAGAGGTCGAGGCCCAAATCCAACATGAAATGATAAACGGGCCGCAGGACATGGGTTCAATGTTTTGGGCATAACTTTCTCATACGAAATCGGATTTCAGCTTAATCGAATACTTGAAACGAAGCTAACTCCGGCCCACGTGCTCATGCAAAGTTTCAGCCCAAGCGGAGATAATCTTGGTGCGCCCGCACCTTAGGGTGCGGCCGCACCCTCACGGAGGCCAAAACGCCCATCTTCGCCCCGGGCGCCCATCTCGACACGAAAAAGTCCGGGTGGCGGTGTTTGCTTGCCCGTAAGACGATGCGGATTAGTACCAAATGGCTTAGCCAAGATAGGCTTCCATGGTGAAGGTCCTATATATAGATGGGCACTCCCTCACTTGTAACACACGCCAATTCCAAGGGCAAGAGTCTCTCCCTCTCCTCTAAGAGAGCTCTTCCCTCTACTCCACTCCTTCACTCCAATGGGCTTAGGCCCTCATTAGTAGTAGAGAGATCGGCGGAGGAGAGATGTGAGGGCTGAAAGCGGGGAAGTGCCAGATTTGTCGGTGTCTCCCCAACCTTGTACCTCGGTGGATTTGGGCTTAGCTCCTTCACGGGATCTTGGCTAAGTAAGCTTCCACGGTTCTCGATAATCTTTATTGTCTTTTGTTTATCCAAGCTTTATCTACTCGCTTATGGGATCGATAGTCGCTCCTTCGGACGGGACTTTAGTGGTGGAACCCTTTGACCGGGGAACCGTGCAAACACTAGAGTGATAATCACTAGCGTAGACGGGTGTTTGGGCTAGTGGTTTTCTATCTTTTTAAGCATCCCACGCTTGAGGGGGTAGGCGGGCGGGTCGTGACAAGCCTTGACCGCCCCTCGAAATCCCCCACGCTCGGGCCGTGACGTAGAGCTAATTGCCGAAGCGCACGGCCGGTGCGCTTGGCCGGTGCCCGGTGAACAAGTAGCTCTAGAGCGAGGCTAACCATAGACCATAAAGGTGTACGAATCCTTCTCAATAATCCTCCCCATCTATGGCCTTGTGTGTCCTTGGGTGAACTAGTTAGGAGAGAGTACCTCCGTTCCTCGTGGAAAATACGATACCACTCGAATATATCCGGGTGAAAGCTACAACGACAATTTTGTACGCTATGATTCTTCCCTCGCGACGTTAAGAAACGCCAACAAGCTTTCTAGCGTCCGTTCTTTGGAACGGTTGCTATTATCTTCGAACCTAGTGAGTCCTCGTATCTATCTATTAAAAAAATTCAAAATAGTTATTTATTTTCTTTTTCAAATTGAAGCCAACCAATCCTTTTGAAAATCCTTCCGCTTCAATGGAGGAGTTCACAGAGCCGCAATCTTTTTTCAAAACCAAAACTTTCATCCGCTATGAACTCCATCCATATTTAAAATCGATTGTTCGGGCGGACCCTTCTCTCGGCTACTACACGTAAAACCCATGTAGCCACCTACAAGTTTTTCGAGGAGATATGTGCATGCCTAAGCATTCTGGCATGACACAAGAAATTCTCATGTGGAAGTTGTTTCCGCTTCTCCCTCAAAGGGAGAGCGTAACAATGGTACATGAATGTCGAGGGAAGTTTGAATGGGGATTGGAAAGAACTCAAAGACAATTTTTGTCTAGCATTCTTCCCCATCAACACCCTACCAAGGACACTCCTCGATTTCGAAAGTAGGATGAGAAGGAGTCCATAGGTGCAGCCCGGGCCAGTTTATAATGTTAATACATTCTAGCCCGCACTTGTCATTACCCGATAGTGTGCTTTTGCATATCTTTTGTTCGGTCTTGACATAGAGGTTGCCCTATGCCTTGACATGACCGCCGAGGGTCATTTTCACATAAACCTACAACGGAACAGAGGAAAATCCTTGATAACATCCTAGAGAAGCATGCTTCTCCCGCTGAAGAACCTACTCCCTTCCACAACAAGGGCATGTCAAGATTTGAGGAGCCCACATCAGTCGAACCATTCCACATATCATCAATAGAACCGACCGTTGAGCCTTCACACCGAACCACGAACACCGGGAAGGGATGCTTTATCCTTCTGAGTTCCCGATCAAATTTGAGGATCATGGGAGAACCTTGAACCTTCTTTGGCATGAATGGAGCAAATGGAACATATTTCCTTCTAAGGAATCTCCCTCTAACATGAAACCTTCAAAAGAATGGTTAATGGAGGTGAAACGCTTCTTCCTCAAGCAATTGATTCTTTCACCTTCCATGACCATACCTTGTTCATTACGAGGAAATTCCTTAGATGCCCTACACAACCCAACAAAGCGAGGCGAATATCATGTCACAATATCTTGCGGAAACCCTTTTGGGTAATAATATGCCGCTAGCCTCGACCGATAGACTCTTCAAGGGTCAATTCGACTCATCTTTGCATGCTTGTGGGATTGCTAGGGCCGTGCCAATTATAATTCATGAAACCGAGGTTCACTTAGACTTCTATATCTATCCCATCCTCGACTTTGATCTTCTCATAGGCTACCCTCTCGAAAAGCTTTTTCATGAAAAACCTATAGAGGAGAGCCATGATGAGAAGTTGGGAAAGAATGCTTGTGCCTCTCACCTAGAAATCCCAAAGGTGAAGCATCTTCCCAACCAAAACCGGTTCGAGGAGACAAAGTTCATAACTCCATTCGATTCACCTAAGTTGCTTTCGCATCTTAGTGAAACGAAAACACCCGCCCGCCCATACTCGAACACAAGACATGTCCCTCCGGCCAAAGAAAACGTTATTCTTGACAATGGTCGAGATTCAATGTTCGCTCTTCATGACACATCTTTTGAAGATAAGAACTCATGTGCCATGGACATGCATGAAGCAACAACTCTTGAGACCAAGCATGAACCTGCTATTGAGCATGTCAAGTTTTCATTCGAAACTTCTCATGATACATGCTCACCTTTTTGGATCTCTAGAGTTGTCTTGCTTCTCACCACGTGCCCCTCTCACGAGGACCCCAACCTTCTCTTAATCCTCGCTCAAAAACTTTTCAAGAGGATGGTTGTGGATGTCTTCGCCTATCACAAGTTTTGCCGATCTCGTAGTGGCACGATGGCACTAACCTTGCGGCTTAAAGCGTAACGCTAACTTCTTAGTGGTGAGGCTGAACTTCACCTTTCATAAGCGCAAGATGATCTCCCACGGTCAAGCTTACGACCATAAAGAAAGCACTACCGAGATAACCCGCATCCGTCAAAAAAAAAGATAAATAATTCTCTTTGTTGTTTTCATAAAAGAAAAAAGAGCACAAAAAGTTTTTTCTGTTTTTATTAATAAAAGCAAGAACATGTTATCAAGTTAGTATGCACCTTCGGGTATTCTTGTCGCTAACCATTTCGGTGGAGATCGATTAAGAAGATCAAAAGAGGCATGCAATGCTTGAAAACATGGGGCCGACATCGAAAAAAAAAACAACTTTGATGCTCATGGATGATGGAACACA
Organism: Hyparrhenia diplandra; assembly: GCA_015847255.1. Classification (NCBI taxonomy): domain Eukaryota; kingdom Viridiplantae; phylum Streptophyta; class Magnoliopsida; order Poales; family Poaceae; genus Hyparrhenia; species Hyparrhenia diplandra. The sequence goes on along the minus strand of JADLZK010006302.1, from coordinate 247,516 downwards.
CTCAAAAGGAGACCCGGACTTTGCACACTTGACTTTTGCACAAAATTCCAAGTGTGGGGAAAGATGGTGAAAACCTCAAGTTTCATACATCAAGGCATCATACAAAAAAAAAATGATGATGGTGAATAAAAGATGATGTCACCCTACCTTGCTAAAACAAAAAGAGAAAGAAAGAAAAGAATAAAAAAAAAAAGAGAGAAAAAAGGATTGAAAAAAGAGAGAGAGAGAATTAAAAAAAGAGAGAAAAGAAAAGAAAAAAAAGTGTGCTTTGAAAAAGAAAAAAAATATATACGAATTGAAAAAAAAAAAAATGTAATAAGAGAAGACAGAGCGAGTTTGGCCCCGCATGGTCAAGATACATACCAAAGTGTTGCCCTCGACTCCACTCATCATTGTTTCCACAAGCAAGATGGGTTTGTCTCTCATCCTTTGCTGCTACCATCAAGACCCATGGCCCATACACATGTGTGTGTGGCCTTGCCTTGAGGTACACCCGACAAAGCCATCATGCAACCGCAAAATATCAACCTCGATGTTTCATCCACGAGATGTTGCTTGCTGCACGTATATCCGTGCACGCAAAGGAAATAAATGTTCACCCACACTCTTCCCTCATTTTTGTCTCCATGGAACCAAAAACTTTATGCTTCTCATGATTATGTCATATGCTCGGTTTGGGTGTTTTCGATGAGCGCTCATGAGTTACAACCATAGATCTTTTAAATTGAGCATGGTGCTTAGGTTAAAAAGATCTCCTTTAATCAAAATTTGACATGGTGTTGGATCTTGATTAATGAACTTAGAGCTTTATTGTCATGATCTTTGGGAGTATCTTATTTTGGAGATAAATCAAGGCTATGCTTACACTTTGCTTCTTTTTGTTAACCTTGCTTGAGTGATGTTGTGGTGAACAGATAAAATAAAAAAAAATAAATAAGTAAAATAAAGTTATCACAATAAAGGCTCCACGGTGTTCATGCCGATATAGAGCCATGTGTTTTCCTTCCTTTGTTTTGTTTTCTTGTTTTGAATAAAAACTGTGTACAAAGTCCAAGTGTGGGGAGATCTCCCAAACTCAATGAACAAACTTTGAGATCTCCCCAACACAATACGCGCAAAACACCGAGCAATTCACGATGGAGAAGGACAAGACGAACGACTACCATTAACTCCTTCATCTTCAAATGGTCGTTTGTGCAGCTCTCACCCTTACATCTCCCAAAAAGTCTTGAAGTTTAAATTTGAATTTTTTTAAAAAAGACAAAAAACTTTTGGACGCTCCATCTCCATGCTATCCTATGATAAAATCTGCATACTCTTTATTCCTCGCTAATATTCCTATAACTTGTGAGCTATCAATCATAGGGACCCCATGTTATCTAAGTAACTGGAATATGTGATATAGCCGATGATATGAACCTTGCTCTTTATATGAACTTGGTATTTGTTTTCAAAATTTGAAATTCAAATAGCATGCTCCTCAATGACATGCAAATTCCTACCAGAGCCATATCAAGTTTATCAAGTGCAAAAACTTTCCACATATATATGCTACTTATCTTTGCATTGAGCTTGTGTCAAGTCTTGTTGACCCTTGTTGAGATAGTTGTCATGCCCCCAAGATCAAGAATCACGCACACTCCACATATTCCAAATATTCCTACACCGGGAGTACGCTAAAACATGCTTCCGGCCCACCATAGAAAAAGCTCTGCTCCTACACCGAGTAGACAAAAAAAAAAGAGATATCTTAGAAATAAAATACTCCATGTTCTACTAGATAGTGATCTCTCTCTCTATATATATATATTTGGGGTTTAAGAGAAATGGCTATGAGAAAAAAAAAAATATAGGGGCACATGAAGGTCCAAGAGTTCAAAAAATAAATATGATGAGCACATGAAGGCTCAAGCAAGAAAGAAAATATATATGTATAAAGCCATGTTCTCAAGAATAAAGTTTTTGTAAGAGAGATCACACATATCAAGGAGTATAGTATAGGTTTTACTTTGATATATATCCACACACATGCACTTCTTGATCTAGGGTATGCCATCCGTCTCCTCGGATCCGAGCTTTGACCTAAGCAATATATGTAGAGTAAGTGTGCCTTGATATCTTTCCCTACCCAAAGATCCACATAAGCTTTTTAGAAGCAGGAAAGGCAGAAGGCAAAACTTTGATATGCCTTGGTGAGGAACCAAACACAAACTAAGTGATCCGAGTGAATCATTCGAGGAGCAATGCTATATTACATTTTCAAAATCAATGAAAACCCAAGTTCCTGCACATATTTGAAGCAAGGGGATTTGAATCGTGTTGTTCCATAATTCAATTACCCAAGATTAACATGGTAGACACATCAAAAAGTTCACAAGTGCGGTGAAGCTTGGAATAACTTGTATGCAGGGTTACAAATCAAGGAGATGACCCATCTTAGTCCTCAACCTTTACTCGAGGACGAGCAAAGGACTAAGTGTGGGGGAGTTTGTTGACGGTCGCCAACTACATATTTTATACCGCCAACATTAGTATAAATCTACCAAAACATAATAGCGATAGGGCTTTGAGCTAACCATTTCCACAAGTTTTGGTACTTCACTTGTTTTGCAGGGCAATGTTGGAAACATATACATTTTGGGCCGAAAGGAAAGGAAAACATATAAAAGATAACAAGGCCCTAAATGGCATAAGCAAAGCAAGGAGAAGAGAGGAGAAAAGCCCATAAAATATCAATATCCAAACACAAGCCCAAGAGGTCGAGGCCCAAATCCAACATGAAATGATAAACGGGCCGCAGGACATGGGTTCAATGTTTTGGGCATAACTTTCTCATACGAAATCGGATTTCAGCGAACGAATACTTGAAACGAAGCTAACTCCGAGGCCCACGTGCTCATGCAAAGTTTCAACCCAAGCGGAGATAATCACGGAGGCCAAAACGGCCCATCTTCGTCCTGGCGGCCCATCTCGACCTGAAAAGTCTGGTGGCGGTGTTTGCTTGCCCAGAAGACGATGCGGGATTAGTACCAAATGGCTTAGCCAAGATAGGCTCCCATGGTGAAGGTCCTATATATAGATGGGCACTCCCACACTTGTAACACACACCAATTCCAAGGGCAAGAGTCTCTCCCTCTCCTCTAAGAGAGCTCTCCCCTCTACTCCACTCCTTCACTCCAATGGGCTTAGGCCCTCATTAGTAGTACAGAGATCGGCGGAGGAGAGATGTGAGGGCTGAAAGCGGGGAAGTGCCGGATTTGTTGGTGTCTCCCCAACCTTGTACCTCGGTGGATTCGGGCTTAGCTCCTTCACGGGATCTTGGCTAAGTAAGCTTCCACGGTTCGATAATCTTTATTGTCTTTTGTTTATCCAAGCTTTATCTACTCGTTTTGCTTATGGATCGATAGTCGTTCCTTCGGGACGGGACTTTAGTGGTGGAACCCTTTGACCGGGAACCCGGCAAACACTAGAGTGATAATCACTAGCGTAGACGAGGTGTTTGGGCTAGTGGTTTTCTATCTTTTGCGAAGCATCCCACGGTTGAGGGGGTAGGCGGCTGGGTCGTGACAAGCCTTGACCGTCCCTCGAAATCCCCACACGCTCGGGCCGTGACGTAGAGCTAATTGCCTAAGCTGCCCGGGTTGGTGCGTTGGCGGTGTGCCCGGCGAACAAGTAGCTCTAGAGCGAGGCTAACCATAGACCATAAAGGTGTGTCCTTGGGCGAACTAGTTAGGAGAGAGTACCTCCGTTCCCTGTGGAAAATACGATACCCTGAATATATCCGGGTGAAAGCTACAACGACAATTCTGTACGCTTGCGGATTCTTCTGCAACGTTAAGAAACGCCAACAGGGAGGATATTGACATCCCCAACTCTTGGAATATCGAGCATCTACGCCGCTTTTTATCCCTAACCCAGGGACTCTGTAAGCCCGCTCGTATCATTTCATACCTTTTTGCTATCGCCAGATTAATAAAGTTTTTATGAGCTAGTTGACATGGTTATATTTTCTTTCGGCCTACGTTACGATTTATTTCCATGCTCGACCAAACTCTAAGGCACTGGACCCCCTAGAGTCGTCCCTGTACATGGTCGTTTCGCAGTATGTGTGACTGGTGTACTCCCCGCATAGACTGACGACTGGCAGGTGGCTCCGTGGTGTAGTCGAACAGCCCAATAGCTTGCCTGAGCATCGTGTCTCCTTGCTGCGGCTATAACGGCGCACCAAGGCTAGGACAGGCGTCCGCCAAAGGTGACATTTCTTTTCTACGAACTTCACATATTACTTCATCGTCGACCGTAATCGTATGTATGCTAAAACGATTATTAATAAAAACAAAGTAAATGTTGTTTATGCCACCCACATCCGGGTATGGCTCGGCTAAATACTGGTGTTTTTTTTACTGTTTTTTCACCTAAACTCCTTGCTACGGCCAAAGGAAACAAAATATATTGCCTGGGGCAACTTCACCCAGGACTTCACCGTCGTCGGCTTAGAGAAGCGGGTTCATCTCATCTGCCAGCTGCGTCGCCGTCTCGTCTGCCTCCTCGCGCAGGGCAATAACGGTGGCCTCCGCTGTCCCTTGTGCGTAGCCTAAGTGGACGCGTTGAAGCTCCACATCGGGATAGTGGGAGCGCACCACCGCCAAGACGTGTCGCACAGTGTCGCGTGTGGCCTGGCGGGTGAACTCCGAGAAGTTCTCCCAGGCCACCGCGCTGCGCTGCGTCACGTTCTTGGCGTCTGTTGGGGGCGCTTCCTCCGGATTGGCCCCGCCAACTGCATAGCCGTGGATGGCGTCGAGGACTGGTCCGATGCCTTGCAGGATGTTCTCGGTGTTGCCCTTCCATAGGGCATGTTTGACCTCTAGGTCCCGAATCTGCATCCTCAAAGCAGCCAGACGAGCTGCAAACATCATACAGTAAGTCAATATATATCTCCCGTCGACTCTCAAGCTGCAGGTACTAGACCCAAAATACCGTGGTACATACCATCACGATCGGTGCTGGTATTTCGGATCTCCTCGCGCTGCAGGTCTATCTGCTCGTTCTCCAGCACAAGCTGCTGCTGCAGGGTCTCCACCGACGCCTTATACTCTTCAGGTATCATCGATCCAGTATGAGCTTTCTTTTAATACTTATACCTTTTGCAAGATATGTACATGCAATCATATACTCCACGACGACACTTACCAAGCACTTGATCTTGGGCCTCTCGGCGCATCCTTAATTCCCGGCGGCGAGCTCGGTGCGTTCTTCCTCCAAAGAAGCTTGCGGTCGGCGGCCCAGCGGCGGCGCTCCGCCTCGGCGCCTCACGGTGGCGTCCCGGCGATCCGGGCAGCCTCGCGCTCCATGCGAATCGCGGTCGACTTCTAGGAGCTCGCTCGGTGGCGAAAGCCGCCCTCTCTTGCGCAAAGGCGCGCCCGCGTACACTACCATTGCCGGCCGCGGTCGACCAACAGGCGGTCCGTCTCCTCCTCAAGCGATGCCCGCTCCCTAGCGAGGCGGTCGCGCTCTTGGGAGAGCTCATCCCGCGCCTGTCTGGCCTCGGAGTGCCTCCGGGGCTCGTCGAGCTCCTCTTGCGATCGCGGGTCTCCTCGATACGGATCCATTTGCAAGCGTGTTCATCAAACACATACGATGGCGACATCAAGACTTTGTGACAAGACTACTTACATGCAGGCGATCGGCTCCTTCCGACAGTTGGCGTGCCAGCCGTGTTGCCTCGTCCTCCTCCTCGACGTCGGACCAGTCCGGCGCGGCCCGCCCTGGCGAGCGCTCCGCCGCCTCATACCAGTCCTCCGCTTCGCCCATCTCCTGGTCACCCCCTGTATACTGGATATCGTCCAGGGGTGACTTCGGGCGTGTAGGCAGGGGTGCCTGTTGCGGAGCTGGTGCATCTGGCGTAGGAGGGTCGACGACAGGCACTTGGCGACGGGCCGCTTCTGTCGCGCACGGTTGCGCGGGCAGACTGGCACTCGTTGGCTCCACGGGCATGGCCACAGGCCCCCTACCAAGTTCAATGGAGTTACTACCATACTCTTGCCGACTGGTCGGCAACAGGAGATGACGGATTGGAAACTTACTGATTGGCAAATTGAAGTCCGCGGATGCGTCCTCCAGAGCTACCGCCGCTACGACCTCCGCCGCTTCTTGGCGCCGACACGCCGCCATGTGGAGCGACCGGACTGATTGGTGTTCCATCTCCTCTCGACTGCTGCAAACAAGATGACTGCATCAGGTTACATTGACCAGGGCTCGGGGACTGAAGAACAAACGACATTATTACTTACAAACGTTGCGGAATCAACACATGCATCTTGTTCTTCTTTGGGCAAATCCATGGGGCTGCGTGGGCGAGTGTTGACGATCGTTATCGTCAATAATAAATCGTTGTTTTATCAAAAAATACATGGTTAAAATGAACTAACCAAGATAGACATAGATTATTTCTAACAAGTTCCACAAGTTTTGGTGCTCGGAGTTGTTTTGCAGGATATACTTAAAATGTGCGTTAAAAAGGATATTAAGATAAATACTTAGAGCACGCCATTGTGACGAGTCCATTGAGACGATGGAGATAAATATTTTATTTGATATTTTTGAACTCCGAATGGAAGAGAGATAATATTCACAAATTAAGAAGGTAGTACTCGAGTCATTGCTCGTGCCATCTACACGAAAGTCGACGTGCAGCAGCAGCCTGCAACTGGCCCTCGTGAGTCGTGACCAAGAGAGGGGCAGTCGGTTCAACTTGTCCTTGTGCACGAGATTAGCATGCACCAGGCTTCACCAAATCAGAATGTGCAAATCCACGTAGCAAGGCCCATTAACCAAACGTGATTAGCTACAAAAGAAAAGATCAATATTCAGCCGTGGGGCCCAGCCAACATGCAAGCATGCATTTCGTTGCCCAGCTGCAAGCATGCAACGACCAAGTTGGACGTCCATGCACGAGGGACCGTCCTGGCCCATCAGCCAAAGCAACGCGGCCAAGCTTGATCGCTCACAGAGCAGCCCAGCGGCCAAGGCGGTTTGTGGCCAACGTCGGTGGAGAAAATCATGCACGCAAATCTCGCTTCCAACCGACGTGAGGAGGTCGGTTTGTGGGCAACGTCGGTTTCCACCTTCCTAAACAAGAGGAAGGATCTCCACTCTCCCAAGGCACCTCCCACTATAAATAGAGACCATCTCCTCCATTTGTAACACTCCACCAAGGAGCAACACCACTATTCCAAGATGTAACATTGTAGAATTAGTCTAGTTAGGAGTTAGGGAGAGATGCTCAAGTTCTAGAGGAATCCTCGGAGGATCGGTATGATCTTGTATCGCTCTTTTGTAAGACTCTAGCACTTTCAATATATTTATCTTCTCTAATTACTGAAATGTCTTTATGGTTATTTAGTTTATGCCTTAGTAGTTTAGCTAATCAAGGTTAAGTGTAGTGTTTATATTTTGGCATGGGATCTCCGTTCGACCGAATGCTCTAGTTATCATATGTGGCTAGAGTAGTAATCGCTAGCATAGACGTGGTGTCTAGGCTAGGGTTTACCTGAGATTGCGCCCAACCTTACGGATAGTTGTGGTAGCCCCGGAGGTGACAGCTCCGACCAGGCCTTCGTATTCCACCACGTGCTAGGTTGGTGTTTTCGTAGAGCTTTTGGCGGCCTGACCCCGATTACCGTTTCCCGCCTTTTTCGAGAATCGGAAAGGTTCCGCTGCTCGAAATGCCAAGATGTGTTCGCTATGTTTGACCTATGCTTAGTTATCCTGCTTTGATATGAACTAGAATAGAACCACAGTAATGGAGAAGGAAATAGGAACCTTGACCTTTCCCGTTGACCTCCCAGCTTAGCTTATTCTACTCTGTTATCTTTTATGATGTTCTCCTGTGTGTCACTTTACCAAAACTCCTATCCTATCTTTGACCCCCACTTTAGTCTAGTCGGTTTACTAGTTAGCAGGTACATGATTGTTAATTATCAACTTCTTTAACCATTGCTTCCCTGAGGATAAATACGATACCTAGGAATACTCTTGGGTGAAAGCTACAACGGAATCCGTGCGCTTGCGGTTATACCTATGTTTGCGTTAACAAACGCCAACAACGGGCTTCAGCTTGGTGACAACGGTATGGTCACCCCGCTATTACCTTCCGCCTGATGAAATCTGGCACGGACGGATTCTCAAGCGGGCGCTTGCCGCTCACCCTTTCTTCAGCTACCCTCTCCCCTGCTTGGCTCCTTGGCATCGTGGGTGCCGCAGCTGGTGCATTCTGTTGAGCACGACACGGGCGACGGCGGCCTCCTCTGCCCGACGAGTCTGGAATACCGGCTAGCGACATGCCATGGATCTAAAAATATCAGAAATAGAATCACATTCAGTACGACTCGACCAAACTGAATTTCAGTCTATCGATACAGTCAACAATAAGTATCACTTACCGGTGGTGGCGGGTTCCCAGCATGGAACGTGGGTGCCAGACGCGCATCGTGGGGTACCCCGGCCATCAGCAAGATCTTGGACACCCGGTTCCGGACCTCCGATGACGACAGATACTCATCGGACTCGCGGGTACCGTCGTTGTGTACTGGAACCCAGGGTGGTCCCTGCGCTTCAGCGGTTGGATCCGGCGTTCCACGAAGGTTTCGGCGATGTCAATGCCGTCCCCACGTGCGACTCTTCTATCATGGCCACCGGCTCCATCACGCGGCGTCGCATGTCGTTGGCCGGGGCTCCTCGTTCCAACTTCCCGCCTCATCGGGACACGGCCCGGGGTCGGCCGGCATTCGGCGCCTCTGATTGCGGCAGATAGAACCACCGCGTGAACCGGTAGCGCCACATTCGGCACTCAGCGGCGTGGCGAACCGGCTCGCGGTTCCCGGGCCTGACATACACACCACCGGCGATGCACGACCCCGAATCCCCTTTCAACCCAACATAAAAATAGTACTTCCACAGATTGAGGTTGGGGAGGATACCGAGGAAACACTCACACAAATAAGTGGGAAGAAGATGGCGATCGAATCGCGATTGTGGCGTGGCGATGGCGGAGCCGCGCAGTCCGTAGTAGGCGAGGAGTTCCAGCAGAACAGGGTGCGCCGGCAGCCAAACCCGTGCCAGAAGTAGCTCTCGAACACCACCGCTTCGTCAGTCTGCGGCATGGAGTACGGCTCCACCTCCGCACCCTCCACCCGGCGATGGCCTCTTCGGGCAGCACACCGGCGTCCACCAGCTCCTAGACGGACTCATGGGTGGACTGCGATGCAGTCCACTCCTGGTCCATCCGGATGAGCGGGTCCTCCGTCACGAGAGGCACAGGGCCTCTGCGTCCCGTTGCAGCAGCAGCCCCGCGTCCAGCGGTGACTCCTCCTCGCCCCCCGGCAGCTCTTCCGCCGTGTCCCTGACGTCCTCCGCGCACACAGCGATCCATCTCGTCCTGGTGGATCTCTCTGCCAATGCGCAGACCAAGAAGATGAACAGTGTCAAAGAAAATGGGGAAAAACTCCAATCCAGATTGAAAGCCACGCGCATTTGGGATCAATCATAGCGGAATCAATAGATCTACCGGTTGCTTACCTCCAACGATGAGCGGCGGCACGGTGAAGGCGAGATCCGGCGGCGCAATGGCTAACCCTAGCCCAGCTCACTGTAGCAGACGGTGGGAGACGGGAAGGTGTGGGGAAGAAGGATCGATCGCCCAGGCGGATGAGTCGAGGTAGAGAAAGGCGCTGGTATTTATAGCCTAGATCAAGCGTCCTAGGGTCGCCGCATGGGTAACCGTCTTGTGCTGCGGGCCCGCCTCCCCATTTTTCGGGTTGAGTGCGTGTGGCGGCGGCGGCGGTTGCCATTATTGCGCTTTCCAAGGTGCACACGCTGCGTTTTGGTTCTCGCCGCGCGTCCCCCTTGTTTCGGGTCAATCGGTTCCCCACCACGATCTTTCATATTTATTGACCGGATCTGACCTGATTCAGATTCTGGGGCATTTGTATGCAATCCTTCTCGTCGAAGTCATCCATATCTAGGGGCGTTACTGATTTTTTTCTGCTCGTCTTCCCTCGATTCCCGGCATGCCGATCCCTGTACCTTGCCATTGTTCGGGGACATTTTGTTGCCATTTCCACCCGTGACTTTTCCTTGACCGGTGATGGGCATCCGGTGGGACCTTGATACGAGCATCGGCATGTTACGTTCGAAAGCAGAGAACTATGCTCGGGGACTACGGAACAAGTGCACTTTGGTGGTCGACAAGCTGCGCCCGCCTAGGTTTCCGATAACTTCGGGGACTACTTATAAAATTTTTCTTAGACCCTAGTAGTACATGATAACTCACCTCTTTGCTAGGCTCGGGGACTAAGTGGGCACACTTCACCTACGGTGAATCATGCACATTTTTTCTCACATATTATGAGTTTTATCCACTCAACGTGGGCACACTTCGCTAAATGGAAAAAGATTTTTTCATTAGAGCACCCAAAGATCCAAAGAAGCGGACTCATCAAGACTAGACTGGTCGGAAGCAATGGGAAGAAGCTACAAGAGTGCAGGCGGCTGGTCGAGAGCTGTCCCAGGCTAGTCGGCGTTTAACTAGTCTGGTCAACACCGTATAAAGACTGGTCGACAACACCTCCCGATGGTCAAGGCAACTAGACTCCTTCACCTGCAGCATACAGCGTGCTCGGGGGCTAGCTGTGGGGGGATGAACCCCTATCCCCTCATGGGCTGCTTTGGGCTAGGCCTTCTAGGCCGGCCCAGGATGGCGGACTGAAGCCTGTGGCATAAAAGACGACGGCCATTGGAGATTACGGTGTAGACGTGATCATCAACATAGTTTCCATGTATAGCTTTATCGTAATTACTACAAACTTCACTGTTGTACCCGATCAGGATAGATCTTGTCGGTCTGGATCCGACCTGTAACCCTGCTCCCTGGACTATATAAGGTGAGCAGGGATCCCCCCCGAGGGACATCTGATTCTCACTCAATCAATACAATCTAAGTAGGACGTAGGTTTTACGCCATCAAGGCGGCCGAACCTGGGTAAAACCCGTGCGTTTTGTCCCTTCACTCGTTCTGCTTAACATCCTGTTAGTCGTCTAGCGCACCTCTACCGCTCAATCTACTAGCTGGGCATACCCCTGCTAGACTATCATCAATAAACCGACGACAGTTAGTCACCAAGGCCTTTGGTACCCATATGGCTTCCTTCCTTGAGCCCATCCATGGTGCACCAATGAACCTTGCACGAACACCATTGTTCTTCTTCACAAGCATATAAGAGTTATCAAGCTTGATGTGGGAAACATTGGTTTTCTTGTTCATGCACTTTTGCTCTACATGACCAACTTGCTTGCAAGCTTTGCAATAGCTACCATTGTTCTTTACAAAACGAGTCTTGTGAGTTACAAAGGCGGCCTTGCCTTTCTTGGGCATATAGCCTAAGCCCTCCTTGTAGAGAGATGCTCTTTGGCTACCCAAGCACATAAGCAAGCGGTCCTCACCACCATAAGCCTTAGCTAAGGTGTGATTGCGCTTCTTCACCTCATTCTTCAAACATGCATTTTCATGAATAAACATAGGATTGCATGTATCTTCACTAGAGATGGATGTGCTAGTGATAGTGCTAGTGGAGGCCACACCCATGGAGATTGGTTGATCAACAAGGATGTCACATGAGATGCTAGCATTGCATGTATCAACCTTATCCTCAACCAAAGACAACTTATGCTCTTCAAGTAGTGAGGAATGAGCTTGCTCTAGCTTAGAATGAGATTTCTCAAGCTTCTTATGGTCTACCTTTAGACTCTCATAAGAGGCCCGAATCTCATCAAGTTCTTGCTTAAGGCTCTTGGTTTCCTTATGCAAGCCCTTGACTTCCTTCCTACTTTGCTTGTACATGTTAATGCAATCAACAAGCATAATTTGTAACTCCTCCCTAGTGTGAGTTAGCTCCTCATCATCAGTATCACTATCACTATCAACATCATCATCTTTAGTGATAAATTGTACCTTAGTGGCCTTAGCCATGAAGCATGAAGAAGGAGTGTCAAAGAGGGAGATCTTGTCATGCATAGCCAAGTGAGCTTGTCCCTTCTTCTTGTTCTTCTTCTCCTCTTCTTCATCACTTGAAGAGGATGAGCCATCACTATCCCAAGTAGCCACATGTGACTCATTCTTCTTCTTAGGCTTGTCCTTCTACTCATTCTTCTTCCTTGCCTTCTTGATGCCCTTCTCATCATCACTATCATATGGGCATTCGGCAATCAAGTGACAATCATCATGGCACCTAAAGCATTTCATGTTGCCTTCATTCTTGCCATCTTTCTTCTTGGATGATTGCTTCTTCTTCTTCTTGGAGATGTAGGTCTTCTTCACATACTTGCCCAATCTCCTCACAAAAAGAGCCATTTGCTCATCCATTTCACTTCCACTTGTAGAAGTGCCTTCCTCATCATCACTTGACTCTTCCTTCTTCTTCTTGCCCTTGGATGAAGAACTAGCCTTGAGTGCCAAGCTCTTCTTGTCATCTCTCTTGTCCTCATCCTTGGTCTTCTTGTTTGCCTTGTTGATGAGCTCTTGCTTTGTCTTGTCATCTCTATAGGAGTCATCGGTCATGACCTCATCAAGCAATTGGTTGGGATTCAAATCCTTTAAATTTGTCTTCACTAGCACGGTGATGAGCATCTCAAACCTCTCCGGCAAACACCTCAAGAACTTCATGTTGAAGGTCTTGTCCTTGATATCCTCTCCTAGAGCATTGAGATCGTTCACCAACACTTGCATGCGGTGGAACATCTCCTAACACTCTCATCTTCCTCCATCTTGAAGCTATTGAATTGCTCAAGCTTTATGTATGCCTTTGCTTGCTTGACGCCTTCAGTGCCCTTATAGCACTCTTCTAGCTTCTTCCAAATGTCATGTGCAATGGTGAGTGACTTGACTTGCTCAAACACCCGATCGTTGAATGCCTCATGAAAAGCACTCACGGCAATGTCATAATAAAGGGGAAAGTTTATTAACATGGTTAATTAAGCAAGCAAGAATAGGATTGTTATTCTTAACCCACACCATAATAAAGGGGCAAGTTTATTAACATGGTCAATTAAGCATGATGCATGATTCGAACTTACGATACTAAGCATAAAAACATTATTATTCCTATGACATAGGGCAATATTATAAGTTACTCCACTACCTACATTTTGAAGTGAAGGAAAGTATTTAAATATGAGTTGAGATGAGTGATAAGCAATTTGAACCAAAATAGGAGATCAAATTACTTTGACTCAAATCATTTTGAAGTTTTTGAAAAAGCAATGCTACAAAGAACTTGTTAATGATCATTGCTTTGGTACTAGTCGTAACAACCTACCTTCTAGATTATAGGGCCCACATACATGTATCATTGTCCCAAAGATTTCTGATAGAATGCATGTGCACCAAATGATCTAGGAAGTACTATTGATTCTCCGACGGGATCTCATCATTAACGAGTCATTGCAGCATTACAACATTTTATTCAAAGTACATCGAGTAAAGAGCGGAAAGATTACATAACATAATTTTACAAACCGGTTGTTCAACTAAACAAACTTAAGTAGCTTATTACAAACCATAGTAGTGGAGAGTAACATATTACAAGTATTAAACATTAGACCCTGCCCAAGGGTCACCTTACTACTCTTCCTCGGCATCCACTTGGAACACGATCATACAACAAGGGCCAAAGCACATCTGACCCTGACTCTCACCTGCAACAAGGGTTAAAGAACCCTAAGTACGGGAGTACTCAACAAGACTTAACCGACTAAAGAAAAGAGGAGAAGACTCAGGTATGCAGGCTATGGGAATCAAGGTAAGGGTTTAGCAAGAACAAGGACTCTCTTTGCATAAAAGCTTACTAATAGTGAATCCTTAATTTCAATGTTTTATTTCAAGTTTAGTTAACCAAATCCTCTAAGTGATCCTACACTAGAGCAATCACTTCTTAAACAAGTTAGAGCAAACGACGATTCGAACCGCTTGTAACCTAGATGGGGATACCTCACCACACGACATATGTAGCACTTAAGCTTGCATATATCAACCATCTCTTAGTTTGTCCAAAATGGGAGTGCGTCCTACGCCACCCGAGAATACAGTACACCTCCGATCCAGGACTTTAACCCACGAGGGTATCTTGTACTCCCGCCATCTCTCCACTCCTAGTGCGCGGTTGTACATTCCCGATTTGTCACACCCCCGAGATCAGGCTTACCCAAAGCATGTGGCCAAGATGCAAAGTTCATGATCCAAGGGCCAGCCAACGACGGTTCTTAAACGACACAGACGGGACAAGCACAACTAGGAGAAACCTGTCGGCTTAACCACCAGAGACACAACCCATGTCCCGCCTAGTCTCAAGTTAATTATAGCCTCTACTAAGCATGATATAAGTTATCAAAGAACATTTAAAATAGGTAAAAAATCATAATCATTAAGCGAGGTGTTGACGGTCACTAACGACATATTTTTTTCCCCGTCAACTTACTACCATAAAGGGAGTAAAACTATACCTTTTATACTCATATACATTTATCACTAATAAAATGCCACTTGTAGTGTCTAGTATTTTATTTTGCAGGTTTATAATAAAAGCAAGTGGAAAACTCGACCAAAGTACGCCATCCCGAAAGCGCATTCTTGCAAAACACAAGCCCGTGGAGCAAATCGACCCAAAACATCAAAATTAGGCCGAGCAAAGCCCGGCCCACAACTTTTCAAGACGAAGGACGCCAAATTTCCACCGAGACTTGGGCCAAGCCAAGCCTGGGGGTGTCTTGCACCCCTTGGTGCGGCCGCACCCTCCCCGAGGCGGTTCGCCCAAACTTGGGAGGCGGTTCTTTAACCTCGCCTTTCTCGGGGGTTACCGACGGGGATGGTCGGTTTGGTCCGATTAGGAAGGTGTACAGTCCATTTTTTGGTGTAAATTAGCACTTAGGCCCCTCCTCCAAGTGTATAAGTGTAACACCCTGGTTTTAAGCATGTCATTAGCATCTACATTGCATGAGCATAATCATCATTTAGCCATATGCATCCATGCACATGAAATGATAGAGATCAATTGCTTGTTTAAATTGTTTTAAATTTGCTTGTTTCCTTTTGCCTCGTCATTTCATGTATGAAATGTTTGCATAATTAGTTGTTTAGTCTTTATTTATTCTTAGTGATGATCATAGGAGGTGTTAGAGCATATTTCATGTTGGTCATATTTTCAAATTAGGTTTTATTTGAATGCTTTGACCTAGTTTGACCTTGAGTATGAATTGTCTTACTTTGCTCAAAAGTCCTAGCTAGCATGCTTGCATGTGTGTGCACCTTGAATGGAAAGTGTAGATAATTTCATGTAGAGCAAAAAGTTTCTATAGGCTTGTTTCATGAAAAGGTCCGAGCATGTTCGAAAATTGGTTGCTAGTTTGATTTGAATGTCGATTTAAATGATTTAAGTCATTTTGAGTGTTGGTGCTTTGGATGCCTGTAGTTTCAAATCTAGGGCGAATTAGGGAAAAGTTTATATAGGTGTTTTGCTCAGAATTTCGTGAGGAACATTTTCTTCAATTAGAGTTTTTGCTAATTCAGCACGGATCTCGATGCACGAGGCAAAATAGTTTGCATTAGGGTTTCAATTCAAAAAAAAAAGGAGAAGGGGCACCTTGGCCGGCCACCGTCACGGCCTCGACCGCTACGACGCGTGGCTGCGTCCCCCTGCCAAGCCTGCTATGCCGGTGCCTTCTTGAGGGTGGAAACCGAGTCCCCTTGTCCACACTCGCCTCCCCCTGCTCTCCCTTGCCGCTCACGCCAAGCAACGGAGCGGCGAAGAATGACAAATACCACCGCGCCGCCATTGACGATGCCACCGCCGAGCAACACCACCGCCCCAACTCCGCCTGTTCGAGCCAGCCCGCAGCCTCGCCAAGTCGTCCCGCACCTCCTCGTCCAGCCCATCACCAAAACCGAGTAAGAAAAAGGGGGCCACATCGCCACTTTCTCCGCCGCCAAGCGGGAACGCCGGTGACCTCGCGGATCGCCGTGGCCAGGCCAACCGACCCGATCCGTCCATCCTAGTGCACGCATACCATGTTCGCCTTGAAGCCCTGAAGGTATATCCCTAGACCGTTGAGCCGTTCTTGGTCTCGGGTTAGCCGGAACGAGCTCGCCGCCGTGTCGTCCATCGCCGCCGCCATGGCCGCCGCGGCATGGAAGCTCGACGCCGCGCGCGTCTTGCCCGTTTAGCTTGCCGTTCTTCATGTTCTAGGGTCGCCTCATCATTTCGAATCCGTGTGTAGGTCTAATCGCAGCATCGTCTTGTCGTTCCGCCCGGACCACGACGCTGACGCCACCGCGCTCACGCGCCCGTCGGTCCGTCGCCGTCGAACATCACCCGCCGCCAAACCGGCCGCTTAGCCGGGTTTCTTCGCCGCCTAGGTGCCCTGGTGCTCGTGGCGTGCCTTGCCGCACCCCCGCCCTCACCGGAAAAACACCGTATGCCGACGACCGCCACCGTGCGGCAAAGACTGCGGCAAAGACCGCCAAGACGCCGTCGACCGCGTTTTCCGGCCAATCGGCTTGGGAAACCGGGCTAGATCGGGTAGATCTCGCCGAGAGCAAGCCATAGGTGCCCTCGGATCTCCGCCGGAGACTCAACGCCGGCGAAGATCCGCCGTGACCGCCACCGTCCCTCGCTTCTCGTGAGATCGACGCGCGGGCCCCAAATCGCCACCCTTTTTCTTTTCCTTTTTATCTTTATCTAGAAATGCTTATATTGCTTGTTTAAATCATATCTTGAGCTATAGTGGTGCAAATCGAGTGCAACAAGTTTTGTTATTTTTCTTGTGAGTAGATCTACTGTAGAAAAATATTGCATGTTAGTTTTATGATACTTTTCTGTATAGTTTTATTTATGGCTTTAAATTCTAAGTAAATAGGAAAATGTATATCTATTTGTTGGTGCATGATAAAATAGTGGTCCGTGTACAAAATGTTCATGTTTTTGCATGTAGAGTGAAGGAAAAATAGTAGACATGCTATGTTCTATTGTAGAAATGTGATTTTTGATTTATGTGCTATTTACCATGCTTTCTTAGGAAATTCATAGAAAAATAATTACTAGGGTTTTTGCCATGCTACTTTTTGTACATGCATTTGTTACTGTTATGTAGCTTTTCATGTTTATGGTTAGGCAGTTTCATGCATTTCATAGTACAAAGTATTTTCAGGCCTAGTTTTCATGCTAGCTTGCCATTTTTGTGTAGGACAGTATGTGCATGAGTTTGCCATGAAATTTTTATGGTAGCATTTGTAGATCAGTAGGATGCTCTGGTAATTTTTGTAGATTTTTCTAAGGTGTTTGCATATTTATCATATTTATGTTGCAAGGAAATTAGCCTAGAAATGCATGTTTATAGTAGAGTATTGCGAGTTGGTAATTTTATTAGTTGTTCCTAGCATGGATAGGACCTGTTGGTATGCTTAGTTTGATAGCCTTGGCAGTTTGGCAGATTTTTATTCCTAGCATTTATATGATTTATGGTGTGCATGTGTAGTAGATATTAGGGCATGTCATTTCATGTAAAGTAGTGTATCTTTTATGTTGATCAGTAGGTTATTTTGACGCTTTATGATCTTATTTGCTTGCTGGTCAAATTTGGTAAGAGTTGCATGCTTGGTTAGAGAGTTATAGGAGTTGCATGTAGCTTGTTAGGTTGAAAACAGAGCCTCTATATTTGCTGTTTTCGAGGCTGTAGATGTGAGAATCAAGTCTGGAGTATATTGAATGTTTTGTAGATAATTTCGTTAGCTTTCCAACGAGTGTTTGTTTGCTGCATTTGGAGTTATAGAACTCCCTCGTGGTGACTGTTTTAGTGCGCACATGTCTTGCTGCCCTGTTTTTAGTTAGTGCTAGTATGCATGAGTGATGTAGGCCAGTATGGTTGCTTTATGTAGTTTTAATGGTGTGTCTACAGAAGAGATATCCACTTACTAGTGTCATACATCATAATGCATTCATCCATCATTCTACCTTATTTATATGCAAAGTATATCTCTGTGCATTCGGATATTAATTCTTGCATGTGCATGCATCATCTCATGATCGGAGGAGTTAGTTCGGGAGGAGATCAAGGAGCAGGAGGTCAACCTTCATCGTCCCGAGTGCAGCCAAAAGACCCCACAGAGAAGGAGGATCTGTGACTCCGCCTTCCGTAAGACTCTAACTTCTTCCTACTACTTTTCTAAAGGCAAGCCCCGTGCATGCCGAACTTCCCTATGCTTTCGAATTAACTTGTTGAGTCCTTTTATGAATGCCGCATTAAGTATAGGAAGTGGTTGAAACCGTTGATGCAATGATATCCTTGCTGAAGTTGTCCTATCCTATGTAGGAGTCTAGGTTAAATAAATGCTCGCTTATAATGATTGCAAAAGAGACAAAGATTTCCGGTCCACCGAAAGGATGTTTGTGGTTAGTCACATGGGTGACTACCAAGCCGCCTTGAGAACTTGAATAATAAAACATGTGAGATCGATGGATATTGTGGTCTTCCATCCGACGCCTAAGGACTAATCCCTTTGTCGGAAGGCGGTCGGAAGTTGAACGCACTGCTCATATAGTAGGCTCCGGGCTGGGTCGTGAGCCACGGCTTGTGGGAATGTTAGGGGCGGGTACTTGTACGCTTAACGCCCCTCCTTGGCGTGGTCGGTTGGGTTTGATCGGGCGCAGCGCAGGCGCACGAAAACGTCATTTTCGTTGTTGCTGCTCACTTGGTGGCTCGAGAGGAGGGGTTGCCGATGTGTCCGAGACATATACGCCCCTAACATCTTGAAGTGATTAGGTCCGTCGTAGCGCAGGTAAGCCTAGTGTATGACAGGGTATTCGCCACCGGTCGATGTCGATTCAAATCGCCATCTCTCCCCGGGCGGTGAGAACCCGGATGCTTCCACGACATTGTAGCTTAATATCACAATATTGGTTACCCTTATTCATGCCGGCGATGTTAAAATTATGATCAAGTTACTTATATCAAGTTATTTATATATCGCCGAGCATATGTTTTAATCTTGACTATACAGACTTATGGTTATGTATATAATAAACAACCTTTTAACTTGGAAGAACCTGAATAGTATGTGTAGGCGCATTAATCAACTTTATTTTATGAAATTAAAAGTAAGTCAGCCAGCTCCAGATAAAGCCAAACATAATCCTTGAGTCTTTTCCTTATTTTCCTGTTTAAGACGGGTAAGTCTTATGGAGTACAATTGAGTACTCACGGGTTAATTCCCGATGTTGCGGTGACTCCGTCTAGCATGATTCTATCCAGTTGTGATGTCTGTGGTTGAAGAATAATGCCGAGGGCATGGCAGTCTCCATTTTTCCCTGTCTCTTGCTATTACAGGGGTGACACTATGTTGGCACTATCTATTTTATTATGATTTCCGCTGTACAACTAATTTGTTTTCGAAAAGCTATTGCTTCCGACTCAACTACTTTGAAACAAATGTGTATATCGCACTCGATTAATATATATTGAATTTGGTTTGAGATACCGCGGATTGGAACTACTGAGCTCAACGATCTTGGTTGTATTGTTGATGAGTTTGAAATCACCCTGAGATTTCCGGAATACCGGGTTTATATGGACTCAAGTGTAGACTGCGATTGCTTCGTAATTGCGAATTATACTTGATTTCTTATAAATTGGTCGGCTCTGTCACAATAAGTAGTCCCCCTCTCTTCCTCTCTCAACACACACCACTTGGAGTCCAAAGAACCAAAGATTCTTCCTCTCTCTACCACCTCTACCTCTCTCTTTCTTCTACTTCTTCTTCTTCTTAGTTCTTGGTTAGGACTTGGAGTAGAAGAGCTACAAGGAGGGCTTGTCTCCTAGAAGAAAGTGCATTGGTAATATATCTTCTTAATGGAGCATTCTTCTATTTGCAAGTCTTATATCTATGTTCTTGGCCTAACTTATGAACTAGAGTATAGTTTTGTTCATGTTCTTGTGTTGGTATATGAACTAGTATATAGTTTACATATCATAATCTTAATGTTCACATCAGTTCATCATTGATCATCATATGCCTAACTTGATTAGAGGTGGGATATCGGCTCGTTGTTCCTTCGGGTTTGCTCTTATTCTATTCCGTCCATTCGACGAGTGGGGATCCGGGGGGACAAGAGTAGTGCTCTGATATGCGTGCATGGTGCCCGGTATTACGACACCTGCGAATATGAGAGCATGCCACGGCCGAGGGGGTAGGCGGCCGGGTCGTGACAAGCCTTGACCGTCCCTTGAAATCCCCCACGTTCGTATGTGCCGTAGGAGTTCGTAAATGCCTGCCTCGTTGGGAAAGCGACTTCCGGTGGGGTCTCCCGGTATCCTAGACCTAACCATGCTTAAATCATGTTTGCATATGATCCTAACTATTCATTTGTATGGCCATTACTAGATACATTAGAATTACTCCATTAGGTTATTCATTTATTCTTTATCTATTTTCTTTATCCTTTGTCGGTGGATTCTTAAGTGTGTGTCACACTATCCATAAACCGTTATTGCTTACCCCCTGTTATGAACAAATTGGTCTAAACAAACACGTGTTCCTCTATTCGATGCCATGCTAGCTTATTAAACACATGCCTTCCTTTGGGAAAATATAAATAACGATACCCTGAATACTTCGGGTGAAATGCTACAATGATAGATCCGTGCGCTTGCGGATGAAATATCTAAGATGGCAAGATCTATCCCGTTGACGTTCCCGCTCGGATCACCGACATGGTGGTTTCACTTGGGGATGTCGCGGGGCATTCTCGGCCCATTGCCGGGATGGGTTTTATACCTATCTCTAGTGATTGCGCTAAGAAATGCCAACAAGCATTTTTGGTGCCGTTGCCGGGAAGGCATTGTGAAAAAAAAAAAAATAAACTAGCCGGCTATGAATATGAACGTGGTGCGTGGCTACCATTTGCTCATACAAAGCTAATCCTTTATGTTTTCTCCTCCGTTGTGGATGAAAACAGATAGTGTATGTCGCTTCCAACCGTTGGAAAAACTTCATCTCGATCCGTAGGCACTCCTAAGGAAGAACAGGTCTCGTGCCGCTTCTTCTTCGGCCGAACCCCGACAAATGAGACCGACATCCCTCGCACCAACCGAACGCCAAGCTATGGCCCAAAAGTCAATGCACGATTTCTCTACTCCCTGCGCCAACGTGCCCCACCGGCGGTGGTGAACGTGGCGGATAAGAACTTTGAATCGCGCCTTTGGGCTAATCACCATGGTGCGTGCCAGTCCATTCTCGTGGATCGCCTAGCGAGGACGCCAACGCCATCTCCAACACTTCCTTGAGCCGTGCGACACAATTGTTATCAAGGACGTCGAACCGGACATTATCAGCTTCGCCGTTTCCTTTCTCCCTTGTGGGGAAGGCGAAACAGTGGTTCTACAAGGACAAGGAAGCTGTCAACACGTGGGCCAAGTGCTCCACGGCATTCCTGGCTAAGTTCTTCCCCATGGGCAAAACCAATGCTCGAGAGGGAGAATCGCCAATTTCCAGCCAGACATCAATGGAACCCATTCCGAGGCGTGGAAAGGTCGCGCAAGAATACATTCTAGCATGCCCACACCACGGGATGGAGAACCGGCCGGGTGCTCCGAACTTTTACAATGGTCTCACGGCCATATCAAAGGGCACCTCGACGCCACCGCATCGGGCGCATTCTTATCGCCACCATCGATCGTGCAACAGCCCCGATCGATAAGATGGTGGCAAATCGTAGCCGGGAGAAGACAGACCCCAAATTAAAACACAAAAAGGCATGCATACCGTGAAGGAGGCGGATATGCTTGCCGCAAAAATGGATCTTTTGTCGAAGAAGCCGGAGGAGCGCAAAGACAAACTCTACTAATCGCCAGGCGCCCGGTGTATGCCTCGACTCACGCATGACGGTGAGACCTGTGGTGAAGTTGGCCACTCAGGGGATAACCGCCTGAGACCCATGAAGAAGCCGCCTTCATCAACAATGTTGAACGGGTATCGCCAACCTCGGCAAAGAAGGGTGGAACAACCACCCAGCCACCATTCCAAGGCAAACTGTGGGTACAACTCCAATTATAACCCCGACGATACCGCCATTGAAGGACCCGTGTTGGGCCAAGCCAAGATCAACGAAAACCTCACCAAAAAGATGAGCCATCAAGACAAA
The DNA here is from genome assembly GCA_015847255.1 of Hyparrhenia diplandra. NCBI lineage: Eukaryota > Viridiplantae > Streptophyta > Magnoliopsida > Poales > Poaceae > Hyparrhenia > Hyparrhenia diplandra. The sequence goes on along the minus strand of JADLZK010006302.1, from coordinate 225,275 downwards.
ATCCTTGAAGGAGTGAATAATAAGCTCGAAGGGTTGACGTCACCGTGAAAAACCAACTCGGCTTCAACAAGATGATAGAGACACAACTGCCCGTGATTGTTGCTCAAGTACCGCTTAATCCACTTCGGGTAGGATCCCGTGGCAACCCGAGGTCCCGCACGAGTCGATCAACATGATATCACCGAGGCTCGGTCAACCCATCGAGCTAGCAAAGATCCCCATGGACTCGCCGTTCATTGCCAAGAAGGGAGACCCCGGGCGCCCGATCATCAACTGTGCCATTGGCCCCCACAACTTCGCCAATGCATTTTGTGACTTGGGGGCCAGCATTAACGTGATGTCCAAGGCCACCTTCGACAGAATCCATGGAGGGACACTTGCTCCCGCAAACTTTGTCCTCCAAATGGTAGATCAAACAACACGGCGGCCCGAGGGAATTCTCGAAGAGATGTTGATTAAAATCAAAGATGAGTACATCCCCAGACTTCGTGATCCTTGACATGGGTCCAAAAGAGGATGTGTCTCTCCTCCCGGGAGACCATTTCTCTATACAAACCAAAAGCCGACATCGGCCTGGGAAGGGCTTCATCATCTTCCATGTCGAGATAAGGCGGTAAAGTGCCCATTCATCGGGTACAAGCAACAACACACCCGATATCATCATCATCAAAACCGTGTGGAGTGTTGGAGGATCTCGACTCCAAGACCCCGGAGCGTGTACTTCCCGCCAAGTAGTAGGGGAGAGTCGACAGTCGACTATAAATAACCTGCCCTAAAAAAAGGGGTATATTTAAAAAATATATATATATTTTATAAAATATTTTATTATCAAAATAAACAAAAATATTTATTACATAAAATCTATAAGTAAATATTTCAAAAAGCTAAAATAAAGGTCTTTATAAATAAAATAAATTCATTCATGAAAAATAAAGAAAAATATTTCCTACATAAAAAGTATATACAAAAATACTTATAATAATTTTTCTATTTAAAAAAAATAAATTTATTTTTGAAAATTCTTGGAGAAAATCAAAAAGGGAAGAAAACGGCCGAACCGTATGGAGCAAACAACGGTCACAAACTTTTCGTGACCGTTGAGCACGCCTCGCCAAAGCACGCCAGCCAGCCGCCGGGCGGGTGCGCTACAAGACCCAAGGTGCGCCAAGGCACCCCAAGCTGCGCCCCCACCCCTGGCGGCGCTGGCCCCCCCCCCTTGCACCAACGGCTCCTATCCGTTGTAACGCACGCCAAAGCCGCTAGCTCGGCTATAAATAGCCCGAGCACCGGTGTGAGAGCACACACCTCCCATTTTCACTCTTTCTCACTCTCACACTCCCACTTGATCTACACTCTATTTTCTCCACCAAAAACATTGTGCCAAGCAAGATCGCGGGTGTGGAAGTTCATACTTTCAACTAACCCTTGCACACCCGAGGTCTTCGCCCAAGTGTTTTTGCAGTAGCCATGAAGAAGGTCAAAGGAGTCTTCAGCGGGTTGAGGCGATCGTCAAGGCAAAGCTCACGACATACAAGCACAAGTTCCGCCCTCCACTTCGACGATCTTGAAGGCTCCCCATGCAAGAAGACGCCGCACCCGGCCGGGGAGGAAGAAGCACAAGCTCCCCGACAATCGACGGCCCCACGCGCCGTACCTCGACATCCGTGGAGATCGGAGAGATGCAAGCATATCTCCTACTCAAGGACCGTGTGTTCCAAAGACACGCCCGACTCGACCCCGAGCTCCTCAAACAAATAGGTATGGACGATGAATTCCCTATCCTTTGGAGAGCAGTCGGGTGGCAGGATATTCCCCCTCTCGAGGAGGAAGGTTCTTGCCTCCTGACAATCCAGTTCTTATGCACACTAGTAGAGGACTAGCTAGGAATTTCTTTCCGCCTCTTTGGTAAACCTTATCATGTTACGTGGGTGGATCTAGCTCGTCACCGGGGTTTCAAATATAGATGTGCACTAGACATAGATGCTCGCTCTTCCCGGCTTTGTTAGGAATCACTTTTGGGAGGAGATATCCGGTGCTCATGAGGCCTGGTGCTTTCAAACCTCGCCACACTCACAGATCCAAAGACCCATCACTTAGATATATCCATCAATGGATCTCGCCGACTTTGTTTCCTAGGCACGGGTTAGATGGGTGAATGAAATTGAACTGAAATTACTCTATGCTATTGTCCACAAGGTGAAAGTAGCTCCAAAGATAGAGATGTGCGTGAACTTTTTACATATTATCACAAAAGTTGTTGTTCCTGCCACCGCACATCCCTTATCACACGCCTCGCTTCTCGCGATTGGAGCTTTGGGTGATCGGCGGATAGAGTACATTTCTTCACCCGTGGATTATTGACCTGTTACGCAGCCTTGTGTAGGGCCATTTAATTAAGATTTTACCATCCGGGCGAGCTTGGTCATCTTTTCCCCGGTTATGCAACTATAGTTTGGTTACCTAACCCGACTTACGCTTGTATAAAACCGTGCACTAACATTTGAGCTCGAGATCTGGCCGATAGCTTGCGCAGAAAGATACCCCTATCGCTTCCACACGCAAAGTCGAGACCGGAGGTTGGATCCTCTTCCCATGAGCCCTACTTCACGCCACAACCACACGCCCACGGCCTACACCGATGTTCCGTGCAAATGATGGCTCATCCTATGGGGACCCCTGGGGTAATACCCGGGTATGATCCTAGGTGGGAGCCGCCGCCTCGACATTAATCGGTACCACCGTGAGTGGCCTAAAGGAGATACAAAGAAGCATGGAGGGCCAACAGATTTGACTTTGACGACAACTCGACGATATGCCTCCGCCCCAAGCTCCGGCCTGTGGCAGCCACCACAAGGGTGGAGGCTATCGGTATCCAAATGCGAAGACCTCGACGTCCGCACTAGGAACATTGAGCACACGCTCAATACCCATGTGCAAAACACCGCATGCTGGCAAGAAAAACCGGGAGCAAGAGTCGGCAGAGATGGACCCAATTGAGTCCAACATGGCTACTCGCAACGCATGCGCGAGGAAGCATTCCTGAGGCACCAAGGCTTCGATCCTCGATCAAGAGGCCTTCGAGATAGCTTGGGGAGGACCCCCGCATGGTATCATTACATTGCATATTTACTTTCATCAAATTTTATTTTATTTTTAGCATGTTTAAATTTCAGCAATCTTGCATAAAAAATAAAAAAAAATCCAAAAAATAGAATAAGTAGCTCTTCTATGTGCCTTAATGCTTATATATATGAGTCGTGAAAATGTTTAGTCTTAGTCCCTTGTTGAAATGATGAATAGTTGCTCTGTCTTATGTTTCTCGCCTCGTGCCTAGTTTATAATTCGAATTTCTCTAAAGTTTGGGTTTAGTGGCTAAGTCTAAAAACTCATCCCGAAAAAAACCTGATTCATGTGGGTTGCATAGGCTCTATCTAGTCTAAGTTGTTGCCAAGTATGATATGGTACAAATAGATTTACTATGATTTCATTCCAAAGAGAGACTTGACATCCGGGAATCTACTTTGAAAGAAAAGAGAAATGATATGGGCTATGTGAAAAAAAAAAAAATGAGATGAAAAATGGACACGTGTCTCGAGGGCGAGTAGAGCCCACATCTCAAAAAAAAAAGAGAAAAAGAAAGAGAGGAAATAAAAGACAAAAGTCTAGGGCGAAAGCAGAGCCCACCTCTCCAAAAAAAAAAAATATATATATATGTATAGCAATAAAGCCCATACTTTCTCGAAAAGCAAATATAATCTAAATAAATAAACCCCTGATAAAAAGTTGATCAAAAGGACGAATGAAAAGTATTCCTATTATAACCATTCTATCCGGCAACCGCCAAGACTTTGAGAAAAGCTAAAAAGCCCCGCTTACGATGAAAGGTAATAAAGGGTGAGAAAAAGATGTGCCATTTTATTCAAACTCTAGTAGAAAATCTTATTATAGCCCTAGCACTTGTGAAATGTAATCAAATAGTAGCAACTCCCGATCAACAACCAAGTAATTATCTTTTTTGCTCGAGGACGCCAAAAAAGGGTAAGCTTGGGGAGTTTGTTGACGGTCACTAACGATATATATTTTTCCGTCAACTTACTACCATAAAGGGAGTAAAACTATACCATCTTATACTCATATACATTTATCACTAATAAAATTCCACTTGTAGTGTCTAGTATTTTATTTTGCGGGTTTATAATAAAAGCAAGTGGAAAATCAATTACCACGACGCCATCCCCGAAAAGCGCATTCTTGCAAAACACAAGCCCGTGAGCAAATCGACCCAAAACATCAAAAATTGGGCGAGCAAAGCCCGCCCACAACTTTTCAAGACGAAGGACGCCAGCCCACCGAGACTTGGGCCAAAACCCGAGCCCGGGTGCGCGCACCCCTTGGTGGGGCCGCACCCTCCCTCGAGGGCTGTTTCGCCCACCTCGGGAGGCGGTTCATTAACCTGCCTTCTAGGGGTTACCGACGTGGGATGGTCGGTTTGGTCTGATTAGGAAGGTGTACCAAGTCGGTTTTGGTGTAAATTAGCACTTAGGCCCCTCCTCCAAGTGTATAAGTAGTCCCGCTCTCTTCCTCTCTCAACACACACCACTTGGAGTCCAAAGAACCAAAGATTCTTCCTCTCTCTACCACCTCTACCTCTCTCTCTTCTTCTACTTCTTCTTCTTCTTCTTCTTAGTTCTTGGTTAGCACTTGGAGTAGAAGAGCTACAAGGAGGGGCTTGTCTCCTAGAAGAAAGTGCCTTGGTAATATATCTTCTCAATGGAGCATTCTTCTATTTGCAAGTCTTATATCTATGTTCTTGGCCTAACTTATGAACTAGAGTATAGTTTTGTTCATGTTCTTGTGTTGGTATATGAACTAGTATATAGTTTACATATCATAATCTTGACATGTTCACATCGTTCATCATTGATCATCATATGCCTAACCCGATTAGAGGTGGGATATCGGTTCGTTGTTTCTTCGGGTTTGCTCTTGTTCTAGTCCGTCCATTCGACGAGTGGGGATCCGGGGGGACAAGAGTAGTGCTCTAATATGCGGGCATGGTGCCCGTGGTATTATGACACCTGCAAATATGAGAGCATGCCATGGTTGAGGGGGTAGGCGGCCGGGTCGTGACAAGCCTTGACCGTCCCTTGAAATCCCCCCCACGTTCGTATGTGCTTTGTAGGAGTTAAATAAAATGCCTCGGTGGGAAGCGGACTTCCCGGTGGGGTCTCCCCTATCCTAGACCTAACCATGCTTAAATCATGTTTGCATATGATCCTAACTATTCATTTGTATGGCCATGACTAGATACATTAGAATTACTCCATTAGGTTATTCATTTATTCTTTATCTATTTTCTTTATCCTTTGTCGGTGGATTCTTAAGTGTGTGTCACACTATCCATAAACCGTTATTGCTTACCCCCTTATGAACAAATTGGTCTAAACAAACACGTGTTCCTCTATTCAGATGCCATGCTAGCTTATTAAACACATGCCTTCCTTTGGGAAAATATAAATAACGATACCCTCAATACTTCCGGGTGAAATGCTACAATGATAGATCCGCGGCGCTTGCGGATGAAATATCTAAGATGGCAAGATCTATCCCGTTGATGTTCCCGCTCGGATCACCCGACATGGTGGTTTCACTTGGGGATGTCGGGCAAGCGCATTTTCGGCGCCGTTGCGGGGATGGGTTTTATACCTATCTCTAGTGATTGCGCTAAGAAATGCCAACACGAGGCATAGCAACTAAGCATTTATAAATAAAACAGGTTATCAAGGATGATATTTCAATAAACAAGGTTGGTCTTGCAACAAATAGGTTATCACTCAACTCCTATTCACCTAATGCATCATATAATTAACATAAGTGATATAAAGTTTTGTAAAACAACAACGAACGGTTTAAATGCATCCGGGGTTTACCTTCAAATAAGAAAAACTCAGTCGGGGTCACTTCCACAAATATCAAAACCCACTTCAACCGGACGTGGATTCTCCTCGCCACTTCTTCAACTTTGAAACCCTCACTTTCGCTCTCTACACGAAGTAAAATGCATGCTTCAACATGATGCCATAATGATAAACATGATGCTTGGAAGTGCAGGGGAAATAAACATTCACTTGAGTACAACTTTCCTTCACGATAAAGTTGCAACCCAACAAAACCAACTTGTTGAACTACACTACAAGATATCATCACCATTTCCTAAGGAGTTCTCAAGGACCATTTGATTGTGGTATGATCCTTACTCACAAAACAAACATCGAGGTCATGACACTTACCATAAGTCTAAACATGCATAAAACCATTAAATAAAATAGGACATAGAATATAAAATAAATTAACTTTCTCAAAGTGACCCCAAACTTTTGCTTCAAGTAGATCCTATCATAAACAACACCCATTAAAATTTTATGATTTTTTGAACATATAGATTATTTTCTAAAATTCATAGAAGATATATTTTCTAATTAAATAAGGTAATTTTTACTCATAGCAAAACCACTAGAAATACAAGTTCCATAATTTTCATAAATACTAGACATCATGCAAAGGCTACACAAAAAGTTTCGAATTTTTAATCTATTTTCAAATTTCTATGAATTTTGGAAGAAACAACACTATTCATATATAAAGAAAATCGTAAAACAAAAATAAAAAGGAAAAAACGGTCACTGGGTGAACCAAATTTTGCCCGCAAGAAAAGCCATAGGCCGCCCACTCTCCACCTGGCGCTGGCGACAAAGCGCCCGGTGGCCCGACCACAAGGACGACCGGGCGCAAGCTTCCGGGCGACCTTGCCGAAAAGGTCCTAATGGCTAGAGGGGGGGAATGAATAGCCTATTAAAAATTCTTGCAACAACACTAAACAAACCGACTAGTAAATAAGATGGCAAAGCTAAATAAGTGGTGCTACGAACTAGCTAGGCAAGCCACAAGTCAATTCTAATATCTCTAATCACAAGCAAGGTCTAGGTCGCTAGTTTACTCCTTGGTTATCAAGCAAGTCTAACTAATTTACCACTAGGAGCTAAACTACACTAGCAAACTAAACAACCTAAGCAAAGCTACACAAATATACTAGGGAAGGTAAAGCAAGGAGGCTAGAATACAATACCACCGCGGAGTGTAGAGGTTGTTGCCAATCACCGCGTACAAGAAATCTCCAACGAGCACAAGACAATAGACACGATGATTTTTCACCGAGGTTCACGTGCTTACCGGGCACGCTAGTCCCTCGTTGTGGCGATACACTCACTTGACGGTTGCTAAGCTTAATGGCATGGTGCCAAATCCCCTGTGGGAGCTCAAGCACACCGATCACAAGAGAGGATCAAACAAGCCACGAGCAATCCACTAGTGCTCCTTTCGCGAATCTCCCCGCGGGGTAAGGAACGACCCCTCACAAAACCACCGGTGTGGCCTCGAACAAGGTCCAATCGAGCTCAACACCGCCTCTTGCTCCAAGCCGCTAGGGAACCAAGCAAATTCCCAAGAGAAACGAAATCCCGCTGCTTTCTCCAAGGATGAAGTGCCTCTAAATGCAACCAAGCAATGCAATGCACTTATCACTCTCAATCTCACCAAAGATTCAAGTTTGATGAAGAGATGAGTGGAGAGGAGTCTCACAAGCTCACAATAGAGTTAGAGTGTTCAAATGTGCAAGAGAGAGCTCACGAAACCGCCAACCAAGTATATATAGAGCCCACTCAAAAAACATAGCCGTTGGGGGGTTTCTCAAGACCGATCGACGCCGCCGACCGGACGCACCACCCGGTCCGGCCGAAGCCCCCGGCGCAGCCGACCGCATCCAAATGAAAATGATAGAGCCCCCTCGACCACAAACCGACACCGCCGAGCTTGAGTCCGTCAGCACCGATGCTTCCGGTGTGTGCGTCCGTCAACCGCCGACCACACACCGAAAAACATGCTCTCTCCGACTCATCGACCGGATGCTCCGTTAAAAACCGTGAGTCCGGTCGAGGGTCCGTCCACCCGTCCGGCCGCACTTTCCCCGTGTTCTTCAATTTGTTGTCACCCTTTGCTTCAACCTTGTTTCGCCTCTTGCCTCAAGTTGCCAACACGCCGAAGATGATCACGTTATCACTTATGTTAGCATGTCGATCGATTAGGCAAGAACGGTTAGTGCTCTCATTGTCCTAAATGCAATATTCATGTCAATTGGACCTAGAAGCACTTCACCAAAGGATTAGTCATGGCATCCCCTCTTGATAGTCGGCTATCTAACCTATAATGTGATCACACGCCTATGGTGTCTTGATCACCGAAAGAAAAACCCTATCAAGTATACCTTTGCCTTGATCTCCGTGTTCCTTCAAACCGACACGCCAAGCTTGACGATCCACCATGTCCATCATCATCGCCCATGTTCATGATCATCATGCTCCACGCCATCCATGTAATCCTATCTCTCAAGTCACACTTAGAGCAAAGGATTAGCATAACAAGTGTGTCATCAATTTCCAAAACCAAACATGATATTTCACTAGCCGGGCGACGCGACCTACCCTAACTTACTCCCCACGACCCCCGCCGCATCACATGGCACCCCAAAACTAAACCCTAGAGCACCGAGGCACCATCGCCGCGATGAGGGCGGGCTCGGGCGGCGCTGCACACGGTGGCGCAGCTCCTGAGCTCTTCTCCCGTGACTTCGAAAGTGCACTAGCGAATCCAAAGACGATCAAGTGACCCCGAGCCCTCGAAGAAACGAACTAAAACCGCCCTACTTGCAAACTACAACGCAAAGAGCGGCACACAAACATACAACTCGGCCGACGGCGTTCGACGACTACTACGAAGGTAGAGATCAAACCAAAAGGCCCTATAGCTACACCGGATCTCGTGGATGCTAGTGCTCACGCTGGATGGGTCGAGATAGGACGGAGCAGGGTCGTTGGTGGTGACAACGGCAACGGCGCGACCGGTGGCGGCGAAGACGCTCCGGCGCTTGGAGCTCTACTGACAAAAGATTGCGAGCATGGTGATTAGGTACGATGGAGAATCGGAAACGTGAGGAAGTGCAAGCCGAAGCTCACCGTAACGGACGAACGACGGCGGCACAGACGCGGGCGGTGCTCCCGCTGTCCGCTGGGAAGATGACCCCGCGCGGGCGACCGGGGTGAGGGTCAGCCGCTTCGTGCCTGCTCGGCGCAAAGGTGATGCGTAATGGGTGACGAGCTGGAATGGTGAGAGACGGAGGGAGTGGGGTGAATTTAAGAGAGGGAGAGTGTTGATATTTTTACATGATCCAAATTAGGAAGGCGAAAAGAAATATATAAATGGTATCTATCTAAACATGTTAGCTTGATGTGGAACCGATCTCACGATCCAAAGAAAGGCGGTTAGGCGGTGTTAGTTGTGGGTGTAACTTAGTATCATTATCCATAGTGGAGTTAATCTCACTAAGGATATGTACCCAAGGTATACCACTCATTTCTAGGCATTACCTACACACTAGTCCGTCACCCTAGCAATAACACTCTAAGAAATGTGGGTATGGTATTCTTGATAGGCCTTGATAAAAGATGAACTTGATATCTGCAAGCGCATAGATAGAAATACCATCGTAGCACTTCAACCGAGTAATCCGTATCGTGATTTATATTTTACCACAGGGAAGGGGAAGTCTATGGAAAGTAGAGAGAGATAGACACTATGTAATAAAGGCTAATAACCGCCAGTGCCCCAGAGACGCCGCTTATAACGCGCGCCTCAGATCACCATACCACCGACGCCGGGGCCGGTGAGCGCCGGGCAATAGGTGTCGACCGTCCCACCCGCCAAAAAACGCTGGGCGAAATAAGGGTAATTATAGACGCCAAGATCTACCCGACGGTCCGTGATTTTCCATTCGCACGCTGCTGTCAGATACAGACGCTGTACTGCACAGACGCCTTTTCAAACCAAGCGCCCGCAAGATTCACCATATCTTAGACACGCTGGGCGAGCCACAGACGCATTCTGGAGCCGGTCGTCCTGTGGATACGAACACTAATTCGCACGCTGTTTGTATATAGACACTCTTTGGTGCCACCCACCAGATAGCTGCGAGGTTACATGCACACGCCGTCTCTTCACAGACGCTTAGAATGTGCGAAGGGTCCGTAACGGTCACGGTATTAAAGTCGCGCTTAGATTCGCACGCTTTTACCGTAAGGCGCCCCTCAAGCAGATCCATACCGCTATGGGACGGGCGACGGCGACTGCGTGACGCTGCTTAGTCAATGTACCGCCTATACCGCTGAAACTATTGCGCACATTGACCGGGTAAACGACGCTGGTATGGTGCACGGTTCGCAACTCCCACAAAGCATATACCGCTGCTTTGTTAGAGACGATTTGTATCACTGTGTCCGCGGATACACGAACCGTTTTACGTACATGTGATAATGTAGAGACGCATAACTGATAGGTGTCTCGTAACGCTCGAAATATTGCGCACGCCGTGTCAATATATAGACGCTATGGCGCATGCAGCGCCAGAACTATGACGCCCATTACAGCCGCACGCTTGTCGAGACGGTTTATAGCAACAGTGTCCGCATATATACGGATTGTTACGCATTTATTGGACCGTATGCCCGCCTCGATCCTCGACGCTTGTATGAGTGCGCACGATTGGTAGTGGTATGTGTCGGAACTAGAGTATCTCACCTACGCATATTGATAGGCATGAAGACAAAAGTTCTATATAGTACATTATCCAAAGTCAATGTTCTTTTTACAAAGACACGATTACTTACGATTTATGGTACATTAGCATTCGTGAAGGAAGTCATAACCATGCTTGATCCGAACCCGATTAGCAATATCAAAGGACGAAGGCATCTATGCCGGCGAGGTTAATCTGATTCGATTAACCGAAAGTCCCCCATCGATGGTGATCGATGAAGTCGCCTTCTTTCCGCCGGCCGCTTCTTCTTCTTCTTCTTCTTCCGGGCGAGGAATCAGAGAACCACCCGATGCTAGAGTATCCAAATGAGGGAAGACACTGCCTCGCTGCATTCTTATACTCGTAACATCAAGAGCAGCACAATATGTTGTAAGTCACGGGATTGGAGACGCACACCGCAAGCCAACTTCAAGGCGCCCACGCCCTGCCTATGGCCGCCCCCAAGGGAACACATGGCGCTCATCTTGAAGAAAGTGGTTCAAAACCTCGGGGTAACCGCCCTCACCGGTGCACTTGATATACAAGGCATCGATGGCCAACACACAAACCGCAATAGCGATCCTCGAACTCCCTTTTGCCAAACTCATTGGGAGGAAGAATCCTCCACCCGAAAGTCGAGGCCAACGAGCATACCCGCAATCGCTTAGACTTTGGACACGCTTACCTCGGATTTCGTTGATGAAGTCCTCCACGACGTGGCATCGCATGTGACCGTCGTGTCGATGTCCGGGGTATTCGCCGGTGACGACCACATCTCGGCCGCAAGCGCGGTCTCCGGGCATGGTGCTGCCAGCTTGCCGTGAGATGACTCCATTTCTCCGTGTTTTTTGCCGAGGGAAGAAACAAAGGCGCTTTTAAGTAGATGGGGTCTCGAACGGCAGCAGCCGGGCCGCGAATGGTTGCGGCTGGGTTGAGTTCGTCCGTTGGAACTTGTGAACAATCCATTAATCGCTGTGGAAGTTTAAATAATGGATTGATGCAATGGTGCATCCGTTTTTCGAGTTCGCATGGGTTTTGGTGTGGATGCGTCGGGGGTAGAGTTGGCCGATGCGCCTGGGAGGCAAAGTGTCGCCTAGAAGTAAGCCCTCCTCCCGCGGCCTCCACCGTGGAGTTTGGCTCGTGCCCGACGATGATTGGAAAGCGGCTTCGGGCGGCGTAACGAACAGATCTCCAAGGTCGCGAGGAAGATGAACAGAGCTTTCTACTTCTCTCGTAATTTTTCTTTTCTTGTGGATCCTATTTGTAAATGGGTCGGTGTAATGCATTGAGATAAATACATTTTCCTTCTCAAAAAAAAAAATCGCTAGTAAACCAGCTTTATTAGTCGGGCTACATATGCAAAATATGTACGCATGTGTGGTTAACAAGATGTACGCATGCTTCTAGTCATCATATATTTTCTCAAACCGAACAACTACCATCGAGTTTGCGGCCATCACATTGTTTTAATACTACCCTAGCTAGTACATGATCACCAAAAGTAAGTCAAAGCTTCTAGTCATCATATATTTTGTCAAACCGAACAACCGGTCATCGAGTTTGCATCATCACATTGTTTTAATACTACCCTAGCTAGTACATGATCACCAAAAGTAAGTCAAGACAAAGATAACATCAATCACATTATTTAGTGTGTTGTCGGCATCGTAGGCATGCCACCCCGTCTGTGTACTCAACACCAACCTCAACAGCCCGGCAAGCGAGCCTATGCATCATGAGCCTCTCGCCTTCGCCTCAAATTTCCTCTTGATGAGATCCTCAACAGCCCAAAACAACTTCAAAGAGCTTCGCATGAACATATATATGAGGGATCCAGATGAGATCGTTCCGACAAAAAAACAAGTCACAATGCCAAATCACAAGCATCGCTCATATATTTGGTCATTGAGAAACCGCCGAGTGAAATAAAGCATGCATGCATGCAAAGTGAACTATGCCAAAACCGGTGGCCGTGAGAACTACCATTATATTCACGTATCTATGCCAAAACAAATTGCCAAAATTGGTTTTCTCAATTTAAACAAAGCATGCATGTAAGTGAACTATGCCAAAATCGCAAAAAACTCGCCGGCCGTAACTACCATTCTCGGTATGCCAAAACAGCTTGGCCTTGGCCAAGCCAAAATGGGTTTTCAACCTCGTCCGCTATCAAATCGAAACTAGTAGTATAACCGGCTATTGGTATACTAATTAAGGCCCTATTTGGATCCAAGAGGATTCTAAAATCCTTGAGAAAAAATCTGCGGTAGCTTCCAAAAATACCCTAGATTCTAGAATCGATGGTCGATTGTAAAAATCTAGAATCATGTGGCATTAGTACCGCGCCCAACGACGATCTTGCTTCTATCTCCCCTCACCGCCTCCCAGCCTTCCCGGGCTCCTTGCCTCGACGCCGCCGCCGAGGACTTCTCCTTGCCCCTCACCTCCGCCCCGCTCTCGGCTCCTGCCCGACGCCGCCGAGGACTTCTCCTTCGCCCTCGCGCCCGCCCAGCCTTCCCCGGCCGGAGGCCGCCTAGACGACGCCTTTCCGAGCGCGAGGAAGCAGACTCAACGACGCCGCCTCCGAGGGCAAGGAAGGAGGACCGGACGACGACGCCGTTGAAGGCAGAATCTGGCATGTCCTCTTCCTCCATCGCTTAAGCTCCCGACGATACTCTCTCTCTGGGCCACCATCGCTAGGGTTTCCAAGTTACTAGTGAGCGAGGCGATTCCGCCCTTTCCTCCCCAACGAGGCGGCCTGCATGCCTTGCTTCTTGTACCCCCGTGGAGGCGGACAGATGCCTTGCTTCTTGTACCTCGTGGGGGCGGCCGGACGCCCTTGTTGAACCCATGGCGGTCCTCACCACCGCTTCCACCTGGGACGAGGAACCGGGGGCGAACCTCCCCGCATTCATCTTCGACTTCGGCGGGGGGAGGGGAGAGGGCGAGGAGGAATGGAGGTGGCGGCGTGCTTTAAGGGAAGAGGCTAGGAGCGGGCGGCGGCGCACGACGCAAGGCTCCCCGTGCAGAGCAGAGTGGAGAGGCGAGGAAGGAGCCGAAGCAAAGATAGGCGACGACGACGCAATATATATATATATACTAGTGCTAGGAGCGCGCACTTGCGCACCTGTGGAAACAATGTACTGATAGGTGTGTAATGGCACTGAGAGTCTGAGACCCACCTCCCTGGGCAAGAAATCTCCGCCGCCCGAGCTCTCTATCCTGGATGAGGTGGCCCAACTAACTCACCTAGGGTCGCCGACCCTCGCATGGGAGGTTCCGTCAAGGAAGGGAAACAACGCCATTTACGCGTTGCACAGCCAGACGAGGCGCCAGGGCCATCGACACGCCCGGTCGAATCGCCCGCCAAATCGCTCCCCAATCCGACCGATGGGACACAAAGCTGAACCGTGACGACGACGCCGCCAAAGATGGGAAACCAGACGACACCGCTCATTCCCGTAAACACCGCCAAGACGCCACGACGGGCCGTGACCCTCGGGCTCATGACACACCACGACTAGCGTTCCCCGGACCACCCCCGCCATGCGGATCGTGAGGGACGCCTCACAATCCCTCGGGGCCGCACTTAGGAACGGCAGTCCGCCCATCGGATCAGACGCTGCGGTTCATCAAACGACGCCCAAGCCAATCAACCCCTCGGCCGCGCAAGATGCAACAAGTGAAGCCTCGGAATTAGCCACCTAGGCGCCCACATATGTAAACATTACTTCCCTCTTCCCACTATAAAAGGGGGAGTAATGCCCCATTAGCTGGGAGCCGGAGCCGAACTGAAAACGGAAAAAAGACACAACCACCACCACCACCACTATCACGATCGCGGGGCTTGAGACCAGCCTTCTTTCCTCACACCGCTTGTAACCCCTACTACGAGCTCTCCTTTGAGCGCGAGGTAACACGAGCAGATACCACCCGCCGGACGAGGGGCCCCGCTGGCCTCGAACCAGATAAATCCACCGTGTGTCCGTGTCCATCTTGTGCTACGCCATTGGGGGAGGAGGCACACGGCCTAGAAATTTTTATTGCCGCAAGACCGAGGCACCCCCGCCTCTGAAAACGCCGACGCTGGCGCGCTGTAGGGGGCCGCTACTGTGTGCAATCCACATCTCCATCGCCCCTCATGGCGTTTCCACCTTCGCGCTTCCACCCCGCCGCCGGAGCACGAGCCTCCCCCGAACACCGCTGTTTTTCGACACCGGAGTTCGTGGCGCCGGTCACAACTACGATGATCCTTCGCCCGACATGACGGGCGGAAAGGAGGCCGACGACGCCGATGCGGCGTGGTCCGCCATCACGACCGCCGCCGCAAGGCGCGCAAGGCGTGATCCACGGCGCACCAGCGCATTCACGCCACGGATTCCGAATCCGACGACGCACCACCGGTGCCGACTACGTGAGGGTCCCCAGAACCCTAGGCATCGGAAGATCCTTCCTCGGCGCCGCCCGGCAGATGCCCGTAAACCCTAATCGCCGGAGAACGCGCCCACACGCTGGTACCGAGGGAATCCCGCCATCCTCGCCGGCGGAAACTTCGCTTGAAGCCGCCGCGAGGAGAGCGCTGGGCCGCACTTCGCCGTCCCACGGGAACGTTATCCCACGTATCGACACGCCAAGAGCGCATCCGCCAAAGGATGCCGTAGGGACCCGTCCCCGCTCCTCTCTTCCGGCACGACAAAGTCCCGAGAATCATGAATCGCACTACCGGCCCGGAGAACAGAAACTTCCTCCTCGCGCTCGGGCGCCTCGGAACCGACGACGAGGACGACTATTATGACCCCACGCTGAATGCTTCAACATAGAGATCCGGGCCAGCTGGTAATGGCCACTCACCGACGCCTCCGACGAAGATGAGACGTGACGCACCGCTAGGACGGGCCGCGCCACGGCCCCTCCCCTCCACGGCTTCCGCCCCGTCCAGCCAGGGCGGCGCCGGCGCCCGCCGCCTGCACGCGCAAATCGCAGGATTCGCAAAACAGATCCGCGTGGAGTCCGCACGACTCGGCAACCGGAGCGAACATCCAACGGGAGCAAGCTCTCGCTGGCAGCCACAGGGCGCCCCATGCTCGCAACGGCGGTGGACGGGCGGACCCGACGGGTGCCTCCCACTTCCCGACATAGCGCCCCGCTCAACGTAGCTAGCCTCAACGCGGGCGGCGCCGCCATGTCGGTATGCGAAATGCCCGAACCCCATCGCCGAGGGAAGGCGCATTCGCGAGGGGCCTACGACATCTCCTCGACAGGGCAGCCGTAACAGGCGGAGAGCTCCGCTTCCCGGATCGGGCCGCGACGCCACGACGACGGGAGGAGTCCGGCAAAGCCCAGGCTCCGTCCGACCGGAGCAGCAGCCGAGCCTCCCGCAAGGCCGGTCCGGAACGCCTAGTCGACAACCGCAACACCGCCCAGCCTGGGAGCGCATAGAAGACCCCCCGCCGAGACCATAACCGAGGCGCCCGACCTCGGAAGAAAGAAACCGAAGGCAAATGGCTCGCCACGGGGCGGCTCACCTCGGGGCGACCGGCGGACGAGACGCGCAAGTGCGCCGAAGACCGAAGGTACTCCCCAGATCCACCCGGCCACAGGCCTCACAAGGGATATCAGAGGGCACCACCCCTCGCACGCTTCAGCCCTCCCACCACATCGAGAAATACTGGGAGACTCGCCCCGAGGTGTGGCTGGTCGACCATCGGCCGGCATGCCAGTCAGAGGGGCACACGATGACAAAGTAATAATCAGAAATTTGCCCCCCGTACCTCTCCGACTCCGCCTAGGGCCCGGCTGAACACCTTCCACCGACCTCATATCAAATCAACCGTACTTGGAAAGGACCTTCCGAGGAAATTTCCAGGCACATACCGCGCCCGGTAACTCATGGGACCTCCGAAACTCCGCCGCCGCGTGTCCGACGAACTCTGCGCGAATACATCCGGCGCGCTCCAAGCAACGGACCGAGCTCCCTAACGTGACGGATTCTCGACGCCATAGGGGCCTTCTTGGCCGCACCTCTTGCCGCGACCCGTGAAGAAGCTAGGGCGCCTGACTCCAACCGAGGCGAATGAGCTGATGGACATCGCCACCAAGTTCGCTAGCGGGAGGAGGCCGTCGGGCCTCGCTTTAACCAGGGCTCCTGCAAAGGGAAGCGCAAAGAAGAGGAGCCCGAGGGATCCCAAATTCGGAGAGCAAGAAGAAGAAGAAAAGGACAAGAGCCGCAAGGGCAAGGGCCAAGCCCTCAACGCCGACGATGAAGACATGGTGGCTGCGGGTCGACCGCAGGGGTCCCTACCCCGCCACCGCTACCTTCGACAAAGATGCTCAAGAAGCCATGTCGTAACCACAGCCTTTCCCTGCCAAGCACACCCTTGAGGAGTGCAAAACGGTGCGCAAACACTTCGCCAAACTCGTGGCCATTCCCGAGGAGGAGAAGGAAGGGGCGCCCGAGGATAGTGCCGAGGAGGACAAGGGCTTCCCCGAAGGTGAACAATCGCTTCATGATCTTCGCGGCAACACCCAGAATATGTCGGTGCGGCAACGCAAGAAGGAGCGACGAGGTGTATGCGACCGAGCCGGGCGATCCCGGCCGCGCAAGTGGTCGGATCAAGCCATCACCTTCGACCGGATCACCCTCGGCACATCCCGAACCCGGGGCTTATCCCTTGGTGGTGGATCCAATCATCGCCAATACCCGGCTCACCAAGGTCCTCATGGACGGAGGAAGCAGCCTCAACCTCATCTACGAGGAAACACTCGACCTCCCTGGGTGGACAAGTCCAAGATCTCGCCCAGAGGGCCGGCATTCAACGACGCCGTCCCCCGGCAAGCAACCGAAGCCCCTCGCAGATCGACCTACCGGTCCGCTTCGGGACCCTCGAACTCGTGCAAGAGACTCACCTTGAAATCCCTGGGTCCGAGGTACATACCACGCACCCCTCGCGGCCCTTGCTATGCCAAATTCATGGCTGTCCCAAACTACACCTACCTTAAGCTCAAGATGCCGTGGCCCAAGGGTGTCATCACGACCGCCCCTCGCACCATCATGCATACGAAAAGCGACGAGAGAGCGCGGAGTACCGAGGCGCTCGCCGCTGCCGAGGCGCCATTGCCGACGCAAAGAAGAGCTTCGACGAGATCACGATCGAGCACGAGGCCAAGCGCCAAGCAGGAGCTCGAGCCCCCTCGGCACCAAGAAGATCCCACTCGATCCCAAGCATCCACAGGAGAAGTCGCCGACCATCAGCGAGCCGGATCCGAAATAGGAAGCAAAGGCTCGCCGACTTCCTCCGTGGCGAATGCCAAGACGCTTGCATGGGGGACCCCGACATGCCGCCATACCGAGGGATGTCGCCGAGCACTCCCTAGACATCCGCCGGGTTCAAAGCCAGCCATGCAGCGCTTTGCGCCAAGCTTCGATGACGCCAAGCGAAAGATCATCGGCGAGGAGATCCACAAGCTACAGGAGGCCGGATTCATAAAAGAAGTATTCCACCCAGAGTGGTTAGCTAATCCTCGTATTAGTTGAGAAAAAGAATGGGAAATGGAGGATGTGTGTGGACTACACTAGTCTCAACAAAGCGTGTCCAAAAGTTCCTTTCCTTTGCCTCGAATCAACCAAATTGTCGACTCCACCACGGATGCGAAACTTTGTCCTTCTCGATGCATATTCCTTACTACCACCGTGATCAAAATGAAAGAGTCCGACCAGCTCGCGACTGCTCATAACCCCTTCGATGTATTGCTACTCACAATGCCCTTCGGGCTGAGGAATGTTGGGGCAACGTATCAGCGCATGCAAATCATCTTCGAGAACTCATCTGAGGATCGTGGAGGCCTGCGTGTCGGCGACATAGTGGTCAAATCCAAGAAAACCGCGGACCTCGTGGGAGACCCTGGGAAACCTTCGAGTGTCTAAACAAGAAGGGAGTCAAGCTCAACCCCCGAAAAATGCGTGTTTGGGGTCCCCCGAGGAATGCCGGGCTTTCATTGTCTCACAACGAGGCATCGGCAAACCCGACCAAGGTTGACGCAATCATGAAGATTGGGCCAATCCGAGACCTCAAAGGAGTTCGTGAAGGTTATGGGCTGCCCGGCTTCACTAAGCAGTTCATCTCCCGCCCCGGGAAAGGGGCCTCCCCCATCGGCTCCTTCGCAAGACCGAGCACTTTGCCCGACCCCCGAGGCCGAAGAAGCCCCTCGGCAACCTCAAGAAGCTCCCGACCGGTCCACCGCCCCCGGGTACCGCCAAACCCAGAGAGACCTTGCTCCTCACGCCACAAACCACTACCCTGTAGTCACGCGCGGTGGTCGAGTGGAGCCGCCGGGAAGAGGGGCACACGCTGCCAGTTCAACGCCCGTACTTCATCGCGAGGTGCTTTCCGACACCAAGACTCGTACCGCAAATGCAAAAACCGCCAGACGCCATCGCACCGACGCCAAGAAAACTTCGCCATTACTTCCTCGCACCCGCCGCCGTGGTATCCTCATTCCCTGGGAGATCATCCAGAACCGAGAGGCCACGGAAGAGTGGCGAAATGGGCTGGGAGCTCATGGGCGAGACAATATCATTCCCGCCACGCAAGGCGATAAAGTCTCAAGTCCCGCCGACTTTATGGCCGAATGGATCGATACGCAACTACCGCGGCACCAATCCAGCCGAAAGGCCGACCATGTATTTCGATGGGTCCATGATGAAGACGGTGTGCGGGGGTCGGTTTGCTTCTTCATCTCACCCCTCGGGTTCACACGAGGTACGCCATCCGTTGCATTTCCCACCTCCAACAACGCCACGTATCACGAGGCACTAGTCAACGGGTCGTGATCGCGACGACCTCGGATCCGACGGTTGGAAACAAGGGGGATTCTCAACCGGTTATTGATCGTCATGAAGGCCCCGGCGCGCTACACTACCCCAAGATGGAAGCGTGATTGCCAAGAGGTGCGCAAACCGAGGAAAAGTTCCATGGGCTTGAGCACAAGCACACCCCAAGACGGTACAATGAAGCCGCGAACGAATCTCGCCAAGGTCGCCGCGACATGAGGTACCGTTCTCCGAACGCATTTCACCCGAGATCTCAATGAGCCCCTGTTAAGTACACTCTCTTGAAATACCCTGGGGCTCACGGAGAGGACTCGTAAATCGCATCGCGCCCGGCCATGGCGGTCGACCAAGCCCCGACCGAGAGAACCCCCACTGGAGTACCTCTCCCGGAGAATTACCCGAGGATAAGACCGAGGCTCGCCGCCATTCCGAAGGGCAAAAATCCTTTGCGCTAATTGGAGATAAAAGAACTCTACAAAGAAAGGCCTGGAATATACATGCGATGCATACCCTCGTCGGAGGGCAAAGATTTGCTTGAAGACACCCACCAAGGGAGTGTGGCCATCACGCCGCCCCCAAGGACTCTTGTCGGTAAAGTCTTCGCACAAGGATTCTACTGGCCCTCGCGATACGGGATGCGAATGAAGTCGTGGGCGCACCGCAAGGGGTGTCAATTCTACGCACGCAAGACACACATCTTCCAAATAAGCAGCCCCCGCACCATACCTCCGACATGGCCATTTGCGATGGGGCTCGATGATCGGTCCCCTAAAAGGGCGCCCTGAGGACACACTCATGTCCTAGTCGCCATCGACAAGTTCTCCAAATGGATCGAAGCCCGAGCTGTGGTGAACCCCCGAACGGAGGAAACGGTGAAGTTCTTTACGAACATCATTTCCGCTTTGGAGTCCCGAACTCCATCATCACGGATAACGGAACCAACTTCGTGGGAAAAAGTTCCTCGACTTTTTGTGATGACTATGCCATCCGGTTGACACTTCAGCCGTAGCCCACCCAAGGACCAACGGTCAAGTGGAGATATGCAATGGCTTGATCCTACAAAGCCTCAAGCCGAGAATCTTCAATCAGCCTAAACCAAGACGGGAAGAGGTGGTACCAGGAGCTACCGTCGGTTCTATGGAGCCTTCGCACGACCAAAAGCCGAGCCACGGGTTTCACCCCATTCTTCTAGTCTATGGAGCCGAGGCAATCTTGCCCACGGACATTGAATATGGTCCCCGAGGCTCCGAGCCTACACCGAGCACGGCAACCAAAGATGCAAGGCAAGATTCCATTGACCAAGTCGACGAGGCCCAAGACGCCGCACTTCTGAATTCAAAGAAGATACCAACAAGCTCTTTGAAGTATCACGCCAAGCCGATCGGGCCTCGGAGTTCCAAGTCAATGACCCCGCATCAGCCGAAGCAAGATAACAAAGGGCGCCACAAGCTCACACCACTTTGGGAAGGGCCATATTTCATCGCCGAAATACTAAGGCCCGAACCTACAAGTTGAAGAACGAGAAGGGCGAAGTCTACTCCAATGCCCCGAACATAGAACAGCCTTACGCCGCTTCTACCCTTAACCCCCGCACCGAAGTTAAACACATATGCTTTTCGCTCAATAAAAGATCTACATCTTTTACGAAGAGAATCTTCTTGTGCATACCTTAAGGGAGTCTTAGCCTCGCCCAAAGACAAGACTAAAAACTCCTCGGGGGCTACACGCTTACACCTGGGGACCCCCCCTCGCTTCTTTTTTTTCAAACTTTTTTTTCAAAGAAAAGTTCTCCCCAAGCACACTGATGACGATCGCTTGTTGTGAAGGTCGCGCACGCACAAATTCTAAGTGAGGTAGCCGAGCCAAACGGATCGCCCCCGGTGGCACCCGTGATCGCCCCCAGTGGCATCCATGCTCACTATCTCGCGAGCGGAGAAAGCAAGCGACCCACCACACAATAAACAAGAAATTCGAGAGACGCAACACAATCATAAACGCACCCGCCTAGGACACAAGACCCTGGCAGCACCATTGTTTATGTACACATTCCTACCCATTTAACTTTTCATACAAGGGGAGATCGTGGGCATCACGAACCTCGCCCACCCGCGCCACGATCACCGGCAACATTTGCGGAGGCAACATCCTCGGCAAAGAAGATCCCTGGCAGACGCCGGACCTGTCGGCAAGATCCTCGGAGATGGCGCCCACCATCTCCCGTGTCCACCTCATAGCTTGACTCTATGGGGAGTACGGAGGGCACACCTCATCTTCAAAATGGAGGCCACCGTGTCGCACCAGACATCCACAAAGTCGCATAACTCCTGGTCCCGGCGGCATCGGGCAGGCCTCCGGGTAGGGGATCGCCGCGCCCTTGTCATTGGAGCCAAGGAAGAAGCCACCGCGACGTTATCCAACACCCGGCGCCACCGAGAAGTGCGAGCAGAACACCGCCATACATGTCCGCACGCCGTCCGGGGCCGCCCGAGCTCAGACTGAGGAAGCCGCCCACGGCGCTGCATCGCGAGCCGTAGGGCCCGACCTCCCAGTTGTCCGCCCCGAAACGGCGGATAAAGTCCGACAGGCCTCCTCCTCCCCGGTATGACTTTCCCCCCGCCCAGCCTCGAGCGAAGCGTGGCCGCGGCCCACGGCCTCGGGTCCGACCTTCCTCGCTCTCGCGACAGCACCAAATCGGTGTCAAGAAGATGAAGGATCATGACAAGAGAGCTCACCAAGGAAAGGACGCGACCTTGGCACTTCAGCCGCAACCCAAAGATCACGCCGTGCCCTCCTCCGCAAAGTGACTTTGGAGCTGGTCCTTCTCCTTCCTAAGGGTTTCCCTCGACACCCGCCCCGACGCTGGTGTTCAAGGCGCCGCACATCTCCGCCGCTTCTTCGCCTCTTCTCGGGACTTGTCCCACTCGCCATTGGCCTCCCCAGGGGCCCGGAGGGACTCGCCTTCCGGGCGTCTCAAAATCTTGGCTCATCCGAGCCATTTCACCGCCATCTTCTCACCCTGACCGGCCTTGACGAGCCCGCCGCAGCCCTGTCGCCGAGACCCCTCCCCCAAGAAGAATAGTACAGTGCCGGGATGCCCGCCTCGGGCCCGGATCAACTTCACCCGCGCTTCCCGAGGGCATTCCAGTTCAAGACGTTCCAAAGGAGCTCGGACTTCTCCCCGCGAATTGCCGAGACTCGCAGCAGGGACACCCTGATTACGACGCATACACGTGAGAAAATATGGCGTGGGATACGCCCAAGACACTCACCGCATCGCCTCGACGAGACGCCTTGTTATGGCATCGCCAATCCCTCGCAAGGCCATCGGCGACCCACCGGCGGATCTCGCTCGTGGGCCCTCCATGCCAGACTCGGACGATCATCGATCACCACGGCGGCGGACCCCCGCACATCACCCAGTGGTCAAGGGAGGACCGCCCCTGGTTGGCTCCATGGGGAGCATCGCTCCACCGCAACCCCGCAGCCGGGAACCCGACCAATAAAAGTCCAGGGGCCCCCGCCGGGCCGACCACGGGCACCGCCCCTCACCATCGCCGAAGACGACGCCGCCGAGGGCCGCGGCCCCCGGCCCCGGCGCATGGAGCAACGGGAAGTCGGGATTGTACTCCTCATGGGCCCCTCGGATCGCAGGGGAGCCGCACGAGCGGCCCGCCTCCGCCGCCGAAGAGCTCCTCCCGAGAAAACTCCCGGACGAAGGAGCCAGGGCTCCTGAGGGGCGGCATCGCCATGGGTCCCCCTGACGGGCCCCAATTGCACTCCGCAAGACCGGCTTGTGTCGCCCCACCGAGCCCTCCAAGTCGATCACCATCGGTTGGGTCGATGACCCGCCGTCACCACCATGGGCTTGCCCCACCTCGAAGGGGAAGTCTCGGCCGTCCGCCGGGCCCGATCCCTCCCGAGGCTCTGGGGCTAACACCACAGGGGGCTCAACATGGATGGGACGACGACTTGATGAGACGTCCCCCCGGTTCTCAACCCCGGCCGAGGCCTCGCGCGACTGGCCTTCAGTGGCCTTCTAGGGCGCAAGGCCAGTAAGGGCCCCCGCTTCCTGAAATCAAGAACACGCCGAGAAAAGCCAAAAGATACCGTAAGAGAAGCCAACCGGCGAAAGCACGTAAGGGACTCACGAGGCCCGAGGGATCGCCTTTGGCGGCGCCGAGGCACGGAAGGTCACGACCTGGGCGTTGCACTTGACGCACGGGCGGTCTCCTCCACGGTTCCTCGTGACGCACAGAGCCGATTCGGACGGGCGTCACCGGCTCACCCCGAAAGCCGCGCTTTGCGGGCGCTGAGCGCCCACGCCGGAAGGCGACGGCTCTTCCCGCCGAGCCTGGCCTTGTAGCGCCGAGGTACCCACATCGGGTAAACCCCCGACCACCAGCGGGTCCCGAGGCCCTGCCTGGAAGGGACCCTCGCGGTCCCGCCCACCGACGCCGGGCCTCGGGCTCATAACGGAGCCCCGAGTGTCGGCAACCCTGTGGCTCGGTCCCGACGAGCCCCCGATCATCGTCCGACGAGTTCACGACGAACTCGCCCTTCCTCCTCATCCTCGTCCCTCCCTGGGTCGAGGTGTTTCCGGCGACCGACCTCGCCTTTTGTCGCTCTGCCCTCGGTGGTTGGCGCGGGCCACATTCCTCTTCTTCTTCTCCTCCTTCTTCAATGCCCGTGCTCTCTCCCGCCATTCCGAGCACGGTTCGCCACCCGGCGCGCATCCGATTGGGTACGGGCGGAGGAGAATCGTGATAATTCAAACCACCCCGCAAGAAGATGGAATAAGAACCACCGCGCGCAGCATGGTGGCAACAAGACAATACAAGAACGCTGAAAACCAAAAGGCGCTTACCAAAGAGATGTACCCACGGCGGGCATAGGGATCTCCCGATCCGGACGGAGCATTGGACCCCAATGCCTCCTTCACCCTCTTGGCCAGCCACGGTGGAAAGCGTAAGAGGCGACATCCGGAATCTTCGAGACCGGCAAAATGAGGAGGTCATCCGATACATGAGCAAAGGGCGAGCCATCAATGGCAACACCCGACGCCAATGAAAGGCAGCGACCACGGCCGCTAAGCTCACACCCCCATCTCGGAGCCGCAGGATCGCCCGCCTCAGCCCCCTCCAACCGGGATGATCCGCCGAGGGGGACCCCGAACCACCCATCCGTGACGCTGAGAACGCGCCGGCGGTACGCTGGAAGCGTTGTTCCCGCCATTGCGGAGGTAGAACCATCGGTCCCGCCACCCCTTTGTTGGAGGAGGTGAGCTTGAAAGGATGTACCCATCACCGTTCGCCTCGGCCGCCCGACGGGACTTGAGCGCCGCGAACACCGACGCCAAGAACGCCCTCCGCGGGGCGCACCCTTCGCCACCGAAGCAGTGGTAAGGTCCGCCTTAAAAACCACAACCAAAGGTCCCAATGTGGCTCGATCCCCGTGAATCCTCACGAGGGTGACGAAGATGGCGGCCCGAGACCGAAGTTCGGGGCGGCATGGTGAAGCTCAATGTCATAGTAATGAAGGATCGCCACGATAAACCGCCCCGCCGGCATCCCAAACCCGCGCCGGTGAAGATCGATCAGGCTCACCACGTAGCCATCGAGGGCTAGGGCTCTTCCTCGGTCCAGTCCGGGCTATCCACCCGCCGCCGGTAGGGTGCGGGGACGGGCTAGCCCTTCATCGACAAGGCGCCGAAGCTTCTCCTCCGCCGCCGACGTTCTCGGCCATGGCTCGGCGTCCGAGCACCTCCCCGCTTGTCGCCACCACCAGACGCCCATGAGGGAGCCGGATGAACGGGGAACGGCGACCGCCGGAAACACCGCCACACGAGCACAAGGCAAGTGGATCTCTCCCACAATCTTCCTAACTCTTCTTTCTATCTCCTAAATTGCTGCAGCGAGAAGGCAAGGAGGCGATAGCAAGAACAAGGAGCAACCGCACACGCCCCCGGCGACCCCCAAATTTATAGGGAAAGGAAGGCAAACCGCCGGCCCGGCAAACGAACCGATGTCCGGAATGGACGGCCCATGATGGAACGGGGAACCGCCATCCAACGGCTCAGCCGCGCCGAGGAGACGCCAATCAAGAGCATTAATGCTCCCTAACGGCGCGCCGACACGCCCGACAAGAACCGGCACGCCGCCCTCGAGCGCGGCAAGGAGACACCTCGCCTTCCATTCAGGGGTAGAACCGTCCGCCGCCCATATCCAAAGAGCGCCCGACCCTAAGGGGCAAAAAGTCGGCCCGATGACGGTTCCCACCTCTGGCGGGAACCAAACGAGCCCGGCTGACGACGCCAACGCACTTTACGCTCAGAGGGTTGCCAGCTGGGCCCCCACTGGTTTCTACAAACGCCCTCGTGATAACCCGAGCTGCGGACAGATGGAAATGCACAACCGCTATACCCGGCCCCCTCCGGGCCTCGGATTTCCTGAACGTGTTTAAGACCGCGGTGTCGCTTTTAGAGAGATGTCCCATCCGTGGGGCCCTACAGCCCCCTGGGTTGACCCCGGCTCAAACCCCGGATCCGCAAACGGTCCTGTAGGTTCTCATGGGGGTGAATCCTAGATCACACAGCCGACCCTTGCCCGCGAGGGCACGGGCACCCCGCTTAAACCGACCCGCTTGCCAACGCCACCGAGCTGTCACATTCGGCTTACAGTGGCATTGTGGCACGCCCCCTCCTCCTCGCCTGTGAGGGCGACAGAGGAGCGTATACCTTCAAAGTCGAGGAAGTCTGGGACGACCCTTGCGCACATAAGCGTGGGCCTCGGGCCGCCCCCGCAAAAATGAACAGACTCCGCACAAACAAGCGCAAATATAGAGCTGTTTCGCCTTGCCACCGAGGGTTTGAGGTTTAAAAGACCTAAGGAACTGGCCATTCCTCCGAGGCCTCTGGTTACACTAACCCGAAGCCGCCGGCACCCACGTAGACGAAATCCACCCTGAGAAATAACATCCAAGGCGACTGGGAACGGCACAACCCCCGAGCGAGTCCACACTCGCCTGGGGCTCAGCTGGGGCTGGGGGGACCCCAAACATTCGGGCCCGAAACATTCTCCATACAACGAATTCGCCGCCTCACTAGGGGCCGCAGAAAAACCCAAACCTGCCTCCATCCCGCTTCGAAGGACGGCCCAACAGGCGGCAGACCAGGCCAAGGAGCCACGGCCAAGATACATGAGGCTGAGCCGGCCCACAAGCGGCCCACAGAGTCACCACGACGAAAGGAGCCCACTACGCCGAGAAGGACAAGGTCGTGACCTTTACAAAACGGAGGACCAGAACGCTCCACGTCATCACCAACCGACCCAGGCCCCACTCTTACCCCACCGGGCCTCGCCCGAGGGTGGCCTAGCCGCCACCACCCCGGGCTTACGGACTCCCGCCGCCCGGTGGCGGCCTGGGTTCACCTCCCTCGCAAAGAAATCTCCGCCTCGCCCCGAGCTCTCTATCTCGATGAGGTGGGCCCAACTAACTCACTCTAGGGTCGCTGACCCCTGGGGCATGGGAGGTTCCATGTCTCAAGGAAGGGAAACAGCTGCATTAATGCGGTTGCACGCGCACGAGGCGCCGTGGCCATCGATACGCTCACCGAATCGGCGTGCTACAATCGCTTCTCCCTAACCGGGAACGATGGGACAAAGCTGAACCGGGTGACGTATTACGCCCAACACGGAAACCAGGACGACACGCTCATTCCTAGAAACACCGCCAAGACGCGCCACGACGGGCCAGGACCCTCGGGCTCATGACACACCACGACTACGTTTCGACCACCCGCCATGCGATCGCGAGGGACGCCACAATCCCTCGGGCCGCGACTTAGGAACGGCAGTTCCACATCGATCAGACGCGTGTCTTCATCAAACGACGCCCAAGCCAATCAACCTCGGCCGCGCATGCAACAAGTGAAGCCTCGAATTAGCCACCTAGGCGTCCATATATGTAAACATTACTCTTTCCCACTATAAAAGGGGAGTAATGCCCCATTAGCGGGGGAGCCGGGAGCCAGAATCTGAAAACGGAAAAAGACACAACCACCACCACCACCACTACCACACGATCGTAACTTTGAGGACCAAAGACTTCCCTCACACCGCTTGTAACCCCTACTACGAGCCCCTCCTTTGAGCCGAGGTAACACGCAGGGACACCACCCGCCGGACGAGGGGCCCCGCTTTGTCCCGAACCAGATAAATCCACCGCGGTCCGTGTCCATCTTGCGCCACGCCATTGGGGAGGAGGCACACGGCCTAGAAATTCTTTTTATTGCCGGCACCCGAGGCACCCCCTCCTTGGGAAAACGCTTTACAATTTTGTTCTTGCATAACTTAAATCTAGCTTAACCACAATAGTGATAAAGTCATGCGGGCATGAAATCATTGCAACTCCATTTGGTATTGCCGATGGATATGACCAACTTGATACAAAAATATAATACATTACGGATACATTGATCTCAAAGTAGCAAACAAAGATACCATTGTTCATAATCATGGGGCATCCCTCACACATGACGAACTGATGCCAAAATAGAATCTTCAGCTTTAGGAGCGCGGTTAGGTAGTAGTCGAAGATGAAGCAAGTGTCGCTAGGCAGTACGTAATCAAGTCCTTGAAAACAAATCTAGGGCCCAATTTTCTTCCTCAGGCACAAAAAAAGTAGACCATGAAGCATCCCACACCCACATAACCCGACCGCAAGTTCACAAACGGAGACGAAAACACTTCCAGGGATTTTTAGCTCTCTTTACCATACCGCATTGCACCGCAGCCATTTTTCTCAAGCATCAAGCAACGGATCTACCCGCATAGAATCAAATTAAAAGTATGTTATAAATGGTAGAGAATGTAGGCTGTCATAGCACATTACAATTTCTCGATTAGTATGTAAATAATTTTCATCTTAACATGCATGATGCATCACCGGGTCGATGTAAAACAAGAAAGGCATGTATGCAACAATAGAATTAAATATAGCTATTTGTGTCCCGCGCGGAAACACAAGATTCTATTTTTGCAACCACGTAATGCACAACACAAACACAAGCAAATGTGGATCGGCTCACCAAAATTATCGATTCAGTTGGAAATAAATGGGATAAAAATGGTTTGACTACCTCTAGAGAAGACATGTAACTAACACATGGATACGATATATATGTGAAAAGCTAATTCTGCAAAATATACTGGCAACAGAGGTTCAACCATATGGCTTTTGCCTCAAGGCTGGCCAGAATCTAATGCTCACAAATTGTCGTGAAAGGAAAGCCACACGAGTAAAACAGATGTCTTAAAAATTGAGGACCTAGTGTCTGCAGTACCGACACATAGTTTTCTATAACACCGAATATTGTCGGGCGACAAATTTCCATGTATGTAAATCATTATTATGTATGAAGTATAGCAAAAATAAACTTATAATAGGCATTGTGCTATTAAACCCACTTTGCTGCTATAGTTAACCTACCTTGCTACTATTCCATCTCTATACCCTTAAATTATTTCCTGTATTTTGTTTACATCTCTATACCCTTAAATTGTTTCCTCAGATTTTATCGCTATCGAGAAAAGAAATTATGTAACCATACTTACTCCGCTAGAAGGCCATCTTGTGTGGCGGGCCGGGTTACCCTCAATGACCTAGAGACAAAAACAAAAGACATTGGACATGAGAAGAAATTTTATACGCGGTGTAAATAGAGGGCAGTCCTTTAATTGAATGAACTTTTTGTTGTCCCGATACCTACGTGTCAGCTATAGGTGAGTCCTTATTTGAATGGATCTCCATTGGACAAAGCACCGACAGTAGAGGTAGAGCATGCATAGATGTTCAACTGTGGTGCAAACATATTGGAACACACAGAAGTGGCGTAAAAGCATGGTACTATTTTTATATACAGCTGATAACATATATGATATGATAAGAACTGAAAGCAAAGATTACAAATTCAGATGGATGCAAACAGCAAGAATCTGACAAATTTCGTGATCAAGACATAGTTGTTTACATGCATGAAGAAGTGCACCATTGAGTAGATATCAACGCCTTGCATACCTTCAATATCCGCATAACATTCGATATTGCTTTGTTTCACATCTGCACTGAGAAGGCAAAGCCCAGGGTGGATTCATTTCAAGCCCGTCCGATATGTTTCACTGATTCGGAAAGCAAAGGGGCACCCGCTTTTCACCTGCTAGAAGATGCCCCGCACGATGTGGGAAAACTGAAAACACAAGTTCTTCTTCATCCGATCCGTTTTTGTCTACAGTTTTTGTCTTGGCTCATATCGATTGTTTAGTTGTTTAAAAATTTAAGATAACTCACCCCATTGCACCGATGAAGAAGGCCAACGTGAGGGTGGAGAATGAGCCCAAGCAAGCGAACTAGTACGAAACCAGAGCACACACCGCTGTGGTTGCCAAGCTCATGAATGAACACGCCACAGTGGTTGCCAAGCTCAACCAGGATGAGCCGATGAGGCATTTACCAAAAGAAGATGTGGACATTTTCTTCGCCTCCCCTATCCTTTTATAATCTCCCACGTAGGTCTTTGTGTTTGTAATTTAGTGTCCTAGGATGAATCGAAAAGGTATAAGACAAAAAAATTATTGAGCAATGTTGTACAAGCTTATAGATAGCACGCAGTCACATAGATATGCGTGACAAAACAAAACCTTTTAGAGCTATTCAAAAAAACCTTCAAAAAAAGGAAAGGATAATGCACTTTACAATCTAGATTTCGGTGCTTACCCAAGAAGATGTGCTTCTCTTGCAACATCTCCGCGCTGTAACACCAGACCGAGCCACGTAACGCCGAGCAACGCCGCTCTCACCTCACCGCCTCTCGCGGCCCGGGATCCCTGGCCGTGAAGTCAAGACGATTACGCCGACCTCGCCGTGAAGCCGCCACCGAGGCCCCCGCGGAAGGACCCTGCAGACCAAGCAAACCACCTAACAAAAACTTCAGATTTGTTGTTTTCTAGAACCACAGAAAACCAAATCTAGCTAAATGGATGTGATAAAAGAGGTGCACTGATGGAGACGGCTAAGGCGCAGGCATTAATTGCCTGACCGCTTCTCTACTTTGTTTGGTTCTCGTAAGAGCTTGGAAGTGAGAAGAAGAAGGGGAGAAGAGTAGTACTACTACGTATAGTTGGAGTATGGGAGAAGGAAGAGGCCGTGAGAGATCATGAGAGAAACAAAAGTAGAGAGACAATATGTACTAGTAGTAGTACTACTACGTAGTGTTCGTGACACACTATATGGCCCCCCATGGCACCCCTATAATACCGTACTCCATGGCCCCATGGCCCCATGGTTTTGCATCTTACTCTTCTCCATACTAGTACTCCAAATTTCAAATGTTAACTTTCAAATATTTGAAATTCAACTTTCAAATAATATCCACCAAATGTGACAAAAGTAGTACCGCTTCAAATTATAGTTCGCTTGACTTTACCCTCAAGTTTGACCACTGCCTTATTCAAAAATTTGTGCAAAAAAAACAAATAAGTTTAAGTCATTTTTAAAGAACATTTTAATAATAAAGCATGCCACAACAAAAAGAAGTGATATTTTGCATAAAATTTTGAATAAGACGAAAGTGGTCGCTAGGGGTTGAAAAGTAAAACGACCTACAATTTGTCGGATTATTAGCAAAGAAGAATACAATAGGTTTGACACATCATTATTTTACAAAAATCACGAGAAAGAAAAATCTCATCACATTTTGAGTTACGATGAGGGAGAAAAGACCAAGCATAAAGTTGTAACCATAGATTAAAAAAAAAAAGAAAAAAGAAAAAATTAGGTTCTGAGCCCCTCGAGGTTCTCCACATGGCGTATCACCTGGCTGCGCGATGTCAACGGAGCATTTAGGCTCTAGCTTAATTAGAGGACCACCACCGCGATCCCTTGAGAACCTGTTCCTATCTTTGCTACCTGATGAGCGAAGTTTAGGGCGGTAATCGGTTTGACGTTTACTCGGCATAAAGGCACTCTGGCCGCGAGCTGGAGTTTACACTCCTACCGACAGGACCGGCCGGTGTTGGGATTGGATGGAAAGCATCGTAAACGCAAAGGTAGACGCCTCGGCGACTGTTTACGCGGACAAAGTCCAGAGTGGTCGCCGCCGCGGAGAACCATTGAACGCCGGGCGGCGCGGAACCGGCGACACCTGCACGCTCCAAGGCATCGCCAACGCGACAGTATAGCTAGTAACGCCGGTGTCAGCGGCATGGCTCGCTACATGGTTGTCGCTGGGCGCTGGGCCATCGCAAAACATGAATGAATATAACATGAATTGCCACATAATCATCCATCACGCACCAAAAGTGGGAAGATATAGATCACATAATGCAATGCATGGGTGCATTGTCATCATCATCAACATATACATAGATTCATGCGCAGTCCACCTCGCTTCATGCCCACCGCTTGCACAAACAACCTCCTACACTCATCGCGATCCTACACTACTCTCGCCGCCAGCATGTGGAGTGCCGCCGCCACGCCCTCCACCCATACCGCCCATGGCGCCGCGACGCCTCGGCCTTCGCGATCGATGTCCGTCACTGCAAGGAAAAAGGTTTGGCCGTGAGGGAGGAAGATGCGGCCACCACATGGGGCCACCACTGTGTCGCCGCGTAAGATCGCTAATGCCTCACCGCCGCGAGCATTGTACGCTTCCTGCCTTTCCCGGCCATCGCCGCCGCCGTCGCGCCTCCACCGCCGGGCAACAACTCCTCTCTGCATGCCTATCATCTACGACGGCGGCGTTTCGCTCAGAGTGCAAGAGCTGCACATACCGAAGCGAGTTCATGCCCTCGGAGTTGGCGCTTTGTTCCAGCCAGTCGAAGCGGCGGCGTAGACGTGCCGCTGCCTTTCCACGTAACACGCAGCATATGCTCTACTTCCAACACGCCTGTTGCCGAACTCTGGCGAGGTCGGGTGATGAGACTCGCACAAACTCGCAGCAAGTAGTGCGGCGCTTCCCGCTCTGGGTCCCCGCCACCCGAAAGACTGTGTCCAGCCGGGAAGCTCATCCCACTCAAGGCGAGGCACGCTCTTGTGCCCGGTACGTGGCCCCTTAGATTCATGCGAGGCTCCTCCATAGGATGCTCGCATGGGCCATGGCGACGCGGAGCGAATGTGCTTCAAGCAACCCCCGCTGAAGTTCTCTTATGGCTCGAGACGCTAGCCACCACGGTTTTCTACGCTTCTTGGTCCGGGAAAAGGAAGATGAAATCGGGGCAACGGCCGACAAAATTGGTGGGCGTAAAATGCGCGGGTTTAGTAGGTACTAGTATGAGTGCCAGAGAGATGGATCTGACCAACCGCGGAAACACGCAGCTAGTCAGAAATTTAGGGCTACCATTTACTACCGACGCAAAATTCCATATAGTACTAGTATATACTAGTATTTTTTCCATGAGACGCGGCCGATCATATCCACACACCTTGCATGCGATCCTAGTTCCTACACACCCTCGCCGCTAACACGGGCAAGACGCCCCGCCATCGTTTCAAGAGACAAAGGATGTTTTGTTCTACTGGGTCGGGTTTAGCCACCAGCCAATGCTTTTTTCTCACAACAAATCAAAGACCATCCAAAATTACCAAATAAAGATTTTTCTCTCACAACAAATCACCTTTGATTCTAGAATCCTCGAGAGAAAAAAACCAATGTAGAAACACATACGCTCCGCCAGATTCTCGAAGTTTCATTTTTACCATTTTGCCCCCTCATTCCATATTGTAGGAAGTGTAGAATGAAGGCATAAAAAGGAATTGGTAAAAAAAGAGATAAAATCACTACTAGAATCCGTGGATCCCAATAGAAAAATTTGATTTTTATTTAGAGTCCGATTTTGAAATCCATCCTAATCTAAATTTTAAAAATCTAGAATCTAAACCAAAACTTGGACATATTTCTCAGCCATGTCCCTCTCTGCTCACTCATCATTTCGGCAAATAATCAAACATGCACACAAATTTAAAACGTGATAACACATGTATTATAATGGGCATATCACAACCCACGCTTTTAGATTGCGCCGCTATGAAATTGAGTTTGTTGATATTTCTTAACCACATTACTAGAAATAGATAATAACCCATTTCCTGGTGAATCCACACTAGAAATGCTTTGTTGGCACTTCATAGTGCAATCCCTAAGAATAAATAATATTCTCGAGATCACGTTAAGAGATATCGATGATAGATGGATTCATGTGTTTACTTTTAGTCAATCCGCAAGCGCACGGATCTATCATTGTAGCATTTCACCCGGTGGTATTCGGTATCGTGATTTATATTTTCCCAAAGGGAAGGCAGGCTTGTGGTTAGCTAGCATAATGATGATGATGATCCACAATATATTTATGAATAACCATTAGTCAATTGCAGGGGTAAGAAGAATGATATTCGTGATAGTGACAAACACACATAAGCTACTACACCACTAGGAAGAGAAAAGGATAAAAGAGAATCTACAATGAGAAGGTGGTTCTAAATATTGCACATGAGTGAACTCTAGTTTAACATGTGAGGAGGCTAAATCATGATGGGATTATGATCATATGATGAGGAGATGCCCGCAGCCTAGTCTAAAGCTAGCCGATGGACACTTTCGAACTCCAACTCAACATCCAAACGTGGAGGAATGCGATGGGCGGAACAGTATCATCACCACCGCCCCTACCTCACTACCGTGGGATGCCGACATTTTCTGATGATTACTATAGACCCGACACCACGTCCAAGTATATAGAAAACTACCTAAATCCCCCGACTCCGACCCTACCTGATCAACAAGCAAGGATAAAGGTAAACCCGAAGGTACACCAAACCATCATAATCTACATAAACCCACCACTCTCTAGCGAGTCGACACATGACTAATTCTTCTATAATTAGCCAAGTCCTATCTACTAACATGTCAACTAGATCATAGTTCACACATTAATAAGATAACATGAGGGTAACTATACTCTAGTTCGAACGCATTGCAATATGAATATAAAGACTTCAATATTGAAAGGAACTCCATAATAATATTAATATTACCAAAAGATCCTTCCAAGGAGACAAGCCCTCCTTGAAGCTTAACCTTGCTCAAAACTACAACTAGGACTAAAGAAAGGAGTGAAGTGCTCAAGGGTGTGTGTTGTGTGTTTTGGAAGGGGGTGTGGCCTCTTATTTATAGGAGAATGAAAGTGGTTTTTGGCGAGAGTTTTGGCGCCAAATCCCCGAAAAAGCACCGCCATGCACCGCCTCGGCTCCTCCGGCCGGACACGGAGACAAGGCGCGGCGGACGGCACGAACCCGCATAGGGCGACCGCCGCACCGCGGGCGGGTCGGCCCAGTTTGGCCCGCCCCTAACCCATCCTTCCCGTGGGCTGGTGGCCCAAAGGTAGGTCACCTTCCTGAGGTGTTTCGTCCGTTTTGCTTCGGTTCTCGCCTGCCACGTTCCCTTGGTCAAAGCGCATTTCCGAGTTTGCACTTTACTCTTTATTTGGCGTACTCTCACCGCTTTTGTTTGTTCCCGCAAAACAATTATTCTCGAATACAAGTGGAACTAGGTGAGTAGTAACCGTTTATTTGACATAAGTGTGTTCCATCTCTCTTAATTAGAGCTAAGTTGGCGGTATAAGATGTATGATAGTGACCGCCAACAAACTCCCCAAGTTTAACCTTTGCTCGTCCCGAGCAAATAGCTAAGTATTTAGGTTGATGATCGGGAGTTGCTTCAATGCCGATATAAATCAAAGTGTACCATGTTTATAATAGAGTGTTCACTTATTGTTTAAATAAGTTGGCAATTTTCATCTATCCTTATTACTTTCGAATCATATGGGTCTCATAACATTTTTCCACATTCTTGGGCGATTGCAAGATAGAACGGTTTAGTAGAGCTACTACTTTTTTTATTTTTGAGTAACTATGCATCCGGGATTTTATTTAGCATATGTATGTAATTGCATACTCTTCTCTTTTTTGAATACTTGAGAGAGTGTGATATTCTCTTTTTTTTTTTTTTTGGAGAGGTGGGTTCTTCTCACCCCTAGACTTGTGTCTTTTTATTTCCTCTCTTTTTTGGAGATGTGGGCTCTACTAGCCCTCGGACACTTGTCCATTTTTCATCTCTCTCTTTTTTTTTTTTTTTTTAGATTCAGGTTTCCTGATGTCAAGTTCTCTAAGAACAAAGTTATAGTAGAGTCTCTTTATACCATATCGTATCCCAAGCAATAACTTAGAAAAGGATCATGTTCTTGCAACCCATGTTTATCAAGTTTTTAAGACAAGATAGTATCACCAACAAACTTAAACATCAAGGAATTCTAAGTTATAAACTAAGTGCAAGCTGATTCATAAACGTAGCAACTATTCATCATTTCATCCTAAGAGAAACCTACACCATCTTATGTCAAATAAAAGAGTGGAATATATTTTTGTTGCTTTTATCATTTTTTTGGAAAGGAAAAGGAAAATGACTTGGGAAATTAATCGGCTTACCTGGTGGGGGTCCCCCCAAGGCGGCTTAAAACCTACAAAATCCTGGATTATATCCCATGTGGGATCCAAAAGGCTCTCTCCGTGCGCGGCGTTGCTCCTCTCGGCGCAAGGATATCGGTGAACTCCCTGGCCGGTACTCACGGTGGCACCGACCGCAAATTGCACATAGGAGTGGAGTGCATCATGAATATTTCTAGTATTTACCTCCGCACCGCGGATGCGCAGCCGAGGTCCCGGATCGTCTGAGGCTCCTCCGGTATGTCGGCGTGGTGATGGAGGCAATCCTTCGACTCGGAAGAGATCTCATAGGAGCCTGTCCATGCCGAGCCGCCGCCTTGATCTGGGTGCGGGTGTAACCCGACCGTAGCCCGGTATGTACCCGGATTCGGCATAGCCGAAAAACAAACCATGTAATCGGACCTGGCGTGGAACCCGCTGGTGGAGTCAAAAGT
This sequence comes from Hyparrhenia diplandra, assembly GCA_015847255.1. Taxonomy (NCBI): domain Eukaryota; kingdom Viridiplantae; phylum Streptophyta; class Magnoliopsida; order Poales; family Poaceae; genus Hyparrhenia; species Hyparrhenia diplandra. Next base: position 188,773 of record JADLZK010006302.1, on the reverse strand, counting down.
GCGGGGTTTGCACAAAGTCCGGTGGAGGTGCAGCGATCGTGGAAGTTCCCCGCCCATCTCTTGCTACCCTCCCCGGTTGACCTGCGAGACACGAGTTTCTGGTGCTTCGCCGGAAAGGATCCGAACGAAGGTAAGTGAACGAGACTTATACAATGAGTATTCCGGGTTAGAAGCGGAATCTCCATTATATAGCCCGGAAATAATAAATGACTTTTCTCGCGTCATCCGCATCAAGCTTAATATGATGCCCTTGAACCAAGGATTGAATCGTGATCTCGTGGCGCTGGTCAAGAATGTAAAGAACATTCTGTCCCTTCCAAATAAGACCAACACCATGAGCAATCCGTGTCACAAGGGAAGTGCAATAAACAAAGGTGGTAAGCTTGATGGTTTCTAGCATCCAATTACTCATTTCTTTCACAGAGCAATTTTGATTCGCTTTAACATTGCGAAAGAGACATTTTAATTCAGCATCATGAATGCGACGAGGATCTTGCCTAGGAAATATAGTGCTAGACATCCATTTATGCATAAATCTTAATGATGGATGTTGTATGTTTGCATTAATTGACCTCAAATCTAGCACTAGAGCAATCAATATCGATATTTGCATGAAGAAAAAGCATCACGATTATACCCATGCGGGGCTACATCAAAATCAATTAAGCACTTTGCTTTATCAAACCCCAAAATTCCAGCAATTTGTTTCCATGTGCGATAGTGGTGGGTATGGAAAAGTCGAAAAAAAATACCCTCATCATGAACTTTCAAAGTGCACAGAATTGGATAGTGAGCATTCTAGAGCCTAGTTCATCAAGAGGATCTACCTTTGCCCATCCTACGGCTCTCCACATGCGAGGAAATTCGGAATCCATACCTAGTTTCTCGAGAGCTTCCTGGGAGAAGCGTGGTGCGTGAGCGAAGGGTCGATCTTTGAGCATGTGGTATGCTTGTATCTCTCGTGCATCTTGTAGGTCGAGGTACGGAGCGTCACCGGGTCGATCGTCAAGTGTGGGTGGACTTGAGGAGGAGCGCCGTCTTCGTGCATCGGGCTCCCTTCGGCCGGTGTGGCGAGAGCTCGAACCTTGAGAGAGCCGGAGCTCCTTCTCAACGCCTTGTGAATGCTCCGGCGATCTTGCTCCCTATCCCGCTCATGTTTGACAAGAACAAAGCAAGAACAAGAACTAGAACAAGGGTGATGTTAGCTTACTAGCTCTTGATCTTTGACGCGTTGGGGCTGTTGTGTGCAAGAGGTTTCTTGCACAAGCTCTTGGAGAATGGAAAGGTGTAGTGGGAGAGTGAGAATGTGAGAATGAGAGGGGTGGTGAGCTCTCCCGGCACCTCGAATATTTATAGAGCAAAGCACCGGTGACACGGGACCGAGAACAACGGCTACTTCGGCCATTTAGGCGGGGACACGGGCGGCGTTCCCGAGGCGCCGTCGCCGCAGCGCGCGGCCGGCGCCGGGTGGCCCCCCCGCCCAACTTTGGCGGGTGGCAAAGAACGGTCATGTGCGCCTCGACCGTTGGTGCTTCGGCCGGTTTCGGCCGTTGGCCCAAATTTTCGGATTTTCCCAAGTTTATTTTAATATTTTATGAAATAAAAAATTATTTTGGAATATGTTTTATATATTTTTATTCATGGCGTAATAAATGGGATGCTAAAAATCAAGATTTTTTATTTTATGAGTTAGAAATTTTATATGTTATGTTTATATTAAATTTGATACTATATAGTGTTGGAAAGGAAAAATAAGAATTCATTTATATATATATATAATTTTAAAGTGAGTAAATAAATTCTATAAAGAAATAAATAAATACTTAATTTATTTCTGACTTACCTTCTAATGCTCTACACGCCGGAAATTGGAGTAGGAGTCCTAACCTTTTCACGCTGTACCCATCTTTCTATAGGAGCCTTCTTTTTCATTTGTGAAGATCATGGAGCACTGTTCGGCTTGGGGCGAAATTTGAAGGTTTCCTCCCGACCTTCAATATTGAAGTGGATTTCTCCTTCTCTAACGTGGATTTGTGCTCCTACCGCATTGAGGAAAGGTCGCCCAAGGATCAAGGGTGTCTCTTTCGTGGCCTCCATTTCCAAAACCACAAAATCAACTGGCACAAAATAGTTCCTAATTTTTACGGAACATCTTCATTACCCCCGAGGGGTAACGTATTGTTGAGTGAGTCGGTTCGCAAAATCATGTCCGTTGGTACTAGGTGAGTGAAGTTCATCTTGTCAAATACAGACTTTTGACATGACACCGACACTTGCACCAAGATCGCATAGGGCATGGTCAATCTTTTGTGACCCTATGGAGCAACCGATGGTGGGACATCCCGGATCTTTTTCTCTTCTCCGTAGGCGATTGAGTATAGCAAAATACATTCTTCGGTAAGCCTCACTACTCGTAGAGTCCGCATTGGCACCTTCTTGTTGATGATGGCCCTGATGTATCTTGAGTATGATGGCATGTGCAAAACATCCATTAGTGGCATGCCTATGTGGATCTTTGCCGATCATCTCAAGGAATCGGGCAAATTGGTCATCCGTGGTTGGTCTCTTTCTCCCGGATGGGAAGGGTATGTGATTTATATCTCCAAAATTCTAAATGGTGACCCTTCTCTCCATTGATTCAATGATGGGTGGAATTTCTTCATCCTCCTCCCGAGGTAGTGGTACTTGTGGTGCGGGAGGTCGCTGTTTTTGTAGCGCGGTTATCACGGCGGAACTGCATCGAATGGTTAGGATATGGTGGATCACGAGTGGCCTTACCTCCTCTCGTGACCACCTCATTAACATTTTCAGCCGGCCGGCTAGGAATTTTTCCTTCTTCATTAATTGGCATAATAGTGGCCGGATGTGATAACTTTGACTCAACCAATTTGTTAAATTTCATTTGGTTTGTAATCTGCAGCTTGTAAGGTTATCGAAGTTGTGAATTAATGTTCTCTAATCTTCTATCATTGTAAGAAATCTTCTTATTGATGGACTCATTAATCTTTGCTTGACCATAAACTAAATCTTTCAAAGAAGGTTGGTTTGAGTTATAATTGAAATTGTAATTGTAATTAAAACCATTACCTCCTTGTGGACGCCCTTGATTGTTCTACCTATTGTTATTGTTATTATTGTTACCATTGTTGTTACCGGATGGAACTCATTGTTGATGAAGGCAAGCTCTTCACGAAGTTTCGGGACGTTGTTGCCCCGAATGTCCAAGCTCTCCACGCACTTCACAAGTCATCAATGCTTCCGAGGTGGTAGAGTGTTGTTCATGACTTCCTTCTCTGCGGGCTTGATCTCCCAATCTTTTTAAATAACAGGTCCATCTTTGCAACTAGCATGTCCGGCTCCTTGACGTTGTGCATGCCTCTCTTCGTTGGGGCTCGTCTTCTCCCCATGCTTGGTTCTCGATCATCTTCTCGATGAGCGCTTCAGCTTTTTTCAACAAAGGAGGGACACGAAATGCCCCTCCAAAGAGCCGCATCAAGATGGCCCTTACACATGGGTGTAAGACCATTGTAGAAATTCGGTACGAGCCATGTCTCCATGCCGTGATGTGGGCAGGCAAGGATGTATTCTTGCAGCCTTTTCCCATGCTTCAGAATTGGTTTATTTGGATTCTCACTGAAATTGAGATTCTTGCCAGCGCAGTGGCATTGGTTTTACCCATTGGGAAGAAACGTGTGAGGAATGCCGTGGAACACTTGCTCCATGTGCGGATCGCTTCTTTGTCTTTGTAAAACCATTGTTTCGCCTTCCCCCACAAGGGAGAAAGGAAACAAAGTGAGCTTGATCGCGCCCCAGCGCGACGCCCTTGATCACTATAGTGTCACAAAGCTCCGTGAAGTTCTCAAGATGTGCATTGGCTTCCTCGCCGGGCAATCCACGTAATGGATTTGCCCGTACCATCGTGATGAGGCCGATCGCGGATCTCAAAATTCTTGTCTCCAACATTGATTGCTGGCCCAAGGGGACATTGCCCACCGCCGGGTTGAGTAGTCACGGAGTGTCTTGGCCATGAGTGTTGATGAAGATGGTACGGTGATGATGGGTTCAACCTCCTGTGGATTAACAACGTGTGTAACGGATGCGACCGCCTCTCTCTTCGATCAACACCTCCCGGATTGTCAACGGTTGTTCGGGTAGGTTATGACCGATCATATACTATCCCCTTTTTCATCCACAAATGGGAAGAAAACAAAAAGAGTTAGCCCCGCAAAACTAGGGCTATCATTCATACATGTGGTTATAATCATCATATGCTAGCTTTATGATCTTTTTTTTAGAAAACCATGCCTTCCCAACGGGCGCCGAAATGCTTGTTGATATTTCTTAACGACATTACTAGAAATAGATAATAACCCATTTCCGTAACGACACTAGAAATGCTTGTTGGCACTTCATAGTGCAATCCCTAAGAATAAATAATATTCTCGGAGATCACGTTAAGAGATATCGATGATAGATGGATTCATGTGTTTACTTTAGTCAATCCGCAGCGCACGGATCTATCATTGTAGCATTTCACCCGGTGGTATTCTGGTATCGTGATTTATATTTTCCCAAGGGAAGGCAGGCTTGTGTGGTTAGCTAGCATAATGATGATGATGATCCACAATATATTTATGAATAACCATTAGTCAATTGCGAGGGGGTAAGAAGAATGATATTCGTGATAGTGACAAACACACATAAGCTACTACACCACTAGGGAGAGAAAAGGATAAAAGAGAATCTACAATGAGAAGGTGGTTCTAAATATTGCACATGAGTGAACTCTAGTTTAACATGTGAGGAGGCTAAATCATGATGGGATTACGATCATATGATGAGGAGATGCCCGCAGCTAGTCCGCTAGCCGATGGACACTTTCGAACTCCAACTCAACATCCGAACGTGGAGGAATGCGATGGGCGAAACAGTATCGCCACCACCGCCCCCCTACCTCACTACCGTGGGATGCCGACATTTCGATGATTACTATAGACCTGGACACCACGTCCCACGATATAGAAAACTACCTAAATCCCCGACTCCGACCCTACCTGGATCGACAAGCAAGGATAAAGGTAAACCCGAAGGTACACCAAACCATCATAATCTACATAAACCGACCACTCTCTAGCGAAGTCGACACATGACCAAGCAATTCTATAATTAGCCAAGTCCTATCTACTAACATGTCAACTAGATCATAGTTCACACATTAATAAGATAACATGAGGGTAACTATACTCTAGTTCGAACGCATTGCAATATGAATATAAAGACTTGAATATTGAAAGGAACTCCATAATAATATTAATATTACCAAAAGATCCTTCCAAGGAGACAAGCCCTCCTTTGAAGCTCAACCTTGCTCAAAACTACAACTAGGACTAAAGAAAGTGAGTGAAGTGCTCAAGGGTGTGTGTTGTGTGTTTTGGAAGGAGGTGTGGCCTCTTATTTATAGGAGAATGAAAGTGGTTTTGGCGGAGTTTTGGCGCCAAATCCCGAAAAGCACCGCCATGCACCGCCAGCTCCTCCGCCGGACGCTGAGACAAGGCGCGGCGGATCGCACGGCCTGGCGGCGTCCGCCAAGACCCGGGCGGCCGCCCAGTTTGGCCCGCCCCGCGCCCATCCTTCGCTTGTGGGCTGGTGGCCCGCTGTAGGTCGCCTTTCCGAGGTGTTTCGTCCGCTTTTGCTTTGGTTCTGGCCTGCCACGTTCCCCTTGGTCAAAGCGCATTTCCCCGAGTTTGCACTTTACTTACTTTTATTTGGCGTACTTCTCACCAAGCTTCGTGTTTGTTCCTCAAAAACAATTATTCTCGAATACAAGTGGAACTAGGTGAGTAGTAACCATTTATTTGACATAAGTGTGTTCCATCTCTTAATAATTAAAGCTAAGTTGGCGGTATAAGATGTATGATAGTGACCGCCAACAAGGGTATCAAAGCCGAGGCACCGTATTTGTGAGGCTTAACATCCTACGGTGACAAAATGGCAATGACGTTTTTTATGTCAACAACACCAAGAAGGCGCCACCTTCGATGGCACCAACTTTGCCTATTGAAGGTGAAGATGACCGCACACCTCAAGTCAATCAATAGAGATGTGTGGGTTGTGACGGAGAACAAGTTTAAGGTGGCAAAGCCAAATGAGCCAACCGCGGCCGAAGAGAAGAAGTTATATGCCAATGATGTGGCCGTGAGTGCTTTTCATGAGGCATTCAATGATAGAGTGTTTGAGCACGTCAAGTCACTCACCGTTGCTCATGAGATTTGGAAGAAGTTAGAAGAGTGCTATGAGGGCACCGAAGGCGTCAAGCAAGCAAAGGCATATATCAAGCTTGAGCAATTCAATAGCTTCAAGATGGAGGAAGATGAGACCGTGCCGGAGATGTTTCACCGCATGCAAGTGTTAGTGAATGATCTTAATGCTCTAGGAGAAGAGATCAAGGACAAGACCTTTAACATGAAGTTCTTGAGGTGTTTGCCCGAGCGGTTTGGGATGTTCATCACCGTGCTAGTGAGGTCAAACTTGAAGGATTTGACTCCCAACCAATTGCTTGATGAGATCATGACCGATGACTCCTATAGAGATGACAAGAAAAAGCAAGAGCTAATCAACAAGGCAAACAAGAAGGTCAAGGATGAAGAGAAGAAAGAGGACAAGAAGAGCTTGGCACTCAAGGCTAGCTCATCATCCAAGGGCAAGAAGAAGAAGGAAGAATCAAGTGATGAAGAGGATGGCACCTCTACTAGTGGAAGTGAAGTGGATGAGCAAATAGCTCTCTTTGTGAGGAGATTGGGAAAGTTTGTGAAGAAGAATTACATCTCCAAGAACAAGAAGAAGCAATCATCCAAGAAGAAGACCAAGGATGGCAAGAATGAAGGCAACATGATATGCTTTCGTTGCCATGATGATTGTCACTTGATTGACGAGTGCCCATATGATAGTGATGATGAGAAGGGCATCAAGAAAGCAAGAAAGAAGAATGATGCCAAGAATGAGAAGGAGAAGAAGCCCGGGATAGTGATGGCTCATCCTCTTCAAGTGATGAAGAAGAGGAGAAGAAGAACAAGAAGAAGGGACAAGCTCACCTTGCTATGCATGACAAGATCTCCCTCTTCGACACTCCTTCCTCATGCTTCATGGCTAAGGCCACCAAGGTACAATCTATCACTAAAGATGATGATGATGATAGTGATAGTGATAGTGATGATGAGGAGCCAACTCAATCTAGGGAGGAGTTGCAAAGAATGTTTGATGAGTCCGTTGTCATATTCAAGCAAAGTAGAAAGGAATGCAAGGGCTTGCATAAGGAAACTTGAGAAATCTTATTCTAAGTTAGAGAAAGCTCATTCCTCTCTACCTGAAGAGCACAAGTTGTGCTTAGTTGTTGAAAATGTTGATACATCCAACGCAAAGCATCATGTGTGACATTCTTGTTGATGAATCAACCCCAAGTGTGAGACCTCCAATAGCTCTATCACTAGCATATCCATCTCTAGTGAAGATAATGACAACCCTATGCTTATTCATGAGAATGCTTGTTTAAAGAGGGAAGTAAAGGAGCTCAATCACACCTTGGCTAAGGCTTATGGTGGTGAGGACCGCTTGCTTATGTGCTTGGGTAGCCAAAGGGCATCCTTATACAAGGAGGGCTTAGGCTATATCCCCAAGAAAGGCAAGACCGCCTATGTGACTCACAAAACTCGTTTTGTGAAGAGCAATGGTAGCTATTGCAAAGCTTGCAAGCAAGTTGGTCATGTGGAGCAAAAGTGCATGAACAAGAGAACCAATGTTTCTTCCATCAAGCTTGATAATTCATATATGCTTGTGAAGAAGAATAATGGTGTTCGTGCTAGGTACATTGGTATATCATGAATGGGCTCAAAGAAGAAAGCCATTTGGGTACCAAAGGCCTTGGTGACTAACCTTGAAGGACCCAAGCAACATTGGGTATCTAAGAAGAATTGATCTTATTTTGTAGATCAATTATCGTGCCGGAGGAGAGCATTAGATAATGGATAGTGGGTGCACTCAACACATGACCGGGGATTCTCATATGTTCAAGTCTATTAGCATCAAGGGCATTGATGAGTATGAGTCAATCACATTTGGCAATGACAAGAAAGGCAATGTGTTGGGACTAGGCAAAATTGCTATCACTCAAGAGAAGAGTCTATCAAAGGTGTTGCTAGTTGATCATCTTGATTACAACCTCTTGTCGGTTTCTCAACTTTGTGACCATGGGTACAAATGCATATTCACAAGTCAAGAAGTTGAAGTGGTTAGTGGTGATGGTGCAAACATGATCTTCAAGGGATTTAGATATGGTGATCTCTACCTTGTTGACTTCAACTCAAAAGAAGCCAAGTTGACAACATGTTTACTCTCAAAGGTTAGCAAAGGGTGGTTGTGGCATAGAAGGCTTGGTCATGTTGGGATGAAGCAATTGAACAAGTTAATGAAGCATGACTTGGTTAGAGGCTTGGATGATGTGAAGTTTGAGAAGGACAAACCTTGTGGAGCATGTCAAGCCGGCAAGCAACATGGCAATGCACATCCAACCAAGAGTACAATGAGTACAAGCAAGGCATTTGAGTTGCTACACATGGACTTGTTTGGGCCAACATCATACTCTAGCATTGGTGGCAACAAGTATGGTTTTGTCATTGTGGATGACTACACAAGATACACATGGATGTTCTTTTTGCATGACAAGAATGATGTGTTTGAGCTTTTCAAGACATTTATCAAGAGGGTTCAAAATGAATTTGAGACATCCATCAAGAAGATTAGGAGTGACAATGGAAGTGAATTCAAAAACACAAGAATAGAAGAGTTGTGTGATGAGCTTGAAATTGGACATCAATTCTCACCAACCTATACTCCTCAATTAAATGGTGTAGTTGAGAGAAAGAATAGAACCTTGATTGAAATAGCAAGATCAATGCTTAGTGAGTACAATGTTAGCCATTCCTTTTGGGCCGAAGCAATCAACAAGGCTTGTTATTGTAGCAACCGTCTCTATTGTCATGGAATGCTTGGTAAGACACCATATGAGTTGCTCAATGGAAGAAAGCCCAACATTGGTTACTTTAGAGTCTTTGGATGTAAATGCTACATTCTCAAGAAAGGCACAAGATTGGGCAAGTTTGACAAGAAATGTGATGAAGGATTCCTTATTGGATATTCAACCACAAGCAAAGCATATAGAGTATGGAACTTGGGTAGTGGCAAACTTGAATAGGTTCATGATGTTGAATTTGATGAAACCCAAGGCTCTCAAAATGAAGATGAAAATCATGATGATGTGAGTGGTTCCAACTTGGAGAATGCAATGAGGAATATGGATATTGGTGACATTCGGCCAAGGCAAGTTGATGATGATGATGACACTCCATTGCCTACCACTACTATTGAGATCAATGCAAATGAAGCAAGCACTAGTGGTACACAAGATGAAGATCAAAAGCAACAAGCTAGTCCAACTCCTCATCCTAGTCATCAAGTGCAAGTGATGTAACCATCCAACATTGTAAGAGATCACCCAATTGATTAAATTGTCGGCGACATCAATAGTGGAGTGGTTACTAGAAGAAGATTAGCATCTTTTGTGCTCACCATGCCTTTGTAGCACAAGAAGAACCGGAGAACATTGAAAATGCACTTAAGAAGAAAGATTAGATCAATGCCATGCATGAAGAGTTGAACAACTTCAAGAGAAATGATGTATGAGAATTGGTGGAAAGGCCAAAGGACTACAATGTGATTGGAACCAAGTGGGTCTTCAAGAACAAGCAAGATCAAGATGGAATTGTGGTTAGAAACAAGGTAAGGCTAGTAGCTCAAGGGTACACTCAAGTAGAGGGTCTTGACTTTGGAGAGACCTATGCACCGATTGCTAGACTTGAAGCAATTAGAATCTTGCTTGCTTATGCATGTGCTTATGACATCAAGCTCTATCAAATAGATGTGAAGAGTGCATTCTTGAATGGCTTCATCAATGAGTTGGTGTATGTTGAACAAGCACCGGGCTTTGAAGATGAGAAGTATCCCAACCATGTGTACAAGTTGAAAAAGGCTTTGTATGGATTGAAACAAGCATCTAGAGCATGGTATGAGAGGTTGAGAGATTTTCTCCTCTCTAAAGGGTTCAAGATGGGTAAGGTGGACACCACTCTCTTCACCAAGAAGATTGGCAAAGACTTGTTTGTGTTGCAAATATATGTTGATGACATTATCTTTGGGTCAACCAACCAAGAGTTTTGTGAAGAATTTGCTAAGATGATGGCCAATGAGTTTGAGATGTCAATGCTTGGAGAGCTCACATTCTTTCTTGATCTCCAAATCAAGCAATTGAAGAATGGCACATTCATCAGTCAAGGCAAGTACATCAAAGATATGATCAAGAAGTTTGATCTTCAAGATGCCAAGTCAATGTCCACACCAATGGCAACCAATAGAAACCTAGACCCTGATCCAAGTGGCAACATGGTTGAACAAAAGAAGTATAGGTCTATGATTGGTAGTTTGCTCTATGCAACCGCATCAAGACCGGACATAGCATTTAGTGTGGGCATGTGTGCTAGATATCAATCCGATCCAAGAGGAAGTTACCTCAAAGCAACAAAGAGAATTGTGAGGTACTTGAAGGGCACACAAGATGTTGGACTATGGTATCCAAAGGGATCCAAGTTTGAATTGATTGGATATTCGGATTCCGACTATGGAGGGTGCAAGATCAATAGAATGAGCACAAGTGGCACATGTCAATTCCTTGGAAGGTCACTAGTATCATGGTCTTCAAAGAAGCAAAATACTGTTGCTCTTTCAACCGCCGAAGCCGAATACATAAGTGCGGAAAGTTGTTGCACTCAATTGCTTTGGATGAGGTCAACATTGAAGGATTTTGGATTCATATTTGACAAAGTCCCATTGTATTATGACAATGAAAGTGCAAGGAAGATGACCCAAAATCCGGTTCAACATCCAAGAACAAAGCACATTGATATAAGGCATCACTTCATAAGAGATCATCAACAAAAGGGTGACATTTGTATCATGGGCATTGACACCGAAGATCAACTAGCCGACATATTCACCAAGCCACTTGATGAGAAGAGATTTTGCATGCTAAAGGGAGAATTGAACATTATTGACTTCTCCAACTTGAGTTGATGCACCCCACTTATATGACATGCCTCTCCTTCGACAAACCCCAAGGTACAAGTTGGTTGTCATGGCATTCATATGATGTTAAGGACTTGTTAGTGCATCTAACCATCATGCAAGCTTAATAGGCTCATTCATGGAAAATCAAATGATTTCAATGTATGTGTGGCACCACTATTGCTTTGAATGCTTTCATGAACTAGTGGTGGCATATGACATGTTTATGTGCTTGTAATCCTAGTGTCAACTCTAGAAAATGAGCTATTGATGTGTATTCTAACATGGTGCAAGATAACCTTTATGTATATGAGGTGTGAAAAAAAGCTTGTCCTTGGTTCAAACTTGAATACATGGAAAGGCAAGTGATCTAGATGAGACCACATGTGATACTTTGATTGACTTGATTTCTCTCATTTACACCTTTTTGGTGATTGTTGACAAAGGGGAGAAATAAGTCACAAAGATGTTGGAAAGGATCACACAATTAGGGGAGCAAGCTCATAGACTATTTGTGCATTTGTATGTGCATGATCATAATGAAATGTTGCATTAGCAATCTAAATTCAATATTTATGATTGCTTGGTGTATGCTAGTTTTTGAAAATTGATTGGTGTATCGACCAACTAGCATGCATAGGATGTATCTAGACAAAGCTCACATTTTAGCCTATAATGTTGATCTCATGGGGTATGTTGAGTTTTGATGATTGTCTAGTTACATGGATGCTAAGGACTCCGATGGTTTTCACGCTTCAAAGGTCCAATTCTAGAACCTTAGCATCTCTTTTTGGTATTAGTATCTCTCCCCAAGATTTCTATCCAACACATGTGCCAAAATTGATCCAAACACATGGAAGCACATATGTAGGGGGAGCTACTACTACCAAAACCGAACCTTGAAATATTTGTCCAATCCTTGATTCATGATCAAAATGCTATAGGCAAGCAATTCAAGTTCAATTGAATTTTATTTCATTTCTTTGTAAGTTTGGTTGTCATCAATTACCAAAAAGGGGGAGATTAAAATCTCATGTTTGGTTTTGGAAATTGATGACACACTTGTGAACTAATCCTTTGCTCTAAGTGTATGACTTGAGATAGGATTAGGGTGATGACAAGGAGCATGATGATCATGAACATGGACAATGATGGTGGACATGATGAATCGTCAAGCTCGGTGATCGGCTTGAGAGGAACCCGGAAGATCAAGGCAAAGGTATCTTGATAGGGTTTTCTTTCGGTGATCAAGACACGATAGAGCGTGTGATCACATTATAGGATAGATAGCCGACTATCAAGAGGGAATGCCGCGATAATCCTTTGGTGAAGTGCTTCTAGGTCCAATTGACTTGCATATTGCATTTAGGACATGAGAGCACTAACTTCGATCTTGCCTAACTTTTCGACGTGCTAACATTGGTGATAACGTGGTCATCTTGGATGTGTTGGCAACCCATGGCAAGAGGCGAAGCAAGGTTGAAGCAAAGGGCGACAACAAAATGAAGAGCTCGCTGGAAAACCCGACCGGACGCTGGACCGACGCCACGGGGTGCGACCGGACGCACGCACCGGTGGCTCCGGTCGGTGAGTCCGATCAAAAATTCCAGAGAGCATGTTTTTGACTTCGACCCAGGAATCTGACCGGACACTGGCACCGGAAGCAGTGACCGGACGCATGTTGAAGCCTGTCAGTTGTGGGGCCGATGCTTGTCGGTAGTGACCGGAAGCATCGACCGGACGCTTGACCGGACCCGCTGGTGGTTCCGGTCGGTGCGTCCGGTCACCTCGAAAAGAGCACATTTGGATGGCCAACGGCTCTATCTCGTGGAGGAGGCTATATATATGGGTTTGCCCGGTTTCATAGTCTCCCTCTTGCACATTTGAACACTCTAACTTGCTAGTGAGCTTGTGAGACTCCTCTCCACTCATCTCTCCATCCATAACTCGAATTCTTGGTGAGATTGAGAGTGATAGAAGTGCATTGCATTGGTGATTGCATCTAGAGGCACTTCATCCTTAGAGAAGCCGCGGGATTCTTGTTTTCTTGGGAATTTGCCCGGTTCCCTAGCGGCTTGGAGCAAGAGGCGGTGTTGAGCTCAAGTGGAGCTTGTTTGAGGCCACACCGATGGTGATTGTGAGGGGTCGTTCCTTACCCCCGGGGAGATTCGCGAAAAGGAGCACTAGTGGATTGCTCGTGGCTTGTTGGACCCTCTCTTGTGATCGTTTGCTTGAGCTCCCATAGGGGGATTTGGCACCGCCATTGCTTAGCATATGTCAAGTGAGTGTGTCGCCACAACGAGGACTTAGCGTGCCGGCAAGCACGTGAATCTCGGTGAAAAATCATCGTGTCACTTGTTCTTGCTCGTTGGAGATTTCTTGTACACGGTGATTGGCTACAACCTCGACACTACACCGGTGGTATTGTATTCTAGCACTCCTTCGCATAACTTTGGTAGTATATTTTGTTAGGGTGCTTAGCTTGAGTAGTGTGCTAGGTTGCTTAGTCTTGTTAGCTCCTAGTTGGTAAATTAGTTAGACTTGCTTGTTCACCTAGGAGTAAACTAGTGACATAGCCCTTGAGTGGATTAGAGACAATAGAATTGACTTGTGGCTTGCTTAGATAGCTTGTAGCATTGCTTAATAGTTTCGCCATCTTATTTACTAATCCGTGTGCTTAGTGTTGTTGAAAGATTTTTTAATAGGCTATTCAACCCCCGTAGCCATTAGGACCTTTCAAGTGTCTTCTCCATTTTAGTCCCAAAACGTCCCTCCTATTTAGTTTCTCAGGGACTAAAAAACCAAACCGGTCTAAATATGCCTTAAACTTTTTTTTTTTGAAACCCGATCTTTTTATTACTCAGCTCCAGCTAAATCGCTGGCAACTAAACCCTCAACACAGCGAGGAACATTCTCCCAGACAGCACGCAGGCTGCTGGACAATTTACACCCGAGAGAAGCAAGTTCATGAGCTACTTGATTACAGACCCGAGTACAATGACTAACTCTGCATACTGTGAACTCCGACGCCATTAGGTACTTTGCTTCAGTGATTACTCCTCCCATCAGGGACAGTCTGAACTCGTCTCCTTCTAGAGCATTTTTGACTGAGATAGCATCAGTCTCAATGACAATTTTTAATATTCCCATGGAGGCAGCTACTTTAATGCCCTCCACGCAGCCATACACCTCGGCCTGGAACGCATTTTGGAGGTAACGTTGTTTTCCAATCCCAGCCTTCTGCACATTACCTTGACAATCTCTGATGACAAAACCCCAACCGCCTGTGCCTGACTGCTCAAAGAAAGCTCCATCAGAGTTGAGCTTTAGGAAATCCGTCTCTGGCTTCCTCCATACTGAAGACTGACAGGAATCCGACAATAGACGTTTGCCGGTTACTTTTGTCAGTTTTGCCTTCGACAGGTTATCAGTCATTGCAGCTATTATGTAGGCGATTTCCACACCTGTTCTCTTTCTGCTCTCTTCTCTCCTTAAACTTATTATTTTTAGCAGCTAGCTATTAGTTGCAGACATTCAAACATATCTTTGTTATGAATCTAGACATATAATTTAATATATTTAATGTATATAGTAAAATAATTTATCTAAAAAATCCAAATGACTTGTAATTTGAACCGAGGGACAAAAGAAAAGATGTCAGGCAGCCGAAAGGCCTGGCTGGTGATACATGTAAAATTTTATTTGTTCTTGTCTACATCATTAGTAAGATTTGGTATATGCTTCTATTGTTCCAATAATTCCACGTGTGGTTTCAAAAAGACAAAGAAATGTACTATGCAGAGATTTTAGTGGGGCGAGGAGATGCACGGACCGAGTGAATAGTACGGAAAGCAAACTACATTTTCTTTAAACCGCATCTGCTCACCACTGCTGTTTTTAGAGGTATTACATGACTGATTTACCTCTAGAAAACAATGCAACTTTACCACAAATTATTCCTTAATAAAAAAAATCAAAACGATTATTTATTTAGATCTCACAAGAAAGAAAAAAAAAAAAAAAAAAGAAAAAGAGAAAAACACTGCCACTTTCATCCTCTCTCCCTCGTCATCAAATCAAAACAAAAACATATCAATCATCGAACAATTGACCAGTCACACACCACCGCTGAGCTGGCGACCTACACGACCCGGACGGCAGCAGCCGCTGCCACGGCAGGCGCCGCCGGCCTCCCACGCCCCATGGTGAACCCGCGCGTGCCGTCGGGCATCCTCGGCCCCTGCGCCGCGTGCCGGGGCTCGCCGCGAGGCTGTCGAAATTTCGGTCGTGCCGCCGGCAGCGTGCGCCGAGGAGTGCGGCGTCTGCGGCGGCCTGCCCCGCCCTCTGCCCCATGGCTTCTTGGAGCCGACGTGCTGGTCCTCCTGCTGCTGCGAAGTACGAGTGTGTGCAATGGCAAACATCAGTTAGCGGCGCGGCAGACATGGTCAGGGACATACGTACGGTACATAGCATGCTGTGCCGAGGCGTGGCGTGCGGTGTCTGATAGCTTACGGTATTGTCAGGAAAGTGCGCCGCCGTCGGGGAGTCGGACGACGAGACATGCGCCTGCGGCAAGCGCTCCTCGTCGGAGGCGGCGAGGTGGTCCAAGTCCGGCCGCTTCAGCCGTGTTGGCGCCTTGGGCTGTTGTGAGTTGAATGGGCGCCGGCATGCATGTCAACAGGTCAGTGATCAGCTCTGAAATGGGACTAGAAGCGATGAATGCATGGAATGGATGAATGAGCTTCAGTTACCGATCGTCGCAGCACGGGGCGCACGCGGAGGCCCTTCCTCCAATTTCTTTCGTCGTTCAACTTGTCCACCTAATGAAGCACAAGAACAGATTTCAATCAATGTGTTAGCAATGGCTCTGTCCCTGGCGAGACTATCTCAAGTGAAGCAGAAGCAGAGGAGGAGGCCGGCCCATCTAGGCCCAGAAGACAAACAAAGCCCAGTGTCAAGGTGGTCGGTCCCGACTAGGTTGCTAGGACTATATATCCTGTCGTTTAGAATGTATGAGGGGAGAAGAAATTTATGTAAACCATTACAATTTGAATTCAGTTTAATCTTTCCTCGCTATCTTCTTTTTTTTTCTCCAAGTTTTCCCGTTCCTCCCCTCTCCCTGCTAACACAATGGCACAGGGAAGTGGAAGCAAAACATGTCTGAAATTTACTTACTGCTCTATCAGCTTGGTGTGAGGTCTCGTACTCTATAAGAGCATGCAGCTGTGTCAGAACAGAACAGAGAGATAACTGTTAGATGATGAGATAAAAAAGAAAACTGAGAAAAAAGAGAAATCAAACCCCGGGACCTGGATCAGTATCAAGTAGTACCTTGTTACTAACTAATGTGTTTGCGTCGGACTTGGATGATCTTGCAGAGCTGGGTTCTTGTGGATGGCAGATTCTAATGTTCTTCACACTGCAAACTTGTTGTGTTGTGCACAAGGTTAAGAAACACTACATGATTACATTGCATGATATATGTATACACTGTACGTTCTACAAACTAGATAGGGATCAGAGGGGGTTGTGTGTTCTGTTGACCTGCCAATAATGCCGAAGATCTTCTCCAGGCTGTTTCTAGTGGAATCGTGCGGCAAATTCTCAGCGATGACCATCCGACACTGCATGAATCAGCAGGGTTTGGTGTGAGTAGAAAGCAGATGAAGTTGTTTCCATTTCGGGAACTAAAACCTTGTAAGCTCGGAATCAGGAGATAATCACCTGCAGCTCTTCTTTGTGCCTCTCGGTGAATGGATGCGCCCGTCGCACTTTCTTGCCGTCGTCGCTGACAACCTGAACTCAGAAAGTATTTTATGATATGATACATGGCTACCACTTGTTGCAATGAGCGAGCTGTAAAGGTAGTAGCACCTACAAGCTTTTCTGAAGTCTGGAGAGCTGTAACCAGCAGTTGGTTTGTTACCCCCATGGCCTTGATCTTCTTCCAGGATGAGATGACAGACAAAGGAACTGGCCAAACCGTTGAACACACATTTAGTTCTCATTTCATCAATCCATTATTGGTGTTGTTGGCCCTGTATTTTAGGGTCATATGATTTATTTGTTTGTTTTCCATGTGTGCTAATAGTACATTATCAATCATTCATATATAGGATTGAAGAGGTAATAACTCTTCTGCACTCACCATAGCCCTCAGGATCCTTGTTCATGATCTTCGTCAAGAAATCATTCGCAACCAAATTAGTGTCACTGAACTGGTACTCAACCTGCACAAGGCCAGAGTAATTAATGTAACTGAAGGCCACCTAGCCACTCCGAAGATCAACAAACAAAAAGGAACATCATGGAAAGAAAACGTCAATATCATGATCTACACGGATCCTAAAATCACGAGAATCGTCTGATAAGTTACTACTGATGAAAACATCACTAATCAAGTCATAAATGGATGCATGGAAAGTTCAGGATGAGAATTCAGAGATCATATAGCTCCCTGATCTGTTGGTGTGAAGATCACCTACACCGTACTCTCACCATTTTCAGTTTCAGAAATCTATAGTTCTACCTTCTACGCGCTACTGTATCGGTGATTCGGTATCAAAGGATGAAAAGATGTATAATGTGCATCAAGGACAAGGAGAGATCATATGGTTTCCGAAGAGGACCTGCTTGATAATCTTCTGTGCGACGTCGGCCGGACTCGCGCCCCTTGGGGTATCCACTGATGCCGGTAGCTCCAGCGATCTCGCCATGTCCAAAGTCCGGCAGGAACGACGACGTGGGATCCGGCTCGGCATAGAAGTTCCAGTCCGCGCCCACCCTGCCGCCGCCGCCGGCCGCCGGCGCCGGGGAAAGCTGCAGGAACGGACAGTAGTAGCCAGCGGGCGCCGTCAAAGGACTGGCCGCCGCCGGTGGCACCGGCACGAACTCCCGCGCGTGCACGTTCAGCCTGAACGGCATGGAGCAGCCACTGCTGCTGCCGGACGACGCCGCCGCCTTGCTGGAGCTACCACCGCAGCCGTCATTGTGTGCCATTGTTGCCTCTTTCGTCGACGACGACTGATGCATTGGTGTGTCTTGCGATCTGAATTGTGTTGCGATCGAGTGTGTGGGGCGGCGGTCTCCATGTGTAAAACAGTTGGCGTATTTGACCACTTCTTACTCGGGGCAAATATTTTGTGAAGCGGGAGTGTTTCTAGCGTACTTTTTTTTTTTTTTTTTTTATATAAAAAAGAAAAGTTACATGAGCTCTGCCGTCCGTTTAAGTAGAGGGGAGTGTACTGGTGTGTGGTGTGCAACCGACAACCGTTACATGCATGAGAGAGGTTTTGACTTTTGACCGTTGGCCAATTACGGCCCCTGCTTGCCAGCATGGCAAACTTTTTTACACCAAGTAATTCCATTCCACCCGAATTTTCTAAGGGCATAAAAAATAAATGCCCCCAAAAGTTACACTTTAAGAACACCCGCAATGGTATAAGTCAGTTACTAATCCTATCAATTTTATGTTTTAAAAAATAATTCTAACAACTTCTCCAACTGTGCTAGTTCTTAGCAACGAATCATAGCATGAAGAGGCCACATGACACTCTCATGTCATTTTGGAATGTGTATATGCGCTTAGCTCTTAATCAAGAGCTAGTTTTGTTTGTAAAAAAAAAGCTAGTTTTTCTCTCTTTTCTATCTTTTCTATTTAAACATGATAAAAACAATGCCAAGGGCTAGCCATTGCAAGTGCCCTATGAAGCCATTAATGATTTCCCTTCGAAAGTTAGGTTAGCTCCAACGGTGACTTAAGAGCTACTCCTCCGTCTCATTGAGTTTGTCATCCCTAAAAGATTCCGTCATCTTATTCGATGATTAGCCTTATTCAAATTTTTTTGCACAAATATAATTTATTTTGTTATTACTTATTTTATCAATAAAGATACTTAAATATTGATTAATTTATTTTATTATTTTATAAATATTTTAAATAAGACGGATGGTCAAATATGAAGCTCAAAAGTAAAAAACGATAAACTCTATTGGACGGAGGGAGTACCTCTAAATATATTATACTCTAAATAGTGTTTTTTCTGCTAAAAAGTATAAGCCAAGTAAAAAGAACCGGACGTTGTTTTGTCAAAAGCAATATGGCTTTCACGTAGCATAATTTTCGTAATATCTTGGACCCTACCTTCCTTTTTTAGTTTTTTTTCAAATTACGTAGGAATAGGAAAACATTTTACAAGTATAATTGTTTTAAGAAAATTTTTTTTCACAGCTCACGGTTTACCAGAGATCTCCATCGTGTCAGTCTGGATCTGTTTGCTCTCTATGGAAAATAGTTTTTGGTTGGCTCTGTTTTTCCTCTCTATGGAAAATACTTGTTGGTTTACCAGTTAGGGCTTCTCCAATGCATGCTTTTTGCTTGTAGCCTCAAGTGCCATGTAGGATCGGGTAAAAAAAAGTAGGTGCTCTATTCTTGTCATAGTGGCTGCAGTAAGCTACGTGTGCTTAAGGAGAGAGAAGATGGTTCATCTTTGAAAAAGTAGAGGGAGAGGAAATAAAGGTGTGGCATGATGAAAGCAAAAAGATTATGTGCAAGCCACAAGCAATAAATTTTTTGCATTGTGTAAATAGTAGTCTTAATATTTCTCATCTATGTGGATCACTTTATTTGTACTAGAACCATCACCACTTGTAGCCCCATTGGCCTTGCCCTTAAGCAGAAGGGATCCTTACATTAAAATCTCTTTCTAGATTAGGCACATAAACAGAAATCAAATCAAGCTATCTCGGCCCACAAATGGCAGGCCGAAATCAAATCAAGCTGTCTCGGCCCACGAAGGCTGCCGGACAAGCTCGACGAGTGGGGCGGCGCCTGAGCGCAAAGCCCGGAGCCCGGCGGCTTCTCTTCTCTTCCCCAACGCCTATCCGGCACCGCCGTCGGCTGCTCCCGCAAACCCAAAGCCCGAGCCCTCTTCATCAATGCCGGCCCCGCCGGCCGCACCGCCGGCGCCACCGGCCGCTCCCTGGCGCCGGCACGCTCCTGCGGCGGCCTCCTCCACTCCCAGAACCGTCCTGCTCCTCCTCCCGATCGTCCTCCTGCTCCTCTTCGTGCTCTCCAAAGCGCCGGATCTAACCTTCTCTACCACCACCTCCTCGTCCGCCGCCTCCTCCTCCTACCCCCCCTCCACCTTCCAGGCGACCTCCGCCCCGTTGACTGCTACGCTTCGCCGCAGGCTTTCCCGGTCGTCGCCAACCTTGTGGAGAACGTGCCCTACCCATTCTTATACTCGCTCGCCGACATGGGCACCCTCCCCGACCACCCCCACAAGAACATCGCTCGCCTCCTCAAGGGCAAGCGCTTCCGCAAGCCCGACATCTCCGAGGCCATCCAGGAGCTGCTCGGCGGGGAAGTGGGGAGGGGGCAACAACCTTCCGGTGGTTTGGTGGTGGACGTGGGGGCCAATGTCGGCATGGCATCATTCGCGGCCGCCGTGATGGGGTTCCGGGTGCTGGCGTTCGAGCCTGTGTTGGAGAACCTGCAGCGGATCTGCGACGGGGTGTACCTCAACCGGGTGCAGGACCGCGTTGTGGTGTATCACGCGGCAGCTTCTGATCGGGTTGGGACTATTACGATGCACAAGGTGCTGGCTCTGATCATAGTTTGAGTTTCTTCTATAACTGATTAACTCATTGTTGCAACCTTGTGTTATCACTGCTATAATTGCTAAATGCAGTCATTTAGAATTAGAAAGTGCTATGTTCTTTTACCTTTTTAGCAACGAATGAACATCTTTTGCATACTGGTCTCTATGTATGGCACTTTGATCATGTTATTAGCAGAACAAGCCCCCCATGGGTTCTATACCCGATTCATAACTAAGCTTCTGTAGTCCTTCACTAACCGGCTCCTGATATCCAACAACAACATAGTCTTTAGTCCCAAGCTAGTTGGGGTAGGCTAGAGATGAAACCCATATGAAACAAGTATAAAGGAAACACAAAAATAGGGCACAAGACAGAAAATAGAGATAGGGGTAAACATAAAAGAAACAAAGGTCACAGGCGTTGATTGCTAGTCTCCAAGCGCTCCTATCCATAGCTAATTCCCAAAATACCAAAATAGGAATAAGGCTTGCTATTATTAGAAATGTCCAAAAAAAAAAAAACCATATCCGTGGAAGCAGAAACATAAATGTACTTCCATTAATGTGGAATAGGCGGAACTGAATTAGTCAGTTCAAGTTGACATTGTCAATTTATCCAGAACTTCTCTCTTTTTCCTTGGTGAAACAAGAATCTGTTTTGCTCAAACCAAAGGCAAGGAGCGCTTACATTAGTCTTTGTTTATTTTGTGATATGTCTTCCTCAAGGAGCAAGCTTACATGGAAAATCAGTATTACTTGTCCAATCTCATACTGATAAACTTTAATATTGTTAAAGCAACACAATGAACTTTTCATTATAATGATTACTATTTTCCTCAGAAATTATAGCCTGTATATATTTTTTGAACATTCATGTACAACCATGATTGATTGATTGCCACTATCACATATCTGAAATTAAGCAAGGCATAAGTGCATAAACAAAATCTGCATGCATGTAAGACATTACAGTTTGGCAATTGTTCTGATCCTTAGTTTTACAAGAGATATTTACATAGTCTAGAAATCTCAAATTACTTTTTCTATGTGTCTGTGCTTCTGTTTTTCCTTTTTCCACTACTTATTGAATATTCTGGTAACCTAGGTGATTGGCCGACTAGACAACAGTGCTATATCTGCAATTGGTGCAAAGTTAGCATTCAAGTCTAATGCAGAAGTTGCTGTTGAAGTTCCCACAATTCCATTGGATGAAGTTGTTCCAGATACTGAGAGAGTTCTTATGATCAAAGTTGATGTTCAAGGCTGGGAATACCATGTACTGAGAGGTGCATCAAAATTGCTTTCAAGGAGGAAAGGTGAAGCGCCCTACCTTATATATGAAGAAGATGAACGCCTGCTACAGGCTAGCAACAGCAGTGCACAGGAGATAAGGGCATTTCTCACTAGTGTTGGTTACAATCACTGTACAAGGCATGGAAATGATGCTCACTGTACAAAGTAATAGACAAAAATGTTTCTGACTGGTGCTCTTATGCTCCTAAGCTTGGGTTGTATATGAACTGCGAAGAATCAATTGACTTCTGGCAGTTTGCCCTTTTGTTACTCAGCAAGGCCAGATGTTTAGACATGTCATGTGCTCAATAGTTGTGTTACATCGAGTTCCATGGTATCCCGTGGCTTTAACTTTTAGGTTAGTTTGTTGGTTGCTGGACCTTTTGTTATTACTGTCTCTGGTTGGGAAAAGATGCCGTTCCTACTGGAAGTGGCAATTGAGTTAACTGACCATTTGCTGTCAGAGGCGACGCCTTTACCTGACCGGGGGGAGTGTATGTTATAGATACTTGGTATAACATCAATTTAAGCTATGATTATGTAGCTTCTCTTATTTAATTTATGCTTCTCTTGAAAATATATGTGCATGCTTAGTACTGAATGTCATTACATATACTAGTGCCTACTAGTGCAGCTAACTGACCTGGGCATCTTGAATCTTAATGACATTTCTATATACTAGTGCAGTTTTTATTCTGACCTTGGAATGTATGCTTAGTACTGAATATCATTACATGTATGCTTCAGTTTATCCTGTGTTTTGACAAGCATCTAGGATTTTTTTGGTTTGTTGAACAACCAAATTAATTTATTTTAACTCAGTTGTTGGGTTACCTTGCATATTTCGTTTCAGTTGTAGTTTACCCAGTTAAGTTTTTAACATGGTTACATTGAATGAGATTTGACATAACTTTTAACTGAAATGCTAAGACCACAAACAAGAAAGATTTGGTTTAAAAATAACATGCTGATTCTACCATTTTCAGAAATACTGTGATAATTTAGTTAGTAGTACTTTTGGAGTTAAATTAATATTGTTTCCATATAGAATTTTTTGGAACACAAATTCCCTTTCGAAAATTAACATTACATCAACATCTATCCATATTGGACCATTGGTTTCAGATTGAAAATACACTATCTTCGTATTTCGGTCTCTGCAAAATTTCACCATCTATTTCAATCCAGGGGATGTGTGCAATCTTTGGCCAGTCAACTCCAGATTCTTTTATGAGCCTCTCCTTGAACAGTGGGTGACAGAGTGCAATTTCAATCTTCCCAACTGATAGAGGCAGTGGTTCCTCTGTCAATGATTCCAACGCAGGGCAGTTCCATAAGACCAACTTATCGAGGGATTGTATGCTTGACAGAGTGGAAGGAAGCGATCGCAGAGTGTTGCAACCAGATATACATAAGCTCTGTAGTGACTTTAGCTGTAGGAGGATATCATCGCCGTCTGCGCTGAAGGAGGTGATTTCTGAGCAATCTTGGATGTCTAGGCTCTCAATGAGTTCAAGCCTTTCTTTTAAAAGAGAACACCTTAATACTGTCGTTTGATCAGTGATAATGCTTCTAAGTGACCTAAACCTTGCAATTATTTCATTGTTCATTTGTGCAGATAGTCTGGCAAGTAACAAGGGGCAATTGAATATGCAAAGAGATGAGACACTGGAGCTGCCAGTGGTTACATGTGCCAACTTTACATCATGGTGGTATGGCACCCAATACCCTTTCCTTGCAATTGTTATCTCTGTAAGGTTAGGAGGTACTGGAGGCAGTGCTTTGAGCTTATTGCAGTCCTTGATCACAATGTTCTGTAGATTCCTCATTGTCTGGCCACTCCATAACCACTCATTGAGTTCTGGCATGTCATCAAGCACCAGCTCTTCTAGTGACTGGAATGACTCCATTTGACTGCCACTGCCATATGCCTCTGGGCCTATCTGCCTCAACATTTTCAAACGCTGCAACCAGATTGTTCGGATGGAGGAAGCTGACCAAGTGGTGGAAGCTGCTCCCATGCATTGCATCCACTTAGGAAAATAAGCTCAAGATTGCTTAGCCATTCGTTCTCAAGCCAATTAGGGGATTTGACTCCCATCCAACCCACGATATCTAGTCTCTTTAGATTTTCGTGCGGTTGGAGCGCATCTAGCACATCCTCTTCCTTATTTCTGTTTACCTCATCTCGATCAGATGCCCACATTAGCTGCAGCACAGAGAGATGGCGTTTCTTGCAAAGCATGACTTCCTTTGCCTCATTTGGAGCATCGATATTCTCAAGGTTTCTGATCTTTAGGGATCCTTGGAGTTCTAGTAGGTACCCAAGCTGAACTATACTTTGTGTGTTCTCTCTGTTAACCTTGAAAGTTGGCAACTTCTGAAGGCATTTCAACCTGCCAATGTTTGTTATGGCTGAAATAATCTGATTAGCTGCTGTGAGATGTCGTAGATTGACCAAGTTGTTCATTCTGGAAGGCAATTTTCCAAGCCTGCAACCTGATAAATTCAGAACCTGTAGGTGGTAGAGTTTGCACAAAAATTCTGGTACTGTGGTGATGGTAGTAGATGAGATATTTAGGTATCGGAGATGCACACAATTTGATATGCTATCTGGAAGTCTGTGCAGCATGCACAGGGATAAATCCAACACACGGAGGCTTCTTATGTTATTGAGAGCCACTGGAGGGACGGAAACATTAATTGGAGCTACTGTTCTGCTAGGGAGGAAAATGAGAGTGCGTAGATTCTTGTATGGGATTGTGTCATCAAGTGCTGAAAGGCTATCTAGATGTACTGATAGATGGCGTACTGACGATGGGATTCTTGTCCATTCATCACCTCCTATTCTGAAGCATTCTTCAGCTGTAACTGATTTTGCAAGCTCATAAATTACAGGTGGTATCACATAATATCTGACAAATTCTTTCTTCTGTATCGTGAAGAATGATTTACTATGTAGATCATTTATGTATTCTTTCCCAATGTCCTCCAATCTCCTGCAACCATCTGGGTGCACAAAACCTTGTGCTAACCACAGCAGAATCAGCTGCTCAGCTTCAAATTCCCAGTTTCTGGGAAGATGCTGCAATATGCAAAACATTGTTTCAGGTGTGGTGGCAAATTGTCATAGCTCGTTCGTAGAATTGGCATGATTTCCTCCCATACTGCATTTCTTTGCAAGACTTGTTTCCACTCATCTACACTGTGTTTACATTTCAGGTGTCTAGCTACCACCTTTGCAGCAAGAGGAAGACCACTGAGTGTCTCAGTAACTTTCCTTCCAATGTTCTCCAGTTTTGAGTTGATGGTATGTTCTGTCCCATCAAACATAGAAGTCTTTACCAGGGACCAACAGTCATTAACTTGCAAGGTCTCCAAACTAATTATATAGGAGGATTCCAGCATCTCTGCTACTATACTTGACCGAGTTGTCAGAAGTATCTTGCTCCCGTTTGCTCCGTCCTTTAGAGGGGCGAGCAGCTTTTGCCAGTTCTCTTGTTCTATTGCTATTGTTCTGTTGTCATTGTTCCAAACATCATCTAAGACAAGGATGAACCGTTTTGAAGCAAGCCTTGCCTTCAGTGCGGCTTGAAGTCTATTGAAATTTGTTATGCCACCATGCCTAAATCGATTGCTGGAAGCTGACTCAACATTTCTTTTGTGATTCTCAACTCGTCCCAAGTGACAAGTAACACAGATCCACATTCTCACATCAAAGTTCTCTGTTATTCTAGCGTTGCTGTACACATGCTGTGCTAGAGCAGTCTTACCTATGCCACCTACCCCAACAATAGAGACAACAGAGACTGGGTTCTCGTCCTGAGAACTTATCAGAGCGGTTACCAGCTTTTGGGCTTCCAAGTCCCGACCGATGAGTTTCCCTTGGGGTATTGAGCTTGTCATGATGTTGTGATTGCTGCTTCTGATGTTCCTGGGTAGGCTGACTACTTCGCTAACTCCATTTGTAACCTGCTCGATACGCTCCAATAGATTTACCATCTTATTCTTTACCCTTGTTGATCTATCCCAACATGGTTCCAGGTTAGAAGGGGTACCTTGGTTGTGAAACCGGGAGAGCATGAAGGCGCTGATTGGGCTACTGCTGCTCTCGTTTGCACTTGATTCTTCCATTTCATGATGGAGACGGTTGTACTCAAGCTTGTCTAGGAGATCCTCTGCATCATACATGACATCTCGGAGCTCTCGCATCCATGGAAGAGAGGTGTAGGAGACTGCGGGCACCAGCTCAGCACCATGGAGAACTGACTGCATGCGCAGCAAAGCAACACGAAGCCTGTCCAGCTCATGCTCGATGCCACAGTTGGCCGCCCATCGCCGGAGCTGGTAGGACAGGTACTTGTCGAAGATAACTTGGATGAACCAGCCACCTACAGCCAAGTAGCTGGAGATATCCATATTGCCAACTAGGTGAATTCCCCGCGCGTTGCCGCGGGTATGAAGAAAGAATTCTATAAATGAGCTAGAATGTTAGTAATAAGAATTAAGAGATGTCTACATGATGCAAATAAAATCTGGAGTTAGAAAAAGTCCTAACCTTTCATTGGGCATTAGGTCGCAAGGCCAAGACTTTCGTGGTGCATATTATATATGTCCAGGTTTCTTGAGAAAAATTACAAATATCGTACAGGAGCCAGATTACAAAACTAAGACTCTTGTGTAACATTGCATATCTTGTGGGCAACCTCCGCACTTATTCTTTATGATCCAACCATCTGGCGGCATGCCATACATAACAGATACAATTCTTCACCGTCAATGGAACCCATATTTTGAAATTTGTAATTCCGGCAATGGCAGCTTGAATACAATTGTTATTCCCTGCACTCACAGTGATCATCACACTGAATTTGGAACTGCTGATGTATCCCATTCCTATGTGTTTTTCCATTGAATTCCTATGCGATGTCTGGATTATAGTTTTTCTTGTGCGTGTTTCCACTTTGCACCAGGAAGAATGAAGCTGTATATAGATTCTTACCCCTCAAATATTAATACCTCGAATATGACTGTTGAGTGAGGAGCATGATGGAGCGTAGACTGGCTTACACGGCCTTCCCCAGGCTATACATAAGATGGCATTGCATATACTTGACATCTGAGAAGATAAAATCTCGCTGACGTGCTTTAGCTGCGGGAGCATCCTTGCCCGCGCGCTCGCGGTCCCACGGCGCGGACGTCGACGCCACATCAGCGTCCATGAACCGCTCCACGCGAAGCCGAGGAACCAGCCCCTTGACTCCTCTTCGAGCCGGGCGTCGTCGTCAGCGCCCCTGCGGCCGCCGTAGTGCTCGTCCTCGCCTTCCCCTTCGTGGAGGACAGCCACGACTTGGGCGACGGCGATGATTTCGTAGTAATGGCCGCTGTCGCCGCCGGCTTCGCTGCCTTTGTTTATCCATTTTGGCTGGTTTAGATGTTGGAGAGCGCACAGGTTCAAGGAGGCATTTTGGCTGGTTTAGATGTTGGAGAGCGGACAGGCTCATGGAGGGTTATATTTAGGTATTCCAGATGTTATCTGGTCTTGTTAAGCCCTTGGCCATAGCTGCATTGGTTCTGTCTTCAGTTTGGAAACGAAAATCGTAAATGCTGGGAGGCTGTCTGTAACTCTTGTAGACCCTATACGAGCAGAGGGAACAAAGGGAGATTTTTCTCTTTTTTGTGAGCATAATAATAATAAATAACTAGTTGAATACCCCGTGTGAGGACACTCATTTTGAAGTTGATTATGCTGAAGGATCAAACTATAAAGTTGCAGCCAATTTTAGCACTGCAAAATAAGGCATCGTTATGGTATGCTTGTCTATAAGATATGCTTAAATATCAAAGTCGATCTACATATAAGGAAGTTCAAGCTGATGTTTGTGCAAATAAAAAATATAATGCATAAAAGGCCAATAAGACCAAAGGCAACCGACTCGCGAGCCCCCGCGTCGCCCCCGCTCGGGCGACCCGGGCGGCGACGCCGCCGCCTCACCGCGTCCCCCACCTCCCGTCCTTTCCTTCCCTGCCGCCGCCGGAGGGGCCTGCCGGGAGCCCGCGTGGGCCCCAAGGACGGCGGCGGCGGGGGCTTCCTGCTCGATGGCGCCGTCTTCGGGGCGGCGAAGACGCTCGGCGCGGCCCACCGGCCATGGTGGCGGCTGTGCTGCAGGAGCGGAGATCCGGCGCCCCCAAGGCCGGATCCGGTCATCTCCTGGCCGGATCTACGTCGGGCAGCGGTGGGGGTGCCGGATGCGGTGGCAGCAGCCTCGGCGAGGTCGGGCGTGACCCCGGCGGCGGTCGTCGACGCGCGCGACGGTGGATGCCCGCCGGCCTCGGCGTGCGGTCCTCTGGGCGGCTCCGTCGGCTGCTGGTGGGAGAGCTCAACGCGGCCGGCCGGCGACGTGTTGTGGCCGTGCGGCGCTGGGGGCCTGCTGTGGTTCCTTGCCCGGGTCGTACAGCTCGATTGTTGGCTTGCGCAGCGCTGGAGGGTGAGGCAGTTGGTGGCTGGGAGGTGCGGCAGTTGGTGTGCGGGACTTCGGCGATGCGGAACGTGGAACTCGACGGAGGAGTTGTTCGGGTGGGCGGTCGCGGCGGTGGTGCCGGTGTGCCTTGCTGTGCGCTTGCGGCGGGGGCTGGATGCTCCAAGCGAAAAAGCTTTCACCAGCTCATGCTAGCGGCATGGCGGCGGCGTCATTGATGTCGCCTCTCCCGTTGGGGGCGCCATGAGGGAGCTACAACCCCCGCCGCACAATGTCTGCGGGTGAAACCCCGTCCACCTACTGGACGGCGACGGCGGCGCCATCGGGCGTCGTGCCCTCCTTGGAGGCGTCGTTTCTAGAGACCCCGCGCGGCTTCGGTTGTTGCCGGTCCACATTGCTTTTTGACGGCCGCCAATGCTGGCTCTCCCGTTGTGTCGAAAGGCGTGAAGGGTGTTGGCTTCACCGCAAAGAGAGGAGGCTGCTTTCTTGTTGGTGGACGGGTGTCATCTCTCTTTGTCGCTCGGCGGCGGCGCCGATCGCTGGGCGGTGGGGCATTGCTTCAATGGCGGCTGCGGTGTGGGACTCACGTCGTTAGGCGGCGCTTGCGAACGACAACGGGGACGACTTGGCTTGCGGCGGATCGCGGCGGGTCTTTTCAAAGCATGGCTAGAACATCCCGTGTGGTACAGCGTCGGAAGATGGCGCAGCGACAACCCGCGCTCTTCCGGCTCGACGACGGCAACCTTTACACGGAGATGCTACGAGGGAACGTCGACCCACGGCGGCGGTCTGGTTGCTTCGGGGTGATCATCGTGGGTGGGGCAGCCTTGCTCGTTGTTTTGACGGCAACCTTTGAAACGAGACCGTAGCATGAGCGTTGTGGCGGGCGTGGCAAGGAGGCCCCCGCGCACAAGAGAGGAGTGCAACGGCGGATGCGGCGAGGTCCCCCGTGCGTTGTGGAGGCTCGGTCTTGGTGTTTTCATTCCGTCAGACGGCGGCTTTGTTGCAGCGGCACTACGGCGTAGGGTCCCGCGCGGCGGTGGCCTTCTCGGTGTGGTGGCGTCCGCCCCTTTGTTATCCTTGGCGCTGGATCTTCGTCTGTGGTTTTTCGACGACTACACTTGTGCGGTTTGTAGGTGGTTGTTGCAGTTGTTTTCGTCCTCCTCTGCCGTTGTGTTTGTTTAGAGGCTTGGCTATGTTGGCCGTTGAGTGGTAACCAGCGTTGATGTCCCAATCCAACCGGATGTTTTTAGTTAGTTTTTCCCTTTCTTTCTTTTTTTGCGTTTGTTTTCTTTGTAACTTGCGCCGCCCCGTCTCCTTCTTTTTAATATAGCGGGCAGCTCTCCTGCCGCCTTCGTTTCAAAAAAAAAAAAAAAAAAAAATATATGGTATGCGAGGCAAGTTGTTTGGAATTTTGCTGACTCTTTTGGATAAGTGAAGGTTTGTGCAAATAAAAAGTAAAGATAATAAGTGTGAGCAAAGTAGGTATGTGAAACATAGATAAGTGGAAAGAAGAAATATTGTTTAATATATTTTTAGCATTTATGTTTCATTGGTTGCAAGTGATTTTTTGAATTTGTTAGGACTCCTTTGGATCATTCATTCTTTTGGGGATTGGAGGGGATTGAGGGGTAATTTAGTTCAATTCTCCCCTCGATCCTCTCTAATTCAGAAGGGAAATGGTTGAATCTAAAGTACCATTTATGGATTGTCCAGCATTGTGATCTACATTACTGTAGGAATATCAGGATGTTAGGAATGCCTGACATTATTTATTGACGATTTGGATCATCATCCGAAGCAGCATGTGTTTCGCTGAATTGGATATAGTAGTATCCGGGGAATGGAATGGTTTAAAAAACATTGCATTCAGAGCTTTTTGTAGGAATGCTTGAACAATTGTGTACCTGTATGATCAAAACCTAAAGTTTTCTTGGCAGTAGACCTTGGTGTTGTGTTCATTGCATGTCTTTCTTTTTATATTAAAAATGCATCGAATCCTATTATGAGTTTTGGTGCCCGCTCTCCCAATTTATTCAAATAATGAACATTGCGACTACTGGATGATATTGGGAGAGCTTGATCTCTTGGTATTCGTTTTTTTTTTTTTTTGTCTTGACCATATGAATGTCGTACTATCAACCAGAATCGATGCTAAGTCCGTATATATTTAAAAACATCTGGCAAAAATACAAAATACATCAGACACTAAACATATAGTTATAGGAGAGTAGTATAAAAATAATCAAATATGACCAAGGTATAAATCTTTCTTATCTCATGTTGGATCATCGCCATAAACCGACCTGAGCGACGCTAGAGTCAGTCGTGCTGCGTCGTGTCGTCCCCTTGGCGCGGCGCCCACCTCTGACCTCGCCACTCGAGATTCTCTGCTGCTGCTCCAGAGCTCGCTGTACCAAAACCCCGGGAAATCAGGCAGCCAGGCAGGCCGCCGGAGGAAATGGAGCAGCTGGTGGGGAGTTCACCACCACCACCACCACCACTCGCTCTCCCCTCGTGCTCCTCGCACCCCGACCCGCCCGCAGCCGCACCCGCTCCTCCTCCACCACCACCACCACCCGCCCCCGTCCAACAGGCTCCGGGATCTCCACTCCCAGATTCGCGCCCACCCCGCGGCCAGCAGGGTCCTCCGCGCCACCCCTCCCTTCTTCCTCGTCCTCCTCGCCGCCGTCTACCTCCTCGCCTCCGTCACCATCTTCTCCGCCCCCACGCCGCTGCTCCGCCTCCGCCTCGCCTCGCCCAGGCCGCTGCTGCTCCCGATGCCCGCGCCGCCCGCCCGGAGCTCTTTGATCTGGACGGCGGGACCGTCCGGGTCCGCCTCACCAATGTCGGCGCCGCCGTCACCTCGGTCCTTGTCCCGGACAAGAACGGTGCGGCTCCTTCTCTAACTCTTTGGTAGTACCCATTTTCTGTTTGCCTGTGATGTAGAGTAGCGGCTCTGAGTCTTTTGGTTCATCATGCTCTGCTCGTTTTGCTCCCAGGGGTTGTCGCGGATGTCGTGCTCGGATTCGACTCGCTGGATCCGTACCTGGTGAGCTCTTGATGCACGCGTTTCATTCATTTGGAACCATTAATTTTAGCGCATTGCCTAATTTCTCGGAGATCTCTGCGGGAGTAGACAAGGGGGATATTTTGCTGGTTTCTGACTTTTGAAAGTCAACTTGTGCATCCCAGCGCTGCATATTTTAGCTTCCTCTGCCTAACTGCAGTGCTATCATCCCTTCTTTTCTTTTTTTATTTTGGCTCATAGCTTACTCAATTATGGCCTGGTTTTCTAATATTATACTACTAGATAGAATACTGTTATTAACTAAAGTATTATGGTGCCATCTTTTAAATATTTTTATACCAGTAATAAAAGCTGTAACCTTGTTCCTTGTATATGTAAGCTCTATTTTCTGATATCTCTTCTGTTGAATTAACTATACTAAAACATTTGGTTGTTCCGATGCAAATGAGCAACACACATTTCATCCTTTTCCTGTAACATGGAGCATCCATTGTTTGACTCGGTATGTGTCCAGGCAACTGTGCTGCCATGCCAAACTACATGGACCACTCAAAAGTATGAAGTGAAGTTGAAGTGTAATTAATAAACTTAAATATGAAACCTCATTTGTTTAGTTTCGCCTCAGTGTTGTTTATTAGTTACAGTGCTAATACTACCTAACAGTTTCATGATTTTGCCTCATCATTGTGCTATTGGCAAATTTTACTTCCAAGGATCTGAATTCTAGCGTCATCTGTTGCATGTCATATGGCCAACATAATTAAGTCATATCATTTAATTTGGAAATAAACATGGAAATAAATTGGACACTCATTCCCACACTTAATGTTCATTACTGTAGCCTGCAGCATGAGTTTTATTTCAGTGAACTGTCAAGTTGGTTTGCATATTTTCCTATTTTAAAATCTTTCCTTGTGTACGAGTGTAACTTCACGCTAATGGCAGCATGAATTGGTGTTCTAGTACTTACTTTAGAAACAACTGGTGAAAGATTATGGCTGTGTGCCTCTGCCACAACTGCATCTTTGTTTTCAGCTTGAATCAAACTTTGCCAAACTGCATTATGGTGGCCAGCTGGCAGTATGGCACTGGTAGCCAAGAGCAGCGTTTAGTGGACCTGGTATATAAGTACTTTTTCATTGCTTGATGATAGGAACTAGGAATTTGTATGGTTGCTGACGGAACTGAATTCTAAAGTTTGGTTGACGTCCTTTTTAACCATTGAACCACCTTTGACATTAGACCTACTCCATCTGGTTTACAAACGCTTACCATTTGGACAAGAGTTAGTCAAACTTCCAAAACTTTGACTATCAATATGTTTAAAACTATTTTGCTTGGAAATGTGAAAAATCATAGGTGTATGTTGTCTTAAAAATCCTTAAATATTCTCATAAATTTATTGGATTCTATAAATATGTCAAAAATACAAAGTAGTGGTTCAAGGTACACATCAAAAACAATGTCATGTCCAAAATTGGAGCATCATCTCTTTGAGCAGTTCACTTAAATTGCATGGTAAAGTTATTCTGAAAATAAATTGCATGTTAAAGTTGTTCTGAAAACTTGAAAAGATACGTCTCTTCTGACCACCCGCTATCCACATGTCATGGCTGGCGTGGCCATAATGGGATAAACACCACAGGAAAGGTGGCTGGGGTGGAGTCGGCTTTGTTGGAGACGAGGTCTAGATCAAAGACGAGAGGAACAGACAGTCAGACACAACACGGGGGAGCGGTGGGAATTACATTGATTGTTTCTTGCCTGCCTTTAATTGGTACATCTCCTTTCCTTACATATGGAGTTTCTACTTGACTCGTAAGAAAGAGATCCAATCTAATACTACCAAAACTTATCTTATCTCTAACTAACCCTAAACCTGAGGGAGGCAGTGTTACAGGCCTGGCACTACAGTACCGTCCATGCTACAGTTCCGAACCAGCCCAAAGAGCCCAGTTGGCTGCCTATAACATCTCATGCTGCCATTTTACTTATTCTTCGAGTGCACACAGCCACACACCACTGAATTTAACAACTTGAAACCCTCCTGACCCTCTTGTTAACAGTTTTAGGTTTCATTGATGTGGTCAGAGAACATTTTTAATATATTGTTCTCTCTTTACTAAGAAAGCAATTTTTGCAATATACGTTCATGATGATCTTGTGTACTATACTATCTGTTCCAAATTATAGTTCATCTTAGCTTTGTTTTAAGTCAAACATGTTTAACTTTGACCAATTTTAAAGAAAAATACGCCAACATCTAGAATACCAAATTAGTTTCATTAAATTGCCCAAGATCTTGGTAGAGCCTTTATTTGGTTCCTGGTTTTGCATCAGTTGGGTCTGCTGCAATTGGTTCCACAGCCTACTGTAACTCGTTTCTCGGGGTGGTGGAAAAGGTCTACAGCTGCTGTTCCCATGGAAATGCGTAAAGGCCTCAATTCCTGATAATTTTGGTGCCTTGGGAGATTTGGAAGCATCGCAAAGCCTGTGTCTTTGACAACAAGAGGCCTTGTGTTCAGGATGTTCTTAGGGCTATTAGTTTGGAGGGAGGGCTCTGGTGCTCGGCAGGGGCTTCCAAGCACCAGGAGCTTGTTTTTTAGGTTGCTGCCTTCTGGAGCTTAATGCTTAGAGTTTTTTGGTCGTTTTTGTTCTCTTTGTGTGGTGAGTCTGTAATCTGGTGTCCTTGGTGTGGGGTGTGTGAGTTGGGTCTCTTGGACCTGTGTAACTTTTTCTCTACCTTAATGAAATGACACGCAGTTCTCCTGCGCTGTTCGAGGTAAAAAAAAGTTAGGACAAGGCCAAATTGAACTTATTCCCTCCATTTGAAATTATAAGACAGCTTTTGCTATGCACTCAAATATAGTGTATATGTCTAAATACATAAAAAAAAAGCCATGTATCTAGAAAAGGCAAAACATCTTATAATTTGGAATGGAGGGAGTATAATGGAATAGAGGGACTAGTTCCTTTTTTTTTCATCAAGTACTCTATTGAAAAGGTTTATCAAGCGTGGGCTAGGGTGCTAGGCACAATTGTTGTCTCCAGTTATGTCCTCAAGGTCCTGGGTTTGAATCAGCTTCATTACAAAATAAGCAAATACAAGGTTGCATAGGGATTCCGTTCCCTAGAGGCCTGGAGTCCACCTAATGTGGTAGTTTTCAGTGCTGGGTACACCCTTTTACTTTGTTGAGAAAATTGAAAAGTATGGTTTCTGGAATGAAAACTATTTGGAGAACTGATACTCTTGTTGGTTGGCATTGTTATTCCACATAACTCCTTTTGATCCCCTGAACTTCAAAATAACCATCAAAAGCAGCCATAGGTGGTAGATTATGCAGTTTTATAGTTCATGGGTTACGTGGATTTTCACGAAAAAGCATAGGGGGTGTGAAATGGATTTATTCCTAATTTAGGGTCACATTCATTTTCTGGTTTGCACATATTTTAATGTACATTTTTCCCTTCAGGAATTAGCTTCACAACTGTGGCTGTTCATGTTTATCTGCAGTTTGTAAATCGTTATTTACATATATCTCAGCGATTAAGAATTGCTTTGGTGCTAACAGTTGTAGTCTCTTTGATCAGAATGGAACCTCACCTTACTTTGGCTGCATTGTTGGTCGAGTTGCAAATAGAATCAAGGATGGAAAGTTTACTCTAAATGGCGTGCAGTACAATCTGAGTATCAACAACCCACCTAACACTCTTCATGGTAAGATAAAGCTGTACTATTATTTAAAAGTTATTTAAATATGCAAATATAAATAATGATGAAAAATGTCTTATAGCAACCCTGGTATTAACTGACTTTGACAAATTGGGATTGTGGGGCACGAAATACTGTTTCCTTGATACTTCCTTTCCCTTGATGAATGAAAATAAGTAAATAACTGCTGGCTGCTCTTTACAGTCCATTTTAGAATTTTTCAAACCAAAACACCAAATCATTGAGCTAATTAATGACCAAAACCAATTATTAAATATCAGATATCCTAAACAAATACTAACTCCGTTCCAAATTATAAGACATTTGACTTTTTTTTTACCCTAAGTTTGACCGCACATGCAAATATAAACAATCATTGGCTTTCGAGATAAGTCTCCTTGTCTACTTTGAATAAGGAGACTTGTCTCGGAAGCCACCATGTATATTGTATTAGGGACACCTAACATCCAATGCAGATGCATGTTTGCACATAGAAAAATAGATCTACATCACTTCAGTTTTTTTTTGCTTCTGTTCCATTAACTAATCCAGGCAATACTATATTCAGGTGGATTTAAAGGGTTTGACAAAACTGTATGGGAAGTTGCCGAATATAACAAAGGGGACAAGCCCTCAATTACCTTCAAGTATTATAGTAAAGATGGAGAGGAAGGTACTGTGACAATTACCTTCTATGAAAAAAACTGTATACATGCCTTATTTCAATGAATACTAATGCTGTGAACAACAGGTTACCCAGGTGATGTTTCTGTTACTGTCAAATATTCACTTCTTCCAAGTGCAACACTGAAGCTTGAGATGGAAGCCATACCATTGAACAAGGCCACACCCATCAGTTTAGCACAGCACACCTATTGGAACCTGGCAGGCCACGACTCGAGAGATGTGCTTTCACATTCAGTTCAGATATGGGGCTCTCAGATAACTCCAGTAGATCAAACCTCAATACCTACAGGCGAGCTCATGCCAGTAAGTGGCACTCCCTTTGATTTTCTCACTGGGAACAGGATTGGAAGCAGAATTGATCAGGTCCCTGGTGGTTATGATCATAATTACATGCTTGACTCCAGTGAAGTGAGGTCAGGTTTGCGACACGTGGCAAAAGTGGTAGACCCCTCTAGTTCGAGGGCCCTAGACATTTGGGCTGATGCACCTGGAGTGCAGTTCTACACTGGAAATTTTCTTCATGGTATCATGGGCAAAGGAGGTGCAGTCTATGGAAAGCATGCTGGCCTCTGCCTTGAGACTCAAGGTTTCCCAAATGCTGTTAATCAACCTAATTTTCCCTCAGTTGTCTTTCACCCTGGTGAGACTTACAGGCATACGATGCTGTTTGAGTTCTCTACCATGTAGATATATACATTTTTTTCTTGTGTTTTCTGGTCGTCATTAGTTAAAAAAACTATGGTGCAGCAGTTGTTAAATTGATTCTTGTTAGGGCTGAATATATAGCAGAATGTAACAAAATTAGTAGGAAAGAAACAAAATCGACATGAAGTAGTAGGTTACTAGGTCCGCATTTCATGTGAACCTGTCACTAGTGAGTTCAGTATAGTTCCCTCAGGATTAGCAATTCTTGCATGAGGTAGGTTAACATCAATTTTTCTGTTGAGAAAAACTGAATGGAAACATGATTTATTCAGATATTTTAAAACCACATGGAAAATGAAAGTCTGTTGAAAGATTAAGTTATACATGTGTCTAATTGCCTTTGATATGGGAGACTGGGACAGTACGTTCTTCATAGTTATAACCATGAATCATGATTGAACTGTTTCGTAGCTGGTCTTCTAACTCATATTGGTTTGTGGATTCTAATTGTATTAAGCACTCCAGTAATGCAAAGGGACATATGTCCATACACCTTCCATGCCAGCTACTGTGCATTGAAGATGACCAAACGCCTGTTGCATTGCGTCTTTGAAAGAAATAGTAGTAGTCTTGTTATGGAAAGAACTATACATTTTATTTCAGTTTAGTTTCTAAACTGTTGGCTTAGAAAACTTGAGCAGGCTGCACATGTAGTGAAATATTTGATTGAATTTTGTGTGGCACCCATCCACTTTGGGGAAACAGCATCTCCCTATAATGATAAAT
Organism: Hyparrhenia diplandra; assembly: GCA_015847255.1. NCBI lineage: Eukaryota > Viridiplantae > Streptophyta > Magnoliopsida > Poales > Poaceae > Hyparrhenia > Hyparrhenia diplandra. The sequence continues at coordinate 151,369 of JADLZK010006302.1, read as the reverse complement.
CCAAGTAGAATGAAAGTTGAAGTGTAGTCTTTTGCTAAATTTTATTTAGTGGAAGAGAAGCCTGCTTTTGATCTGAAGTTGTTCGTTCTGTCGATCTCTGATCCTGAAGCAAGAGGCAGGTGCAGCGCTGCAGAGGAACTTAACTGGGGGCATTGTCTCCTGTTTGATACTTCGCACAGTTTTTCTTTTAAGCTTAGAATATATTTTTAAAATCTGGTAAATTTTGGGCTGTTTAGATGATGGTTTCTATGGCTGATAGTCGGCTGATGCCTGATGCTATTTTTGTTGTGTGAGAAAAATCCTGGTAACATGGCTGATAAGTTCAAAGTCTGAAATCTACAAACGACACTGAACAAGTCGTCATAACATCAATCTTTTCTCATCTTCTACGAGTGCTACTACTGACACTGAACAAGTGGAGAGGAAACCAAAATAAACGGACGAGAAAAATGGCATCCATCCAGATTTCTCCGGATCTGAACCTGATTATACAGAATAATGCAGCAGATATCGATCGTCCTGTCCTCTGATCAGCAGCTGGATCTGCACGGCATGCATGCCATGCCAGCTAGTCCTGCCGGCGAGGCAGGCCGTCCCCGTCGTCACCCAGAGGCCGGTAGCGGACCCTGGAGGGCCGCTCCCTGCGGCCGCTGCCGGGGTCCTCGGCGACCTCCGCCGACGAGCACATCCTCGGCAAGAAGGACGCATTGCCTGGTGCCACGGCACCCTTCTTCTTGGTTGGCTTGGGCTTCTTGCTGTTGCTGCTCTGGGGCTGCCACCGCTGGCTGCGACGACCTTGCTGCTGCTCTTCTTGCCGTGGCCGCCGCCAGCGACCTGCTCCATCCGCCGGAAGTATTCGACCTCCCGGAGCACCAGCGAGCCCACCGTGCCCTGCGCGCCGACCTCCACCGGCGCTGCCATGCCGGCCGACTGGCCGAGGCAGCAGCAGCTAGTGTGCTCGCTCGTCGGCTGGCACAGTATAGTGCTGCTGCGACTGGGATTCAATATATGCGGCGCGATGAGGACAAGGAAGGTCTGGTGGCCACAAAGCAGAGATGGAGGTGGAAGACGAAGGAGGAGCTACTTGAGTACCCGACGCGACGAGAGAGGCATGCGCATGCTGTGTCCAAAATGAATGCAGGTGGTTGGGTCCTTCCGTCCGTGGATGCATTCGTTCAAGACAAGCAAACCATGGTCCATGGAGAGCGTTGGCGTTGTGATGATCGTCCTGAGATTGAGAGTACGTGTTGGGTTTGGTGGCCAGGCGCATGCTTCTCGTTCCATGCATGCATGTGTGCCCAACTAGTACATGAAGCGTACACATCGTTTTTTTTTTTTTTTTTTTGTTTGTGAAAAGAAAGAAGCGTACACCTGAATACGCTGCACCACCCACAGTCCACGTCCACAGTCCTCTCCTGCTAATCTACGGGCCTGCAAGTGATCACAATAAATCATGCACACAATGACACACGACTATTTATATAGATACTAGCATATATTCACCGATTTATTTCATTGGACATACATACACGCCGTACACGACCATAAACAGGTCACCACACACCCGGCCCATGAACACAACCGAAAAACTAGCTATAGTAAACTACATAAGCACTCAATGTCGTAAGATCGTTGATACCACTAACACATATACTTCACCCACTTTCAAAATAACTGCATATGCTTTGCCTTGACCTAAACCGTAGACTTGTGTAGGAATATATATAGTGTATATATAACGTATAAAGCCGGTCCATCATATATATAGTGTCCACACTAGCAGTGATGATGACTAAACAGGCACATAGAGATGCACTGGCAGACGAGGCTGAGCTTGTAACAAGAGTGGCTCAGCTGGTGCCAGACTTGTAATGGATTCCTTGAGCTCGATCGTAGCAACGCCAGGAGGCTTGGTCCATGTGAACCCTTGCAGAAGCCTTGCGAAGAGCATCATCGTAACGGAGCTGCCAAGTGACACCCTGGGCATCCCCTCCTACCTGCTGAACGAGATGAACCTAAGCTCGGGCTCCGTGAGAACCACATTCTGGCCCGACCGCTGCTGCTGCTTTGTCGTTCCTCGATGTCGCTCCGGGGCGGAACGGAGAGGAGCATCCCGGACATCGGGGTTCGGCCAATGCCCGGCCCGGCTCGGAAGGACATGGCTGCCCTTGGGAATGAGGTAGCCGGAGATGACGGCATCTTCCATGGCGACGTGGGGTGGGATGAAAGCGTGGTAGGGGTGCAAACGGAAGGCCTCCCGTATGCACGCTTTCAGATAGTTGAGGTGAGGGATGTCGATTCTTGGGCGAGCCCGCGTCCTTGCCAACCACGGTGTTCAGCTCGTCCATTGCTTTGTGCATGACCTCCGGTTGGTTCATCATCTCTGCGAGTGCCCAATGAACCGCGTTTGATGGATTGTCGACAGTTGCATACATTATCTCCTGATGAACATGAAACAATTATCAACACATAGTGAATAACAAGTTTCACGGCACAAATTTCTACCTCCATGCTATAAAAAGAGGAGATACTCCTATATAAGGGAAAGTTAATAATATTTTGAATGATTCTAAATAACTATTGGCATGCATATCAAAGTTGAAATATTGGCCAATGGTTCCTTCAAAGTACTAGATGAAACCAAAACTCGGTTCTGGGACCACATCTAGGTAGGAGTGGCGCCACTTAAAGTTAAATATCCATCCCTTTATAATATTGTGCGTGATCCTCGTGCAACTATGGCAAAGATCATGGACACAAGCCCCTAAATGTGTCTTTCAGGAGAGCTTTGGTGAATAATAAACTGGTTGAGTGGCATAATCTAGTAGCACAGATTGCTCATGTAGAGATGGTGGAGGGTTCAGATAACTTTAAATGGAACCTAACCAAATATTGGTTATATTCTGTTAGATCGTTTTATCTGCATCTTATTGACACACGACCACCGTTTCGACATAAGATGATCTGAAAATTTAAAATTCCTCTAAAGATTAAGATTTTCCTTTGGTTTCTTCAAAAGAAAGTTGTTCTAACTAAAGATAACCTCGCTAGGAAAAATTGGAAAGGTAGCGTCAAATGTTGTGGGCGGTAATAGGGATGAGACTATTCAACATCTCTTTCTTGATTGTCCTTATGCGAGTATGGTTTGGAGGATTATCTTTTTTTGCTACTGGTTTGACTCCACCTAGATCAATTAGTCATATGTTTGGAAATTGACTTACTAATCAACAAAGTCAGTTAGGAAATTGATCTGAGTTGGGGTTGTCGCTGTATGCTGGACCATTTGGCGCTATCGAAATGATATAATTTTTAACAAGATCAAAGTGAACTCAATTTTGCAAGTTATCTTCAAGGGAATTTGTCTTAGGAGTGCGTTTAGGCACAACTGAGGCGTGATGAGCGCAAGACAAGAACACATGCTCTTGTCATGAGCAAAAACATTGAGTTGATTGCTTTGGAGATATCTAATGAAGGGTGGAAGCATATTTATCGTTTGCTTTATTTTCTTTTGTCCATTCTAAAGACTGGTTGTGCTCTTTTTATCGTTTGAATTTTTGCAATAATTGGCTGTGATGACGCCTTTGGGCCCTGAGGCGGATGCTTTTATCCTTTATCTAAAAAAATAACTATTGGGAATGCAACATAGTAATATTAAATGTCTTAACGTTCGGCATAGGTATTCAGCGTTGGATTTCTTCAAATGACTATAAAAGGTCGCCCTTGTGAATCCTCAAGAGAAACAAGGACGTCAAGAAAATATGTGGCCTCTCTCTTGTCACCAAAATTGCGGAAAGATCATCCCACTCATGGATCCTTTCTTGTATGATGGGATCATGCAACAGCATTTATTGTTTATAGTGTTCATTAGGCTCTTAAGATCAACCTTGGTTTTTGGCCGCCTTTGAAATCCTGAGGCCGATGCAAACATCCATCATATGCCAAAACTATCGAAAATGTTATGGATATAAATCAGACCACATTAAGTTCCATTAAGTCTGACCAAGAGTGAAGAGATCTAATGCATCCAAACTCCTCGGGACCTCCATTCAAAATCGGCCAAAGTGCGATTTTATCTTGCAAGGTCACCAAGAAGCCAAATCATATATGTTCATGTTGCCTCCATTTTTGTGGCTATATGTCCGACATCAACGATTTTGTACGATGGCTTTGTTTTGTCCTGGTTTTTTGCACGAAAGAGCCATTTTACCGAGTGATGCTCCTCACTCCGACAAAGATGTTATGAGTTTTGTTTTTTAAATCAGGCTTCTCCATTGATGTGGAGAGGATCTCGTAGAAAGAGATCACCCAACAAATCTTCTTCAAATCAGCTTTTGAGGCCCTAAAAAAGCCAACTACAAAGCCATATCTTCTTTAAGACTACAAAGTTTATTTTGTGTTGGGTGTTAGGGGCGACAAAGCGCCAAGACGCATCGTTCTTCAATCGAGAACCTCACGGGCTATCTCGGGGCAGGAAATTGCTTGAAGACATGGATGGCTCGAAAGCGGAGGCATAGGATGTTAGTGTTCATGTCCTTGAGAAGGCCATGGATCCAGTTGAACACTTTTTTTTTTGAACCACACTGCAGGCTGCCGATGATCGGCAACCCATCCGGTTTAGTACGGCATTTGGTGCAGCTGTGTTTTGACACGGCGGCGGCGTTGTTGCATTGGTTCGATAGAGAACTAATATAGCAACAAGGCCAAGAAAATTTTGCAAAGTAGTGTAGGCAAGAAAGTTTGCAAAGACGCCATGTGCATGGCTAGGTGCTAGTGTCATGCTTGATGATGCGTTCGAGCTCATCATATATATTTGTGTTAGGAAGTGCATGGGTCTTCTGTGTTCAGCTCAGTCTGAGGTATATTTTGGGCAAGGCTTCAGGTTTGTGTTGATGCTCTCGTTATGCTGTTGGTGAGCAATGTGCATGGGAGCATATTATATAAGACTCCTTTGATGGAGACCCTCTACCTACCTTAACATTGCCTCTCAGTTGCTTGTCATTTTGATTGGTCTGATTTGAAACTCTTTAGAAGAAATGATAATTTTATATAGGCTTTTGGTGAGAAACGTGGGACCATATATATATATTATATTATATAATACTCCTAGATGATGACCCTCAACCCAACCCTGCTTGAATTGGCTCCCTATTGCTGTTAGCCATTTTGATTGGTTTTTGATTCGTAATTCCTTAAATATTATAACCCTCAAACGAGGTATTCAAAAAAGACCTTCTCCAAAAATAAAAAGCTATATATTAGATATAAAGGAAGCTATTTCACTAGTAGTTTACAGAAAATAATGAGAAATATCAAAAAAATCCATTCATAAATTTAACCAAAGAAAATGTTTATATTAATGTCACAACAAGACTTCATATGTTGCAAGCCTCCATTTATTGTATTTTATATGTCCAACTAGGTGAACATATGACCAACCTTGGTTTTTGTCCGCCTTTGAAATCCTGATGTGGATGCCAACATATTCATATGTTGCAAGACTTATTAGAACAACTACAAATTATGTATAACCCTTCAACCCTAGTATAATAAATATAATTTGATTTGAAAAACCAAATAAAATAGAATTTATTTTTTAATTTCTCTTTATAATATATTGTCACTGAGGAACTGAAAAGTATTTTACAGGAAATTTGAATACAAGTTTATTGATACAAAGTTATGTGACTTATGTCATAAATTTGTATATACTTTGACTAATTGATAGTTAAAACTATGTAAAATTGAACTTTATTGTCTATACAAAAAATGCGTTTATCATTCTAGAATGGAGGGAACATTTCATTCATGATAGGATCAAATAGTTTTTGGTATTGTTTTTATATTTTTTATGATCCAAGTTCTGTCTGATATATCCACCCTCCGACCCGCGCTATGATAAAATAACTATTTCTAACGATTTGAACTCATGACGTCAACGGTTACTTTCACTCGAGCATTCATAAAAGTTGAGATACACAACATATGTGAATGTACAATTGGTGGTTACTTTTAATTGCACAATTCTGAATCTTTTAATTCATCTCACTTTCATTTGCATTAAATAAGTTGCCGCATATGCATTTTTCATGACATGATATATAGTGTATTTAATAGGAGAGAAGAAAAAAAGTGTCATCTAGAAGATACTTTTTCGACGATTACCAACTATTGATGCGTCATGAAATTAAATGATATGAAACTCATCGAGAGTGGAAGTATCATTCAAGTTTTATTATCTCATAAAACAACGTAACCATTGAAACTGCTCTAATACGTGTTCTGTGGCCATTTTAGCCTTCCGTCACCAACTTGATTCCGTCGATCTTCTTTCCTGCTCGGCCGATGCCCCTTCCAATTGATGAGGACGAGGGAAAACAAGAACTCGTGTTCAATGTGGACAGCATGCTTTTCTTACTCAGGAGAGACACATGCCGCAGCACACGTATACGACATGGGCCTGGCATCCCTCCCCTAGCTCTTGTACGCGTGGCTGCCTATAGTTAGCCAAACCAACGGAACACCGATCCAGCTCTTTCACGTTGGTCTGCATGTGTCAAACGAGCCCATCGCCTGATAATGTCGGGCAACACAGCTGTCCAAATCTTCAAAACAGTGCTTGCCGCTCTAATTTCATTTCAACAACAGTGAACGACAGAAGTGCAGGGACAGGAGCTCGGTACCATCGGCATTTCTTTTTACGCACAAAGCTTGCATCACAGTGCTTCGTCGTTGGACAGCGGCGATGCGAACCCGCAGTAGCACTCCGGGCCAACCTGCGCAGCCGCGTCCAAGGCGGCGTCCCGTCGAACAGGGGAGGCCCTGCCGTGACCACTCGTTGCTCACGCTTGTCCGTCAAGCGGACCTCGAAGCGGTACAGACCGTTTGGCCCACTCGACGTCGCGGCTCGCCATCGGCAGGTTTTATTGTGCTCGGTTCGAAGAAGCAACCAGAATCTATAGTGTTGTGTCTCCATCTAGCTTGTCTCCATTATTTCCCTTACATAGTGTCCTACGTTTTGGTTTTGCAACTGGAACTGTTGCTGTTCCAATCTCTCTGTACTAGGACTTTAGCTCTTAGCTGACCTGCACTGATAGGGGTGGGGCGGAGCTAACAGGTGGGCAACCCGGGCTCCGCCCCCTACCGTTACAAACTATTTGGAGCCCCCTTAATTTTTTTTTATATAATTATATTAGAAGGGGTTAAATTTAATTATACATTGTTTAGCCCATCTTAAAATTATTTCTAGCTTGGTCACTAGGTAACCATGCATAATTCCCTGTGATTGCTGTAGATAGCTGTTTTTTTCTTCCAAGGCTTGCTCCTCTCCGTCACTAACATTTTTTTTTTGAGAGCTAATTCCATCACTGCCACCCGAATCTACACAATACTATAATTTTCGTGGATACCGGGAGTTCCGATCACTCTCTCACAGCAACAGTAAATGGGACCTCGCAACCGTCCAAACGTCCAAAACTAGAAGGATACGGTCGACAGCTCTTTGATAAAAAAAAAAAAATAAATCAGGTGGCACCGTGCGTCCGTGCGTGAGTTGCTTTGTCTACTCTTTTCTTTTTCTTCTCTTATAAATACAAATGTATATCCATCTCTCTAAAACGAGAAATCTATCTTCTATATTTTCTAATCAGTTGCACCTAGATACCATTTTTTGTTCTTATTATTAAAAAATGCATTCTTATTTTTGATACATATCTGTACTCCCTTCGTCTATAAAAAAAAAAAAAATTAGGGTAAGCGTTGCAAGTTAATGACTCAAGTTGTTACTTGTTTTCTATCATATAAATGATATTGATTTTCAATTTTTAAGATCAATAAAGTCACAAGTTTAATATATTTTACTTCCCAAAAAGGAGAATTAACAAACATGATTGGGCTTTCAATCACAAAGACCGAAATCCCCGCGATTGCAATACCACATTTCCTTTTTGTTATCAACCATACACTATCGTGATGAACTTCGCCGTAAAAGGCTAATCGTTGCACCCAAATCCCATTTAAATAATGGTGAAATAATGTTGTAAATAATGCCTGCAAATCCCTAATGGACTCAAACATGATACATGGCCCAAATGATAGTAACACAATACCCTAACAAATTCGGACGTCCACTTATTTCAATGATTCATATTGACTCCAATGGAACTTGACATGGGATTGGTGTTGTTGGAAAGCTTATCTCCTTAGCTTTTGGGGCATATGAAGAACACGACTTCACTGATGAATCACACAGTAACGACTAATGTATCACACAGCAAACAATGCTTGACGAGAAAAAAATCTCATCTCTAACTCTCTCATTTGTGGTGACTAAACAGACTTCGTAAAGATGTACCGGCAAACAAGGCTGAGCTTGTAAGAAGAGTGGCTTCGCTAGTGAGAGACTTGTAGTTGATTCCTTGAGCTCGATTGTACAAACACTTTGGAAGTTTTCGTCCACGTGAACCCTTGTAGAAGCCTTGCGAAGAGCATCATTGTAACGGCTGCCAAGTGACACCCCCGAGCATCATTGTAATAGGTTTTTGAATGAGCTTGCATTAGCCGATTCACTTAAAGCTCAAGGCTCCAATGCCCAAGGGAGAGATGTAGAACCCTCAAGTGAAAATAAGGATGTTGTCCATGAATTGCAAATTGAAGATGTTTCAAAGGACAACAATGTCACTCCAATTTCAAAAGACACACTGGGGGATGATGAAATCTCTCCAACTACAACAAAAGCCGATTGATTCCATTGAGCAAGGGGAATCGACTAAGGATCCTTCTTCAGAGCATATTTATCAAGTTGAAGAAGAAAAGGAGGATGCTCATAAAGCTAATTAATGGAGGCAAAGGACATGATAAGGAAAAAGAGCAATAGAAGGCTGAAGCTTAGCTTCAAGGAACTCCTAGCTAAATATAAGACGATATGTGAAGCCAATATTGCTAGTCGATTAAAGAAGGTCCAGCCATCAAAATTGCCTCAAAGCGAGTCTCAAGAATGGAATTGTCAAAGAAAAGTATATGTCCCATCATATTTCAGGCCACGTGTAGTGTATGCAGCTCAAGACATTCGAAAAATCATCATCTTATAGAGACCGTTTTTGATCAAAATCGGTCTAGAGCTCTTACAAAGAAGAAAGTGGTAAAGAAAGTTTACCGCGTGAAGTATGATGGCCAAAGAAATAAAAGTTCAGATCAGAATGTCACCATAAAAAAAACCATTACATTGCTGAAAAATCCGGCTATAGATGGTAAAAAGGTTGAAAAATCATCTATTAATGTTGTAGGTTCCAAATCTGAACAAAAGAAAATTAAGTGCCTAAAAACAAGGAAGAGTTCCCGCTGTCCCGAGAATCGAAACAAAACCAAGATGCTTGAATCAGTTTACCCAAGTGGCAAGAAAAAGGAAGTCAAAAAGCTTAGCGCCGAGAAGCTAAAAAGAAAAAGGCTTAGCATGGGTTCCTAAAAACAAAGGTTCAAGCTCAAAAAGGCGTGATGTTCAAGAAAGTGGTGCAACAAAGTTGAAGGAAAGAAGGAGAATCAAGAAACAATTTACAAGTGGGATGGTTGCACCGGATCATCAAAATCATCTGTCATGAAATTATTCACAATCCACTGGACACAGAGCAATATTACTGAACATTCGGACACTGCACAATGCCCAATTTAGAAGTGTGGTTATTACCTCACTCTAGAGCTCTCTAGATTGAACACGATTATCACGACTGCAGGTGCCTGCATGTATCTTTATTTGGATGACTTTTGTAACTTGAAGAAGTACACACTGAACTAGCTAGCGAGGAAGGCTCACTCTAAACAATGAATCATTCTTGTCTATACACACACTTCACCGACGAATCACACAAGAACGACTAATGAATCACTCAAGAAACAATGCTTTACGTAAAAAAATCCCATCCCTAATTCTCTCCGGACTATGTGACTAAACAGACTCATAAAGATGTATCGGCAAACGAGGCTGAGCTTGTAAGAAGAGTGACTTCGCTAGTGAGAGACTTGTAGTTGATTCCTTGAGCTCGATTGTATGAACGCCGGGAGGTTTAGTCCACGTGAACCCTTGTAGAAGCCTTGCGAAGAGCATCATCATCAACGGAGCCGCCAAGTGACACACACCAGGCATCCCCTCCTACCGTGCTGAACGAGACGAACCTAAGGCCCTGCTCGGTGAGAACCACGGGTTCGTTCGACGTCGGATGTCGCCTGGCCGAATCGGAGAGGAGCATCCCGCACGTCGGGGTTAGGCCAAGACCCACCGGCTCGAAGGACATGGCTGCCCTTGGGAATGAGGTAGCCGGAAATGACCGTGTCCTCCATGGCGGCGTGGGGTGGGTTGAAAAGAGTGGTAGGGTGCAAACGGAAGGTCTCCCCCATGCACGCTTTTAGATAGTTGAGGCGAGGATGTCGATTCTTGGGCGAGCTCGTCCTTGCCAACCACACGCTGTTCAGCTTTCGTCCATTGCTTTTGCGCATGACCTCCGGTTGGTTCATCATCTCCGCAAGTGCCCACTCAACCGCGTTTGATGGATTGTCGACGTTGCATACATTATCTCCCTAACATGAAAAAATCATTAGCATAGATTAATAACTAGGGTAACTAACGTTAATACTATTGGTAATGCGTAATAGTAGTAATATTAAATATCTTACCGCCGCATTAGCTTGGATTTCTTCAAATGACGTAAAAGGTCGCCCTTGTGAATCCTCAAGAGAAACAAGGACGCCCGTAAAAATCTCTGGCCTCTCTCTTGTCACCGCGTTTGGGAGATCATCCCACTCATGGATCCTCTCTTGTATGATGGGATCATGCAAACTGCTTTATAGTCTTCATTACGCTCTTGGTAACCTTCTTTTTTGGCCCCTCAGGTCGAGGCTAGCAATCATCCACGCCCACGCAGCGGGGATGTAATCGAAGAGAAGTTGTACACGTGGTTGACCAGCGTGAAGAGCGCGTCCAAATGCGCCACCTCCTCGGGACCGGGGCACGCCATTGCCAAGATCGGCAAGAATCGAAAGTGTCGCTTGCGAACACTAGCCTCCGTATCATGTTGCCACGAAATGCTTTGGGCGACATGACGCAGTCGACGACGCTGTTGGGTGATGCGTTGCAATCGGTTGTACACCAACCCGGCGAGGTGGTCGGCCTCCTCCGCTCCGCCGCCGCCGTGCATCCGCTTCTCCATTGATGTGGAAAGGATCTCGGGAGGAGATCACTTTCGCCTCATCTTCTTCCACCGCCGCCCGTCTTGCTAGGGATCGAAAAAATGTACCCGAAGGTGAACAATTCGGTGTTGGGTGTTAGGGGCGAGGACGCGAAGACTGCGTCATTCTTTTTCGAAAACCTCACGGGCTATCTCTGGGCGGGCAACTACTACGACATGGACGGCTCCAAAGCGGAGGCATAGGATATTTGTGTGCATGTCCTTGAGAAGGCCATGGATCCATCGGAACACCGGCCTCTTTGACACCACACGGTCGGGGCTGCCGATGATAGGCAACCAGGCCTGGCCCCGGCGGCAGGCGGTGCGAGATGTGTTTTCTTGGACGGCATTGCTTTGGTTCGGTAGAGAAATAACAAAGCTAGGGCAAGAAAGGTGCAAAGTACTGTGAACGGAGCGGCGACATGTGCATGGCTAGGTGCTAGTGTCATGCTTGATGTTGCGTTGGAGCTCATCATATCTATTTGTGTTGGGAAGTACATGATCTGTTCGTGTTCAGCTCAGACTGCGCTTGGTATTTGGGCAAGCCTTGCTGCCAGTTTGTGTTGATGCTCTTGCTATATATAGGCTATTGGTGGGGAAGGTGGTGAGGAACGTGCTCAGACTGCCAGTTTGATGATGACCCTCGACCCTACCCTGCTTGGATTGGCCCCCTATTTCTGTTAGCCATTTTGATCGATCTTGGAACGTTTACAACGTTTTAAATACTAGCAGGATAGTCATTTAGCGTGACCTTCTCCAAAAACTGTAAAAAACACTATATTAGAGATAAAGAAAGTTATTTCATTTAGAATTTTACAGAAAATAATGAGAAATATCAATATATCCATCCAAAAATTTAACCAAAGAAAAACTTATAATCACAAATACTCAAATACATGTATAGTTTCTAGAAGAACATGTATTCATGTCAATTACATAACATTCATTGAAGTAATCAACGTTCTCACGGCTACAATCACATTTGTATTCATTAGACCTTCAATATTCAATATTCCATGGCTAAACTGAATTAAATAGTGGATGCCAAAGTGTTATTAGGACACTCACAATGGAGACTCTATCATAGAGTCTAAGACCATTTATTACTTTGGTTATTGTGGACTTAGAGTCTAAATAAGACTTGAAGTCTTGTTCTTTCCCATAAATATACTGCCACATCAGTGCCACATCATCAAAATACGATAAATATGAAGGTAATAAATATGCTTAGACTCTATGATAGAGTTTGCACTGTGAGTGCCCTTAGTTGCAATATACTGAAACTGTTGGCAATATTGTAGCGGTAGACCGTACCTAGGAAAACAGTTATAGCACTATAGCAAACTAATTAAGGCTCCCATCCATTTGTTCGGCTCTTCTTTCACAAATGGTAGAATGTGATATCAAGAGGACTTGCAACAAAAGGAAGAGGGTCGACAAGAAGGGATACCATGAAGTACATTGAGTAGATTCTTCTAAAGTAAGCCATATACACACCTAACTCACTATCTAATCTTGTGGACACAAGTGATTACTTTAGTACATAATCTGCAAATACCAACATTTTGAAATGTTTGTAGAGCAGATGACTTGTGCAGTGGAGGCTAGATTTAGATGATTAAACAGCTCCAAGATAACAATATGAGACATTAAATTAGATTTCTGGTGAGTTTTATAGGGCATGGCTATATATCTGCATATAAGTTATGGGTTATGTCATTATTTATGGGTAAAAACTAAGAAACGAAAAAAAAAACAGTATGTAAGCACCGAAGGCAAGAAAGCTCCTAATTGTACATATTAGTTGAAAAAATATGTGTCACGCTTGCTTGAGGCCTAATCCCACCATATTGGCTAGAACACTTGGATCATATGGTCCAATACTAGAACACTAATAAGCTGTTGTTCCCCATTTCCTAAGAGCAAAACCTAATGTTTTGATGTATTATAGACCCGACTTTCATACACACAAGCCCTAAAGTTAACCGTTTGGTGATATCGCCTATTGCTGGAGATTCAAGCACGAACTTGCATTGACAGGTGGACTATCACTAAGCGGTTGTAATATTAACCGACAGTGATAGTTCACCTATCAGCTATCACTACTTGTTGTAATATGACTGACTGTTAAAGCCATGAATTAGTAGTGATACAGTATTATTGTGGTTACAAATATCCGACAACGATAATCCGACAATAATAACGTGTTCTGTGGCCATTCTATCCTTTGATCACCAACTTGATCTCGTCTTCTTTCATGATCGGCCGATGCCCCTTTGCAATTGATCAGAAGGGCACAACAGCATGCAACTCGTGTTCGATGTGGACAGCAACGAGGTTATCGATCCTTTCTTGCCGCAGCACACGACACGAACGACATTGGCCTCGCATCACTCTCCCTCCTGCGCGTGGATGCCTACCAAACCAACGCAACGGAGCACCGAACCGGCCCCTAGTTGGCTGGCGGGCTGGCGGCAGCCACGTTGGTCTGCATCGCCTTGTCATACGCCGGCGGTACGCGTCGACGCTCGTGCACACATTCCACGTGCTCACGTGTCAACAGTCATTACACTGCTAAGGCTCACATTTATCTTTTTTTATAGGCTATACGAGTGGTACGTTTTGATCTTACGAGTGGTACGTTTTTAGTTGTTGAATGCGTGTAACAATCCTGAAAATCTCGAGCCAAAAATCCCAACTTTTTAAAAACACATCCAGCGGCATGCACATGACAACCAGTGGAGGCCCAAATATAGAATATATATACATTGTTCAAATCATCTACTTGCTCCTATAGTTGGCCATTTGGCCCGTGGCCCGTGGCCCGGTCGAGCCCCGACAAAATGGCCCGGTACCTAGCCCGGCCCGGTGGCGGACCGGCTATGGGCCGCTGCCTCAGCCCGTGGCACGGTGCCCGCCCGGCCCGGTGGCCCGGCTGGCCCGGTGCTGGCCCGGTGATAAATTGAAATGGATGAAACATAGAAAAGGCCCATCCCCAATCTCCACTAAATAAAAAAAAAAGGAAAAGGCCCTATCCAGGACACCACTCGAGCTGTCGAGCAGCACACGCAACTTCTCGAGCAGCACTGCAGGCTGGCGTCGCGGCGCGCTGAAGCCCCGGCGGGCGGCGGCCGGCGGCGCCTTGGCGGGGAGCACCGGTCTTAGCGGCGGGAGCAGCGGCCATGAGGCGCGCGGGCCGAACAGCGGCGGCGGGCGGCGGGAGCGGCGGCCATGGGGCGCGCGGCATACGATGCTGTTTGAGTTCTCTACCATGTAGATATAGACATTTTTCCTTGTGTTTTCTGGTCGTCATTAGGGCATGTTTGGTTGCCATGCAACCCAAAAAAAGTTCTACCCAAAAATGCTACAGATATCCGTCACATCAAATTTTTTAACGCATGCATGGAGCATTAAAAGTAGGTAAATAAAAAACTAATTACACGGTTTGGTGAAAAGTACGAGATGAATCTTGTGAGCCTAATTAGTCTATAATTAGACAACAATCATCAAATACAAACAAAAGTCTTACAGTAGCCCCAACCCAAAATATTTTGGGTTGCATGCCAACTAAACATGCTCTTAGTTAAAAAAACTATGGTGCAGCAGTTGTTAAATTGATTCTTGATAGGGCTGAATATATAGCAGAATGTAACAAAATTAGTAGGAAAGAAACAAAATCGACATGAAGTGGTAGGTTATTAGGTCCGCATCTCATGTGAACCTGTTACTAGTGAGTTCAGTATAGTTCCCTCAGGATTAGCAATTCTTGCATGAGGTAGGTTAACATCAATTTTTCTGTTGAGAAAAACCGAATGGAAACATGATTTATTCGAATATTTTAAAACCACATGGAAAATGAAAGTCTGTTGAAAGATTAAATTATACAGGTTGTGTCTAATTGCCTTTTGATATGGGACACTGGGACAGTACGTTCTTCAGAGTTATAACCATGAATCATGATTGAACTGTTTCGTGGTTGTCTCTGATTGAACTCCATAATACAAAGGGACATATGTCCATACACCTTCCATGCCAGCTATTGCGCATTGAAGAAGACCAAACGCCTGTTGCATTGCGTCTTTGAAAGAAACAATAGTAGTCTTATTATGGAAAGAACTATACATTTTATTTTCAGTTTAGTTTGTAAACTGTTGGCTTAAAAAACTTGAGCAGGCTGCACATGTAGTGAAATATTTGATTGAATTTTGTGTGGCACCCATCCACTTTGGGAAACATCTCCTTATAATGAGAAAACCAAGGAGAATGAATGTTGAAGTGTAGTCTTTTGCTAGATTTTATTTAGTGGAAGAGAAGCCTGCTTTTGATCTGAAGTTGTTCGTTCTGTCGATCTCTGATCCTGAAGCAAGAGGCAGGTGCAGCGCTGCAGCTTTAGTTTCAGCAGATGCAGAAATTCATATTCACAGTGCGAGGAACTCCTTAACTCGGGGGATTGTCTCCTGTTTGATACTTTGCACAGTTGTTCTTTGCTTGGAATATATTTTTAAAATCTGGTATATTTTGGGATGTTTAGCTGATGGTTCTATGGCTGATAGTCCGCTGATGCTATTTTGTTGTGTGAGAAAAATACTGTAACATGGCTGATAAGTTCAAGGCGAAATCTACAAACGACTTTAATATTTTGAAGCTGTTTTTTTTATATTATAATAGTTCACACGAAGAAAATAAATCACATTGTCTGAATGCGGGGCTGGTTAGTGGAACAAAACAGTGTATCCTCCGTCCTCCCTGTCTGGCAGTAGAG
Organism: Hyparrhenia diplandra; assembly: GCA_015847255.1. Classification (NCBI taxonomy): domain Eukaryota; kingdom Viridiplantae; phylum Streptophyta; class Magnoliopsida; order Poales; family Poaceae; genus Hyparrhenia; species Hyparrhenia diplandra. The sequence goes on along the minus strand of JADLZK010006302.1, from coordinate 135,394 downwards.
AATGCAATGGAACAATACATTCAAAGTACGCCAATTTTGCTCGTATCCATATTATGCAATGAAACAATTTCGACGTCAATGGTCACTATGGATAGCAAAACAGAGATTGATTAGTGAAAGTCTGAAACGGTAACAGTCAAACAGCATAATATGGATACGAGTCAAAACGCAGTCGTCATAACATCAATCGTTTCTCATCTTCTATGAGTGCTAAACACTAAACAGTGCTACTACTGACACTGAACAAGTGGAGAGGAAATAAACGGACGAGAAAAATGGCATCCATCCAGATTTCTCCGGATCTGAACCTGATTATACAGAATAATAATGCAGCAGATATCGATCCTCCTGTCCTCTGATCATCAGCTGGATGGATCTGCACGGCATGCATGCCATGCCAGCTAGTCCTGGCACGGCAGGCCGTCCCCGTCGTCACCCAGAGGCCGGTAACGGACCCTGGAGGGCCGCTCCCCGGCCGGCCGCTGCTGGGGTCCTCGGCGACCTCCGCCGAGGAGCACATCCTCGGCAACAAGGACCCATTGCCTGCTGCCACGGCACCCTTCTTCTTGGTTGGCTTCGGCTTCTTGCTGTTGTTGCTCTGTGGGCTGCCGCCGCTGGCTGCGACGACCTTGCTGCTGCTCTTCTTGCCGTGGCCGCCGCCAGCGACCTGCTCCATTCGCCGGAAGTACTCGACCTCCCGGAGCACCAGCGAGCCCACCGTGCCCTGCGCGCCGACCTCCACCGGCGCCGCCATGCCGGCCGACTGGCCGAGCTAGGCAGCAGCAGCTAGCAGTGCTCGCTCGTCGGCTGGCACAGTATAGTGCTGCCGCGACTGGGATTCAATATATGCGGCGCGATGAGGACAAGGAAGGTCACAAAGCAGAGATGGAGGTGGAAGACGAAGGAGGAGCTACTTGTTGAGTACCCGACGCGACGAGAGAGGCATGCGATTGCGCATGCTGTGTCCAAATGAATGCAGGTGGTTGGGCCCTTCCGTCCGTGGAATGGATGCATTCGTTCAAGACAAGCAAACCATGGTCCATGGAGAGCGTTGGTGTTGTGATGATCGTCCTGAGACTGATCGAGAGTGGCGTACGTGTTGGTTTTGGTGGCCAGGCGCATGCTTCTCGGTCCATGCATGTGTGCCCAACTAGTACAAGAAGCGTACACATCATTGTTGTTTTGTTTGTGAAAAGAAAGAAGCGTACACATATGAATGCGCTGTATCACCCACAGTCCACGTCCACAGTCGTCTCCTGCTTATCTACGGGCCTGCAAGTGATCACAATAAATGACACACCACTATTAATATAGCACTTTTCCTATATTTCAGGTGCCTGAAATTTAAGAAGATTTCAGGCAACAATCTTATCATAGTAACACCTTAAATTTTTGTCCTTGTCTAACTATAGAAAATAATCGTTAATTTTTAAATTGTCCTTGTGCCAACACATATAAAATTTGTCCTTGTCTAAATATAGAAAAATAATTGTTAATTTTTAAATTGTTCTTGTGCCAACACATATAAAATTCTGTAAGGTTTGTAGTTTGTTTAACTAGTTTTTATTACTGGAACTAGAAATTATAGATTGTGTCTACAGAAATTGCAACAAACTAAACCTGCAATTCTAGTATAAAATATGTACAATAGCCGTCGCCTGAAGTAAAACAAAAATTTAGGAAATTTAGCAAATCCCTTAATATTGATACTAGCATATATTCACCGATTTATTTCGTTGGACATACACGCCGTACACGACCATAAACAGGCACCACACACCCGGCCCATGAACACAACCGAAAAACTAGCTATAGTAAACTACATAAGCACTCAATAATGTCGTAAGATCATTGATACCACTAACACATATACTTCACCCACTTTCAAAATAACTGCATATGCGTTGCCTTGACCTGAACCGTAGACTTGTGTAGGAATATATATAGTGTATAAAGTATAAAGCTGCTCCATCATATATAGTGTCCACACTAGCAGTGATGATGACTAAACAGGCACATAGAGATGCACTGGCAGACGAGGCTGAGCTTGTAACAAGAGTGGCTCAGCTGGTGCCAGACTTGCAATGGATTCCTTGAGCTCGATCGTAGCAACGCCAGGAGGCTTGGTCCATGTGAACCCTTGCAGAAGCCTTGCGAAGAGCATCATCGTAACGGAGCTGCCAAGTGACACCCCTGGGCATCCCCTCCTACCTGCGCTGAACGAGATGAACCTAAGCTCTGGCTCCGTGAGAACCACGTTCTGGCCTGATTGTTGCTGCTGCTTGTCGTTCCTCAGATGTCGCTCTGGACGGAACTGGAGAGGAGCATCCCAGACATCAGGGTTCCGGCCAATGCCTAGCCGGCTCAGAAGGACATGGCTGCCCTTGGGAATGAGGTAGCCGGAGACGACAGTGTCTTCCATGGCGACGTGGGGTGGGTTGAAAGCGTGGTAGGGGTGCAAACGGAAGGCCTCCCGTATGCACGCTTTCAGATAGTTGAGGTGAGGGATGTCAGATTCTTGGACGAGCCTGTCCTTGCCAACCACAGTGTTCAGCTCGTCCATTGCTTTGTGCATGACCTCCGGTTGGTTCATCATCTCTGCGAGTGCCCAATGAACCGCGTTTGATGGGTTGTCGACAGTTGCATACATTATCTCCTGAACATGAAACAATTATCAACACATAGTGAATAACAAGTTTCACGGCACAATTTTTCTACCTCCATGCATGAATGGCTATAAAAAGAGGAGATATTCCTATGTAAGGGAAAATTAATAATATTTTGAGTGATTCTAAATAACTATTGGGAATGCAACATGGTAATATTAATATCTTACCGCTGTCTGTGCTTGGATTTCTTCAAATGACAGAAAAGGTCGCCCTTGTGAATCCTCAAGGGAAACAAGGGCATCAAGAAAATCTGTGGCCTCTCTCTTGTCACCGCGATTGCGGAGATCATCCCACTCATGGATCCTTTCTTGTATGATGGGATCATGCAACCTGTTTATAGTGTTCATTACGCTCTTGGCAACCTTCTTTTGGCCCTCAAGGTCGAGGCCAGCAATCATCCGCGCCCACGCAGCAGAGATGTAATCTGAAACAGAGAAGTTGTAGGCGTGGTTGACCAGCGTGAAGAGAGCGTCCAAGTGCGCCACCTCCTCAGGACCCGGGCCAGCATCGGCAGCAAGCGAGAAGTGTCGCTTGCCGAACACGAGCCTCCGTATCATGTTGCCACAGAAATGCTGGGCTACATAACGCACATCAACGATGCTGTTAGCTGATTTGTTGCACTGGTTGTACACAAACCTGACGAGGTGGTCGGCCTCCTCGGCTCGCCGTCGCTGCATCCGCTTCTCCATTGATGTGGAGAGGATCTCGAGAGGAGATCACCCCTCCTCATCTTCTTCCACTGCTTTCGCCGTGCGGCGGCGAGGATCGAGCCCTTGTACCCGAAGCTGAACAGTTCAGTGTTGGGTGTTAGGGGGCGAGACGCGAAGACGGCATCGTTCTTTCTGAGAACCTCACGGGCTATCTCGGGGCAGGAAATTGCTACGACATGGACTGCTCCGAAGCGGAGGCATAGGATGTTGGTGTTCATGTCCTTGAGAAGGCCATGGATCCAACGAAACACTGGCTTTTTTGACACCACACAGTGCAGGCTGCCGATGATAGGCAATCCGGCCGGCCCCGGCGGCAGTCGGTGCGGCTGTGTTTTCCTGGGCGGCGGCGTTGTTGCATTGGTTCGATAGAGAACTAGTATAGCAACAAGACCAAGAAAGGTGCAAAGTAGTGGAGACAAGAGAGCCATGAAGACGCCATGTGCATGGCTAGGTGCTAGTGTCATGCTTGATGACGCGTTCGAGCTCATCATATATATTTGTGTTAGGAAGTGCATGGGTCTTCTGTGTTCAGCTCAGTCTGAGGTATTTGGGCAAGGCTTCAGGTTTGTGTTGATGAATGTGCATGGGAGCATATTATATAGGACTCCTTTGATGGAGACCCTCTGCCTACCTTAAACTTGCCTCTCAGTTGCTCGTCATTTTGATTGGTCTGATTTGAAACTCTCTAGAAGAAATGGTAATTTCATATAGGCTGTTGGTGAGAAACGTGGGAATTAACCATGTTTTGAAAAGTGGATTTATTATTATTCTAGCAGGAATTAATATGTTTTTTTTTGGAATAAACTAGCAAACTTCCCGAACTATCACAAATAAAATTAAGTGAAATGAACTTTGAGGCCAAGAGATATTAATGAAACAATGTTGCTGTATGATACGTGGACAAGAATTAGTCATTAAGCCCTAATTTTTCAATAAGTATAAAGAATTAATTGGTATTACTCTGATGTCAAGTTTTTTTATGGATTGCATCAAGACTAATCATGCTGAATAATAAATCATTTAGAAAATAAAATTGACCTTCCACTACTAGAAGAATGATTTTAGCAGACCACCTCTAATTAACAGAGCCAACCACATCCGGGGACTGCCTATGCAAATTGCGAGATGTCCTCTAGAAAAATACCCGCCTCTGTCAATCATTTACATAGATGGACATCTTAAATTATCTGTATTTGAAAATCACCATTAAGGCGGGTTTTCATTGAAAGTTGTTAAGAGTCTTAGATATGCATTTTAAGTTCTCAGATTTTGAAATTTAAAATTTATAATTCCAATCTACATTGAATGCTCATATGGTTAACACCAAAAGTTGCGGTGACCAGCCTGATCTACAAGTTTGAAGTAATTTAGTCTCAAATATTTGTTTGAAGTAATTTATAGTCTCAAATATTTGTTTGAAATTTACATATTTTGAGAATCAAGTTTTTGAGATGTTCAAACAACCTTGGATGGATACACATCCTATGGCATAGGACCTATGTCCATTGACAAGATTTAACTCTTTGTAATTGAATTTTTATATCATTTGAGTTTCATTTAATGTAAAAATATTTAATACAAGATTATGAGATGTTGATAACAAACGATAGCGCCTATTTGTTCACAAATGTGTGTGTAGTCTAGTGCTCGAGATGTGTTGTACTCCCTCCGGAAATCATCAACTTTTTGTGTGTACTCAACTTTTTGTAAAGACAACTTTTTTGGTTTTCTGGAAATCATCAAAAGAGGCAAGCATCTTGCAAACGACCTCTATAAATAGCCATTAACGGTGGCCATTTGCAAGAGGCGATCCGCGATAGGGCTGCCTACCTCTGAAAGTGGCTTTTGTCCGCCTTTGAAATCTTGATGTGGATGCCAACATACTCATATACTTCTTTAATCCTAAAATGTTATGGATTTTTTTGTTGTCCTAAACCAGACCACTTTAAGTTTAATTAAGTTTTTAGAAAACAGTATTAACCTACTGCATTAAAGAGGTAAATTATAAAAACAAATTCCATATGTATGTTAAACGAAGCACCTCCTTTATTGCAAAATATTACTATTCTTTTCTACAAACTTTGTTAAACATAGGACACTTTGACTTACTAGAACAACTGAAAATCATGTATACCCCCTCAATCCCAGTATAATCAACATACCGAAAAATCAAACAAAATAGAAGTTAATCCCTAATATTTCTTATAATATGTTGTCTTTTTTTGCGTCAAATATAATATGTTGTCACTGAAGGAACAAACATCATTTTACAGGAACTTTGAATAAGTTTATATTGATACAAAGTTTATGTCATAAATTTGTATATACTTTGACTAATTGATAGTTAAACTTTTTAAAATCTATCTTTATTGTCTATACATAATGCATTTATCATTATAGAAAAGAGGGAGTATTTCATGATGGGAGTAAGTTTTTATGATCCAAATTTCATCTTCTATATTTTTATGAGCCAAGTTCTGTTCTTCTATATCCACCCTTTGAGTCCCGCTAGTGATAAGTGATAAAAGAAATTCTGAAAATACCTATTTCTAGGATTTGAACTCATGATGTCAACATTTACTTTCAATCGAGCGTCCATGAAAGTTGAGCTACAACGTGACACATGTGACTATATAGAATTGATGTTATTCTTTTAACTGCACAATTCTGAACTTTCTATTGTATATTTGACACTTACTCTTTTTAACTGCACAAAGTTATAGATCTTGTTGAGTACTACAACTTTGACATTGACTTTATCTTCATTAAACACTGTTAAGCATTTCTAATTGGATTTGAGACCTATATTGAATATTTGGACATGTAAAACATTTCAAATTAAAAAGTCGATAACTGCAAAGTTTAAGATCTCTTCGAATTCTATAGTTCTCTTTTTTCGAGGAAAAACTATGGAGCAAAGCTCCATAGTGCTTAAATTAACAAGAGAAACAAAGTAGAAAGTAAAGTACACTACTAGATAACCGATTTTCCGTGGCGGACTTTTGGATTTTCCGTGGCGGTTTTTAGATCCGCCACCAATGGACCGTGGCGGTTTTGGTGCCCGCCACCGTTAATAGAATAAAAAGATAAAACCCGATCCGAAACCCTAACGGGCCCAGGATCTCCGCCGGCCCGTTAGGGTTTCAGATCCGCCCGCCGCCGGGTAGCTGCTCAAGTCGGGTCGCCGCCAGCTGCCGATCGGATCCGCGCCGCCCGCGCCGGATCCAGTGCCGCGCCGCAGCCGCTAACGGAGGTCGCCGTCGAGGCGGAGCCGCGGGAGGTCGCCCGTCGGCGGCGCGGGTGGAGGTCGCCGTCGCCGCCACCAAGCCCGCCCGGACGATTGGTCGCGGCCGCACCCCGTCCCGCCACCGCCGCGCGCTGCCGGCCCGCGTCTTGCGCCAGCGCCGGGCCTCCGCCGGCATAGGAGGAGGTGGAAGGGAAGGGGGACTTGGGGGAGTCGGGAGGAGAGGGGCGCGACGGGAGGAGAGGGCGGACGGGGGAGAGGGGCGGCTGGGTGGAGAGAGGGGGGAGAGAGAGAGAGAGAGAGAGGGAGAGTGAGATTAGTTAGGGTTTTGGTTCTTTGTATATATACAAGCAACTTCGTTATCGGGCCGAAATTGGGCTTTTCAAAATCGAATTGGGCTAATATGATCTGTATATCTGGACCTCATTTATGGTGGCGGTTTTTTTTAAAAAAACCGCCCGCGGGCATTGATTTACCGTGGCGGTTATTATAACCGCCACGGTTAATTAAAAATAACCGCCCGCGATAAATCAAGCCATTTACCGTGGCGGTTTTCTAAATGTCCGCCACGGAAAATCTTTTCCAAGTGCCTCGTAAAATCAATTATGTAGTAGTGGTACACAAGTTAGGCTGGGGGCGATAGAAAGAAAAAGAGGAACTCACCTACTCTAAGAAGAATAGGGAGAGGTGATCTAACTGTACAAGATATTTACAAAGAATCGACCGAATTGTTAATTACAGAGTGAAAATGACTAGGGACTCGAGGAGATGAAGTTTAACTTCTTTCTTTAACACGCTGCGTTTCCAGTTACGCCATTGAAGGTGGCTTTTGATTGAAAATATAGTTGTTTCTCTCCTTCCAAATGCACCATGATGCCAACATAAAGAGGTCCATGAAGAAAGTACCTACAAAAACTTGTTTCTGATCTATTATCATTTGATTAACATCAACTTGTATATCCCACTGAAAACCGATAGAGAACCATCTACTTTCAGCTGATGAGCATTCTTCCTCAATATTTCCATGGTAAAGTACACAATTATAGCCTTCCTCAAAAACTTTGTGTCTTCTTCTCAACATTTCTCTTGTATTTAATTTGTCAACTAGTAGCAGCCAAGCAAATAATTTTATTTTTGGCATACATTTAGATTTCTGATTTCCATATCCAAATGAATGGAGCCAGTGGTGTATGATGTCATTAAAATGATGATGATACAACTTCTTTGGGCTGTACAGTCCAGTATTCCATTGATATATCCATATATCATCTTGTTCATTATCTCCTCTGAAGAAATCTAGATCACTTTGAAATATCATATATATATTCATTGAAAGCTGATCCGACATGGGCAGTCTAAAGAGGTTAAGTAGGTTGGTAGCTTGCAAGCATGTTTGTGTTGGGCATATGAATATAGTGCATGATATTTAGTTGACAAAGTCAGCTGTATTAGATGATCTTCCCAAACTCCAACTGTATCACTAGATCCAGGTAAACGGTGAGCTACTTTCTTGAAATTGCCTGCTAAGTTAAGTATGTCCTTCCACCAAAATGATCCTTTAGAAGCAAGGTGAGGTTATTTATGCTTTGGTAATAGGCATTCCAAATTAGTTGCATCCATGGGACATTCACCTTGTTATATAATTTATGAAGATGCTTTATAAGTAGAGCCTCATTCTGGAGTTCTAAATCTTTGATCCCAAGTCCTCCCTTATCTTATGGTTGTAGTACCATTTCCCAAGCTGCTAGATTGTAACTTTTGGCATTTATATTTGATCTTTTCCAGAGGCACTGGAATTCCACAGTTTTGATACACACTTCCTAATATTTCTATGATGGAGATCACTTGTGGGCATTAGATGCAGATCAATGGTAGAGATCCGTCGCCTAGGTTATAGCCAAAAACCTAGGTGCACGGGATAGAGAAACTCCCTTTGATATAACATTTACTCCCCGTCTCAAAATAATTCATCATGTTGACTTTAAAACATTATGTTTGACCACTTTCGTCTTATTCAAATTATTTATACAATTTAGGAAATAAATAAATCATTATTAAAATATCTCTAATAATAAAATAAGTCACCTCAAAATGGATGATGTTTATATAAAAAATTTAAATAAGACGAGCGGTCAAACATGATATCTTGAAGTTAAAATGATGAGTTATTTTGAGACGGAGGGAGTACCGTGATATAACCTCATATGATTTTTTTTTTTTGGAAAATAGTGCCTGTCACTGGCAATCCAAAAACCAAGAAGAACCTGTATCCGATACGTATAGATATGGCACCGTCCGGAAGTATCCACACAACATAGATTGTAATATCTCTATCGGTTAAAACGACGAATTGTGACAATGATACACTGTTACTAGCGGTTACGAAACAGCCAATAATAATAGTCCGATACGTGTTCTGTGGCCATTCTATCCTTTCGGTCACCAACTTGATCTTGTCTTCTTTCCTGCTCGGTTGATGCCCCTTTCCAATTCATGTTCAATGTGGATAGCAATAACGACAAGGTTATCCTTTCTTACTGAGGCCATGCCGCAGCACACGTACGACATTGGTCTCGATCCCTCTCCCTCTTGTACGTGTGGATGCCTACAGTCAACCAAACCAACGGAACACCGAACCAGCCCCAGTTGGCTGCCTTTCACGTTCGTCTGCATGTGCCAAACGTGTCCTGTCCAAATCTTTCCGCAGCTTGGCTGCTCTAACTTCATTTCAACAGTGAACGACACTAGTGCAGGGACAGGGAGCTCGGTATCATCGGCAGGTGTTTATTGTGCTCGATTCGAAGCACAGCCAGAAGCTACTAGCTAGATGATTCAGTGCTTGGGCAATATCATGCAAAGTAGTGCGGACAAGACACTAGTACCCAAATTATTTTGGGTGACGGACAGAAAACGATTGTGGGTGGCGGGCAAGAATGCCCATCACCTCCACAAGGTCACGGAAAATATTCTTTTTTTCCGTGGCGGGCGTCCCCTGCGGCCCGCACGGGTTAATCGAAAAAAATAAAAAAGCACGGTAGGCCACCGAGCCCGCCCGGCCCGATAGCCCACCGGGCCCGCCACCCACCGCCCGGGATGCCAAATCCGCGCCGCGGGAGGCGGATCCGCCGCCCGGTAGGTCGGATCCGCAGGCTGGGGTCGTCGGAGACCTTGCGTCGGAGAGGTCCGCCACCCGCCCGATCCGCCGCCGCCTTGCCTCGATCCGCTCGAAGGAGCGCCGCGCGCCTTGCCGCCCGGAGGAGGAGGGGGCCGCATCGAGGGAGGGAGGGTGGTCGCGTCGGATCTCGCCCCCTCGGCTGGAGAGGCCCACCACCCGCCCGGATCCGCCGCCGCCCCTTGCCTCGATCCGTCGGAGAAGGGAGCGCCACACACCTTGCCGGAGGAGGAGGGGGGGCGTCGAGGGAGGAAGGGTCGGTCGTGTCGGATCTCCGCCTCCTCGCGCCGGATTTCGCCGGCCTCGCCTCCCTCGCGCCGGATCTCGCCCGGCCTCCACCTCCTCCCCGCCCGGGGAGAGCCGCTGCCGCCATAGGATGAGGTGGAGAAGGAACCGAGAGGGAGAGGTGGAGAAGGAATCGAGAAGGATCGGGCGCCGCCTTCGTCGGGTTGGGGAGAAGGATGAGAGGGGGAGGTGGTTTCGGCCGGGAGAGAGTGGTTGGGGGAGGTGAAGAATGACCGAATGATTTTTTGTCCACGTCGAAACCCTAAGTGCCGAGTTATATATGGCCCAATATGGAGTGGGTTTGGGCTCGGCAGTGGGCCTCGCGGTATTTTGCGTTGCGGGCATTTCTAAGAGGCCCGCCTCCGAAAATGGACCTATTTTTCGTGATGGGCAATTTATTTTACGTGACGGGCAAATGTGTCTGTTACGGTAAATAAAAAAGGTCCGCCACGCAAATCAGCGGTATTAACCTTGGCGGGCAAACAAGTGTGCCCGCCACAAAAAATATTTTTCAGCATCACGCAAAAAATCATTTCGTTACTAGTGAGAGAGCTATGAAGATGCCATGTGCATGGCTAGGTGCTAGTGTCATGCTTGATGACGCGTTCGAGCTCATCATCATATATATTTGTGTTAGGAAGTGCATGGGTCTTCTGTGTTCAGCTCTGTCTGAGGTATTTGGGCAAGGCTTCAGGTTTGTGTTGATGAATGTGTGCATGGGAGCATATTATATAGGACTCCTTTGATGGAGACCCTCTGCCTACCTTAAACTTGCCTCTCAGTTGCTCGTCATTTTGATTGGTCTGATTTGAAACTCTATAAAAGAAATGGTAATTTCATATAGGCTGCTGGTGAGAAACGTGGGACTTGATGATGACCCTCAACTACCCTACCCTGCTTGGATTGGCTCCCTATTGCTGTTCAGCCATTTTGATCGATCGGTTTTATTTGGAATATTTTTGATAAAGTATACATGTATTAAGTAGGGAGGACCATAGCGTAACAAATACAGGTGCACCGCATGAGAATATCGACGACAGCCGTCCAACCTACATGTAAAAAGGACCTCAAAGAAAATAAAAGTTACAAACTGGTCCATGGACCCGAACTAAACGCACCCGCAGCTGCCACCGCCGCCCGAAGAACGTCGACACCCGCGCCGCCCGAACCCAAAGCCGGAGGAGACTCGCTCGCCGGGCGTTGATGTGGACCGCAGCGGACACTCAAACTCGCGGACGAGCCAAAGTTGATTTGGAATTCCTTAAATATTAAGAAGAAACGATACACCGTTTAAAATAATAGCGGAATAGGCATTCAGCGTGACCTTCTCCAAAAACTTTAAAAAACTATATATATATATATATAAAGGAAGCTATTTCACTTGGCAGTTTACAGAAAATAATGACAAATATCAATAAATCCATTCAAAAAATTTAACCAAAGAAAAATGTTTATATTAATGTCACAACAAGACTTCATATGTTGCGAGCCTCCTTTTTTTTTGTTGTATATACATGTCCAACTTGGTGAACATATGACCAACCTTGGTTTTTGTCCGCCTTGGAAATCCTAATGTGGATGCCAACATACTCATATGCTGCTTTACTCCTAAAATGTTATGGATTTTTGTTTTCCTAAATTAGACCACTTTAAGTTTGATTAAGTTTGTAGAAAGAGTATTAACATCTAATGCATCAAACACGGCCGGAATTCTGCTCTTTGCCAAGTGCCGAGTATTTGCCGAGTGTATTTTATCGGGCACTCAGCAAAGATTGTCTTTGCTGAGTGCCAAATAAAATACACGGAAAAAAACACTCGACAATGGCATTGCCGAGTGTGTTTTTTGGTACTCGCAAAAAGCTATTTTGACGAGTACCTTTTTTTTTGGCACTCGGCAAAAATGTTTTTGTTGAGTGCTATTTCCTATCACATGGCAAAAAGCGTCTTTTGCCGAGTGCTATTTTCGAAAAAAGCAGGCACTCGGCAAATCAGTTTTTCAAGGCAATTTTAGAGGCCCTAAACAAGTTCAAATGAAAAAGTTTTCAACTACATAGTTTCATATCTTCATAAGATCTACTCCTTTAGTCCTATAAATAAACACAACTCTAGGACTTCGACGATTAATATTTGACCATTTGTCTTATTTAGATTTTTTGTGTAAATAATAAAATAAATAAATCATTACAAAAATATCTCTAATGAAAAATAAGTCATAACAAAATAAATAATATTTATTATTATTATTTAAATAAGACGAACGATCAAACAGGAATCGTAGTAGTCCTAGAGTTGCGTTTTATTTGTAGGACGAGAGGGAGTGCAAATTTATTTTGGTCATTTCCTTATTTGACAAAGCGTTAATAATATTGTTCACAAATCCTACAACTCTCACATACCCTCTCATTGTTTCCTAAAACTAGATGAGGGATTATTAAGATGGAGAAACTTCCTAAATAAAGATTGTAGATGTCAAAAAACACTTTTTGATTTAAATTCATTTAGAGACTCAAACAAGCAAATTTCTCTCGATTTAGTACAATATTTGGAGAACCAAAATGTAATGTTGACATATGTGATGGAGTAGTGCAGTGGTAGAGCAATAAGTGCTCGAGGGGGAGGTCGTGGGTTTGAAGCCCCGTGGCTTTTTGCAAAGTTTGCTAAAACTGTGAATAAATGACCATGGCTAGGGGTGGTTGGTTCGAAGCCTCATGCCCTTTTTTTTTTTTTTTGCAAAGTTTGCAAAAACATGAAAAATGACCAAGGCTAGGGGTGGCGGGTGGTTGTCCGGTGAGGCCCTCCCTAGATTAATTTTTGGGGCCATTTTTGGGTTTTTTTTTTTTCGGCAAAGTGTCCTTTGCCATCACTTCCTTTGTTGAGTGTACGTCCTTTGCTGAGTGTTACACTTTCGGCAATGCCGCCTTGCCGAGTGTGAAGGGCCGACAAAGCGCATGCATCCGGTAGTGAAAGAGGTAAATTATGAAAACAAATTTCACATGTTTATTAAAAGAAGCACATCTGGTATTGCAAATGTTACTATTGTTTTCTACAAACTTTTTTAAGCTTAGGACGGTTTGACTTATTAGAACAACTGCAAATCATGTATACCCCCTCTACCCCGGTATAATAAATGTAATTTGATATGAAAAGTTAAACAAAATAGAATTATGAAAAACAAATTTCGCATGTTTGTTAAAAGTATTTTACAGGAATTTTGAAAACAAGTTTATTGATCCAAATTATGTCATAAATTTGTATATACTGTCAAGTTTATTGATCCAAATTATGTCATAAATTTGTATATACTGTGAGTCTAGACAGTTAAAGTTTGTAAAATTTAACTTTATTGCCTATACAAAATGTTTATCATTCTAGAAATGGAGGGAGTATTTCATTCATGATAGGACCGAGTAAGTTTTTTATGACTTGTTTTTTATTTCTTTATGATCCAAGTTTTGTCTTCTATATCCACCCTCCGACACCCCACAACGTGGACGCCTGGTGTACACGTAGCCCTGCCGAAAACGACATCTTCTCCTTGTGAGCATCGTTTTTGTTGCTTCTAAGTTCCCATTTGCTAGTTCTCTATCCTTGAGCTGGTGGCACGTTAGAACATGTGAGAATGCAGTGGGTCTTCAATGTGGGTGTAGTGGCCTCAATAGTTCCCAGGCCTCTAGTTGAGCATGACAAGACGGCTCGACATTTGTTGATCCCAAGGAGAGCGGAAGCAAGTCAGAATTCCTACCGGCAGCATGAGTTGGTGAGCGACATGAAAGGAAACTGAAAGGGTTTTCCTTAGCTGCAGCATTCTCAATTTGGAGAAGGGCATCCTCGACGTCTTGGATTGTTATCTCAGCAGACTTGTTGATTGTTGATGCCACTTCCACTACGGAGCCACTGGCCCACTTGGGGGCCCCCATTGGTTCTGTGATGTTCGTCTCCTAAACTCTTTGGTTCCTTGCTCAATGTCGTAGTTGTGGCTTCATTTCTGGCGACTTTAAGATGGAGGGGCGTGTCGTGCAGCTCGTTCAGCCTCGCATCATTTGCTTGCATACCTGGTACTGGTATCATCACCTGGTTCACATTGCCTGACCGAATATCATCAGACGCTGAAGCTATGTTCAGTTCTTTGGTCATGGCACCTAACTGAAGCACAAGATTCTCCGCGAGCTTCATCCATTTTTTGTAGGATTCTTGAAAGTTCTGTAACTCTGCGCTGAGCATTAAGGAGAATTCACTACACATACTTTGTATCTTTACGTCAAGCATCTTCTTGATTTCATGCTGAAGATAATTAGCTAGCCTGAGAAATGCTGAAGTGCAGAATCATCGCTCCTTGGGTGTAGACGCTCTGTGCGGCAATCATTCTGGTGACCCCAAGATTGATCCTTCCATGGAAGGCGTTGGCGACAATCCCGCTCACGATGACCCGAGTGGCGGCATCGAAAGCAAGTCATGGGATCTCGGTAAGCTGCAGCCCAGTGGCCCCGTACTGCAAGGCAGATAAAGCAGCGGCCTTCAGTGATCTTCCGGATGCGGGACGAGAGGCGAGTAATGCTCCCGTCATTGCTACTGCGATGGGTTGATGAGGGGTGCAGCTCCTCCCGTGAAACCTTTCTGTCCCATGTGTTCCATGACGAATTGATGTCTGGAAGAAGTAGAACATGACGAATTGATGTCTGAAGAAGTAGAACACGAAGACCGCATGGCAGAGAGTGATAGATGAGGACTGTCAGCGAATCGAACTCGAAGACCTGTAGCAGAGAGAAGAAAAAAATGCCATCTAGATGAAACTTTTTCGCCACGATTACCGACTATCTATGTGTCATGAAATTAAATGATATGAAACTCATTGAAAGTGGAAGTTTCATCCAAGTTTTATTATCTTAGAAACAAGAACAACGTATCCATTGAAACTGCTCTAAAACGTTCTCTGTGGCCATTTTACCCTTCCGTCACCAACTTGATTCCGTCGATGTTCTCCAATTGATGAGGACAAGGGAAAACAGCAACTCGTGTTCAATGTGGACAGCATGCTTTCTTACTCAGGCCATGCCGTAGCACACGTACCACATTGGCCTCGCATCCCTATCCCTCTTGTATGGCCCCAGTTGGCTGCTTTTCACGTTGGTCTGCATGTGTCAAACGCGCCCGTCGCCTGTTAATGTCGGGCAACGGCTGTCCAAATCTTTCCACAGTGCTTGGCTGCTCTAACATCATTTCAACAGCAGTGAACGACAGAAGTGCAGGGACAGGAGCTCGGTACCATGGGCATTATTTTTCCGCACAAAGCTTGCATCACAGTGCTTCGTCGTTGGGCAGCGGCGATCCGAACATGGTCCGCGTGCAATCTCCGTCGGGAGGCCAAGGCGTCCCGTCGAACAGGGGAGGCCCTGCCGTGACCACTCGTTGCTCACCCTTGGCCGTCAAGCGGACCTCGCGCGGTACAGACAGTTTGGCCCACTCGACGTCGCGGCTCGCCATCGGCAGGTTTTTATTGTGCTCGGTTCCAAGAAGCAACCAGAAGCTACTAGCAGCTAAATGATTCAGTGCTTGTGCAACACTTTCATGCTGTAGTGTTGTGTCCTACTGTTGCTGTCCCAATCTCTCTGTACTAGGACTTTAGCTCTTAGCTGACCTGCACTGATAGGGGTAACCATGCATAATTCCCTGTGATTGCTGTAGGTAGCTGTTTTTTCTTCCAAGCTTGCTCCTCTCCGTCACTAACATTTATTTTTACGAGCTAATTCCATCACTGCCACCCGAATCTACGCAATACTATAATTTTCGTGGATACCGGGAGTTCCGATCGCTCTCTCACAGCAATAGTAAATGGGACCTGGCAACCCTTCCTCGCCCTGCCGTGCACACGCCCAAAAATTAGAAGGATCCAGTCCACAGCTCTTTGATAAAAATAAATCAGGTCGCACCGTGCGTGGTGTGCGTGAGTTGCTTTGTCTACTCATTTCTTTTTCTTCTTATAAATACAAATTAATATCCATCTCTCTAAACCGAGAAATCTATCTTCTATATTTTCTAATCAGTTACACCTAGATACCATTTTTGTTCTTAGTATTAAGAAATGCATTCTTATTTGTGACACATATCTGTACTCCCTTCGTCTATAAAAATAAAATTAAATTAGGGTAAGCGTGCAAGTTAATGACTCAAGTTGTTACTTGTTTTCTATCATATAAATGTTATTGATTTTCAAATTTTTAAGATCGATAAAGTCACAAGTTTAATATATTTTACTTCCCAAAAACGAGAATTAACAAACATGATTGGGCTTTTCGATCACAAAGACCTAAGTCCCGTGATTGCAATACCACATTTCCTTTTGTTATCAACCATGCACTATCGTGATGAACTCGCTGTAAAGGCTAACCGTTGCCTCGCAAATCAAGAATAGAAGCAAGAACAAAAAAGACACAATATGTAAATAATGCTGTAAATAATGTCTGCAAAATCCCTAATGGACTCAAACATGATACATGGCCCAAATGATAGTAACACAATACCCTAACAAATTTGGACGTCCACTTATTTCAATGATTCATATTGACTCCAATGGAACTCGACATGGGATTGGTGTAGTTGGAAAGCTTATCTCCTTAGCTTTTGGGGCATATGAAGAACACAACTTCAGTAATGAATCACATAGTAACCTGACTAATGAATCACGTAATAAACAATGCTTGATGAAAAAAAAATCTCATCTCTAACTCTCTCCGGACTATGGTGACTAAAACAGACTCGTAAAGATGTTGTGGCAAACAAGGCTGAGCTTGTAAGAAGAGTGGCTTCGCTAGTGAGAGACTTGTAGTTGATTCCTTGAGCTCGATTGTACAAACACCGGGAAGTTTCATCCACGTGAACCCTTGTAGCCTTGCGAAGAGCATCATTGTAACGAAGCTTGCCAAGTGACACCCCCGAGCATCATTGTAACGGGTTTTGAATCAGCTTGCATTAGCTGATTCACTTAAAGCTCAAGGCTCAATGCCCAAGGGAGAGATGTAGAACCCTCAAGTGAAAATAAGGATGTTGTCCATGAATTGCAAATTGAAGATGTTTCAAAGGACAACAATGTCACTCCAATTTCGAGAAGACACTCGGGGATGATGAAATCTCTCCAACTACAACAAAAGCCGATTGATTCCATTGAGCAAGGGGAATCGACTAAGGATCCTTCTTCGAGCATGTTTATCAAGTTGAAGAAGAAAAGGAGGATGCTCATAAAGCTAATTAATGGAGGCAAAGGACATGATAAGGAAAAGAGCAATAGAAGGCCGAAGCTTAGCTTCAAGGAACTCCTAGCTAAATATAAGACATATGTGAAGCCAATATTGCTAGTCGATTAAAGAAGGTCCAGCCAGCAAAATTGCCTCCAAAGCGTGAGTCTAAAGAACGGAACCGGCAAAGAAAAGTATATGTCCCATCATATTTCAGGCCACAACGTGTAATCGTATGCAGCTCCAAGACATTAAGAAGAATCATCATCTTATATAGACCGTTTTGATCAAAATTGGTGTAGAGCTCTTACAAAGAAGAAACTGGTAAAGAAAGTTTAGCGCGTGAAGTATGATGGCCAAAGAAATAAAAGTTCGAGATCAGAATGTCACCATAAAAAAAATTACATTACATTGCTGAAAAATCCGCTATAGATGGCAAAAAGGTTGAAAAATCATCTATTAATGTTGTAGGTTCCAAATCTGAACAAAAGAAAATGAAGTGCCTAAAAACAAGGAATAGTTCCCTCTGTCGAGAATCGAAACAAAACCGAGATGCTCAATCGGTTTACCCAAGTGACAAGAAAGGAAGTTGTAAAAGCTTAGCGCCGAGAAGCCGAAAGAAAAGGCTTAGCATGGGTTCCTAAAAAACAGTGTTCAAGCTCAAAAGGCTGATGTTCAAGAAAGTGGTGCAACAAAGTTGAAGGAAAGAAGGAGAATCAAGAAACAATTTCCAAGTGGGATGGTTGCACCGGATCATTAAAATCATCGGTCATGAAATTATTCACAATCCACTAGACACAGAGCAATATTACTGAACATTCGGACACTGCACAATGCCCAATCTAGAAGTGTGGTTATTACCTCACTATAGAGCTCTCTATATTGAACACGATTATCACGATTTGCGGGTGCATGCATGTATCTTTATTTGGATGACTTTTGGAAGCTGAAGAAGTACACACCGAACTAGCGATTAGGGCTCACTCTAACAATGAATCATTCTTGTCTATACACACACTTATTAGAACTGAACACGACTTCACGGATGAATCACATGGTAACCTTAAACAATGCTTGACAGAAAAAAAATCACATCCCTAACTCTCTCCAGACTATGGTGACTAAACAGACTCATAAAGATGTAGTGGCAAACGAGGCTGAGCTTGTAACAAGAGTGGCTTCGCTAGTGAGAGACTTGTAGTTGATTCCTTGAGCTCGATTGTATGAACGCCGGGAGGTTTAGTCCACGTGAACCCTTGTAGAAGCCTTGCGAAGAGCATCATCGTAACGGAGATGCCAAGTGACACCCCTGGGCATCCCCTCCTACCTGTGCTAAACGAGACAAACCTAAGGCCCTGCTCGGTGAGAACCACAGGTTCGTTCGACGTCAGATGTCGCTCTGGCCGGAACTGGAGAGGAGCATCCCAGGGCGCCGAGTTCCGGCCAAGACCCACCGGCTCGAGAAGGACATGGCTGCCCTTTGGGAATTAGGTAGCCAGAAATGACGGTGTCCTCCATGGCGACATGGGGTAGGTTGAATGAGTGGTAGGGGTGCAAACGGAAGGTCTCCCGTATGCACGCTTTCGGATAGTTGAGAGGCGAGGGATGTCGATTCTTGGACGAGCCTGTCCTTGCCAACCACAGTGTTCAGCTCGTCCATTGCTTTGTGCATGACCTCCGGTTGGTTCATCATCTCCGCGAAAGTGCCCACTCAACCGCGTTTGATGGATTGTCGACAGTTGCATACATTATCTCCTGAACATGAAACAATCATTAGCATAGATTAATAACTAGGAAAACTAACGTTAATACTATTGGTAATGCAGAACAGTAATCTATACTATAAAAGAGCGAAGGAATTAGGTGGTACCGTGTCACGATCTCATCCGTCCGATCTATCTAGATTTCGCATCCAACGGTCCCTCGATGGGGACCGACCTTAGGCTACGAGTGTTTCGCTTCAATTGAATCCTCGGCGTGAACCGGGCAGCAATAGCGCCTCGAAACGTCGTATGTACCCGATACGTCGCGAGCATCCTCCCTTCCCGCGGTACCCTCCGCACGCTGCAACAACTCCCTCACCACGCTTTCGCCGCCGGGCGCCGGAACATCTACGACCTGCTCCTGCCGCCTGGGCATCGAGATCGCTCATAACCACAACATCGTTTGTTGTTCGAGGCCTCCCCCGCGCGACTCGCAGACGATCGATCGCCGCACGTACCTGTCGTCATCAAATAAAAAAGAAACGCATCTGCGTGCAGACCATCGCCTTCGCCTCGTCCTGCTACGCCGCGCTCACCGGAAACCGCCGTTGCTGTGGTTCGTCGAGCCCCACGATCCGGTTGAGCGGCGTGGAGAAGGAACTGAAAAACCTGGTCTCCTCGCGGCCATCGTTGAAGTCGACGTCTGCGGCCTTTTTCCGACACGCAGAAGCGGCGTAACTCCTGCCGTCGGGGGACAGGTACGACGGCCACATCGCTGCTATTTGGTGTTTCACCTCGTGCATCCCTTCGTGACTTCGCATACGAGCATTGCAGGGCGGTTCCGTCTCTCCACCGGTTCCTGAGACCGGGATCCAAGCCCCCGCCCAGCCTTGTCGCTGATCTCTCCTCGGCGCGAGCGCGGACTACACAAGATGCGCGGTGGCAACAGAGGATCGATCGAGCATACGCCGTATCGATCGAGGAAACGCTGGCGGCAACAGAGAATCGATCGAGCCATATCACATAAGTCAGGCTGGTTCGCTTCCTGATCATGCCCTGGGACCCAAGGCAAACGTTGCTGTTGCCACGCCAAAAATCCTGATTCAGATCCACGATTCCGTACGTCTATCTTATAATTTATAGGATGTACTATATTATAGGATAGATGAAGTATGTCAGTTGGTGCAAAAGAAGGCGACGCTCTTGAAGCGGAGGGGTCGATGCAGATGCTGCTTCGGAGGCAGCCATGCCTGGCACTGACAGATGTTCCGTCGCTGCCACTGGCGGGGCGTGCTCAAGTTTGGCTCGGAGTTGCAGTCAGTTTGTCGGCGACGACATGTTCGCTGCTAGTGCTAGCTACCTAAACCTTTCTTTGCGCATTATGGCCTGTTTATTCCGTGGCTGTAAAGTTTTGACGGTTACTGTAGCACATGTGTTACTGTGTAATTATTGTCTAATTATAGACTAATTAGGCTTAAAAGATTTGTCTCGCCAATTACATGCGAACTGTGCAATTAGTTATTATTTTATCTATATTTAATGTCTGAGACGTGTGTAAACATTCGTTGAAATAGGGTGTACAGTTTTTGGGTGCAAAAGATGGCACTTTTGAGCCAGCTATTCTGCACATGAATCTCATGCTCCGTCCATTTTAAATTATAAGTTGGTGTGACTTTCCTAAATGTTTAACTTTCGCTATGCAACCGGATGTTATGCATAGTACAAATTACTCCCTCCGGGATGGTATTAGAAGTCGTTTAGGACAGCGACACGGTCTCCAAGACACAACTTTGACCTCTTATTATTATAAAAATATTTATGGAAATGTGATATATGTATACTTTTATCAAAGTATTTTTTAAAGACAAATCTACTCGTATAATTTTTACATTTACAAAGTCAACAACTTAAAAGTTATTGATGATTTATATTCCCGATGTTTGACCCAAACCTTGTCCAAAACGACTTCTAATACCACCCCGAGGGAGTATGTGTGTTTTGAAGAGCTAAAACGGCTTACACTTTGAAATAGATTAGAAGTGTTAGTTTGGAGCGAAAAAAAAAGGAGAGAGAAGTCAGTACCAAAATGATAGGATTCTTCTCGAAATTATAATTAGATGCTCTTAGATTCGAATAGGTTTAATAGTTTGGCTAATTATTAGCTAAATATTCAACTAATAAATTTTTTATTATAGTTGGACCAGACTAGCTAATAGCAACTAATATTTGTTAGCTTAGTTAATTATTAGCAGCTAATACATCTACATAGGGTCTTAATCCTACAACAGTTCAACCATTGTCCATGCCGTATCTATCAATATTGGCTTGACATGATGACGTGTCATCCTATCATCTTGCAGCTACTTAGGCCCGTCTCAATGGAGAGTTTCACCTCTCGGTTTCCAAGATGTGAAACTTTGGCATGAAATAGACGTCTCCCTCAATGTACAGTTTCATTGCACAGTTTTTTATAGACAAAAAGGTCCCAACAACCTCTCTCTTATTGCATGGTTTTAATTGCATAGTTGTATGATGAAACTCTATTTGTGTCTCAATGGAGGTTTCACATAGTTTCCAACACATGTGAAATCAGTGCCCAAAGGTTTCACCATGGTGAAACTCTTTCCTTCTCTCTCCTAGGGTTTCATGCAAAAAGTGAAATTTTTCTGATGTGACGTTTATTTAATGTGCATGAAACACTCATAAAACCCCCATTGAGACTGGCCTTATGGTTTGTGCCATTTCGTGCGGTGTGCTAGTCTTTTGATGAATGTCAACAAGCCACGTGGCAGGACTGGGCCTACAATGTAGAACCAGCCAAGTCACCTCCTATGCCAATTACACGCACTTCATGGCCGGCGATCGCCGTTACGAGCACATCTGATGTTGGATCCACTCCTCTTTAGAAGTTGCCTAGTATAGTGGCAAATTCAGCCCGAGAATTCACCTAGGACAGACTTTATACTCTAAAATTTTGGCTAGCTACGACAACTTGCATGTTTTACACAACAATTGTAGAACAACCAACAAGAATCAAGATGTTGCCTTTTTAACAATGGAAGTATAAATAATATTCATGACTCACGAGTGCTTGGCCCAAGTTAGTACCACTTGCCGAGTTTCTAATGCCAGTACCAACAGAAATGCTAGGGCGAAGCTTTTTTTTTGATATATATAACATTAAATCTGCGCTCCTCACACCATATGACATCCAATTCGCATGCCTTTTTAAAATATGATATGGGGCTGCGAATTCTTTGAATTCGTAACATTTTCATCATTTTCCCTACTTTTCTCCATTTACATATTTCTTTTTAATTTTTTTAGGGCATGTCAGATTAGCAAACTACCCTTCTCCCTATCTGGCTTATCCATCCATTCACGGACTCTGTTCGTTGCCGGTCTCCACCCAAGGAGGCCCTTTGCCACTGGTCCCCACCATCAGGCATCGTTGTCCTCCCCTCCAGCGTCGATCGAGGGCATGTGCAACCGTCTTTTGGATGGGAGGGCGGCGATGCCTGGTGACCGGGACCGACGACAGATGACCTCCCTAGGCGGCGAATAGAGGGGCGTCGAGCCCAGTGCCTGATCGAACCAGCGAGAGGAGCAACAGTAGACCGCGAATTTTACTGCCGGATCCAAAGCCATCTCTAGTGGCACAAGTTCCAACCGCCGGCGCTAAAGGTTAGTGATAAATCACGAATTAGACGGCGCGTTATTTACCCACCAATGTTATTAATTTTTTTTTTTCGTCGGCTATGTTATACCACTGGCGGCGGTTCACCGCCAGTGGTAAACATATTTCTACTGTCGGACATTAATACCACTGGCGGTACTATAGCCGACAGTATTAAAATTATTTGTTCTATCGGTTTACAGTAAGAGCCGCTTGTAGAAAAACTATTTTCAGTAGCAAGTCCTTAGAAAACCCGGGGATGGACTGATAAGACATATAGAGAGCAAGGGTAGTTTGTTAATCTGACATACCCTGGAAAAAATTAAAAGGAATAAGTAAAAGGAGTAAAGAAGGGGCAAGGATGAAAATGCTACCAATTCAAACAATTATATTATATTTTGATGAAAGCCATGCAAATTGGATGTCATATGGCGGGGATTTAACTTTTTAACGTTATATATTGCATAATTAATAAATTGAATCAGACAATCTGTAATCATATCAAAATAATCAAGCACAAAATTGGTAACACCTTTCTTCTACCATCCATACAAAATCCCAGATGGGCCAGATCAGAAATCATCAAATAACCCAATCACAAATCAGGGCCGACTGGGCCAGAGGCGGCGGCCAGCCGCCGCCGAGCCGAGGGGCAATGGCAGGGGGCTGGGGCGGCCGGGCGGGGAGACGGGATGGCTCGCCGACGGCCGGGAGCGGGAGCGCGCCGCGGGCGGCGGCAGCGAGGCCGAGGCGCGAGCCTAGAGGCCGGGCTGAGACCGGAGGGGAGTGCGCAGCGCCGCAGCGGGAAGTCGCGCTCGCGGCTCGCACAACCAGGAAGCAGCGAGGTGAGCTGGTGAGCGAGCAGCGAGCCCCAACTGGCCGCCTGCTGCTCGGCCAACGGGCGTGGTTCGTCTTGACTAACGCGGGTGCGCTGCGAGGAGGTCGAGGTAGCGCTCCGGGTGTCTGACATCAACGACAAGTGGATGCTCGGGAACTGTTCGATAGAATGCCTGTACACACCGGATGCTGACGGAGAAGACGGCTATAGCGCACGCCAAGAGCCAAGGATAAGATGCTTCCTTTCCGGACTACACAAGGTACTTGTCCATTCCACACCTCCTTCGTTTCTTTCTTGCTCGGCGAGCATGACTGCCTCGCTGTTATACTAGTAACCAACTGTGCACCGATCTTCTTTAGTTACGAGGATCCAGAATTCAGCATTGCACATCAACACATACCATCCTCCATTCTTTCCTTTCTCCCTGTACTCACACAGAAATTAGGCATGCTTGGATGTAAAGATGCTTGTAGTAAGCCCATGTATGAACAGAGTTTATTTTTTTTTTTAATGAACAAATGTTAAACAATTAAACTTTAACAGAATTCGTCCCACCAGCAGTCAACATTTTAAGATGTAATGCAAACACCATAGATTATAGGACAGAAAGACAATCCAACAAATTAGTTCTGTAGGTAAGAATGGATATATTGGCTACACAATAGTTTTAAAAACAACACAACAACTACACAATGTGTTTTCTGTCCAGCTAGTTAGCCAAATGCACCCAGGTTCAAGCCCTTCATCCTCTTAATTAAAAAAACGGGGGTGCAGTCTGCTCCTTACTGTTAAGTTTTTCAGTTAGCCAAATGTAATGCATTACCATTACACAGTAAAAAGCTTATAAATCTATACTATAAAAAGAGCGAAAGGAATTAGGTGGTACCGTGTCACGATCTCATCCGTCCGATCTATCTAGATTTCGCATCCAACAGTCCCTCGATGGGGACCGACCTTAGGCTACAGTGTTTCGCTTCAATTGAATCCTCGGCGTGAACTAGGGCAGCAATAGCGCCTCCGAAACGTCGTATGTACCCGATCGTCGCGAGCATCCTCCCTTCCCGCGGTACCCTCCGCACGCTGCAACAACTCCCTCACCACGCTGCTCGCCGCCGGCGCCGGAACATCTACGACCTGCTCCCCGCCGGCCCAGGCATCGAGATCGCTCATAACCACAACATCGTTTGTTGTTCGAGGCCTCCCCCGCGCGACTCGCGGACGATCGTCGCCGCACGTACCTGTCGTCATCAAATAAAAGAAAACGCATCTGCGTGCGAGACCATCGCCTTCGCCCCGTCCTGCTACGCCGCGCTCGCTCGCCGGAAACCGTCGTTCTTGTGGTTCGTCGAGCCCCACGCGATCTGGTTGGCGGCGTGGAGAAGGAACTGAAAACCTGGTCTCCCTCGCGGCCATCGTTGAAGTCGGCGTGCTGCGGCCTTTTTCCGGCATGCGAAGCGGCGTAACTCCCCTACCGTCGGGGGACAGGTACGGCGGCCACATCGCTGCTATTTGGTGTTTCACCTCGTGCATCCCCCGCGTGACTCGCATACGAGCATTGCGGGCGGTTCCGTCTCTCCACCGGTTCTGAGACCGGGATCAAGCCCGCCCCAGCCTTGTCGCTGATCTCTCCTGGTAGCGGAGCGGGACTACACAAGATCTTGCGGTGGCAACAGAGGATCGATCGAGCATACGCCGTATCGATCGAGGAAACGCTGGCGGCAACAGAGAATCGATCGAGCCATATCACATAAGTCGCTGGTTCGCTTCCCGATCATGCCCTGGGACCCAAGGCAACGTTGCGCTGTTGCCACGCCAAAATCCTGATTCAGATCCACGATTCCGTCGCCTCCCCGTCAACCGTCCCTCAAACTGCCCGCGTGCAGGCCATGGGCAGTGGGGCGTTCCTCGGCTTATCCTCTCCGTTGTCACGGCAAGCATCAGACCTGCAGGCGGTCGAGAGCAGGGTAACCGCTCGAGCTCCAGGATCCCCGAACCAAGGGGCCTCCCTCTCGCATGTAGTACACATGTACGTTGCAGTAGTAGACAAAGAGGCTGTAGTAGTATTCAATCACGTATTAGGGAGCAGTCTTTTTTTTTTTTTTTTTTTTAATGGGAGCAGTCTTTCTGTACGTTACGATTCAGTAATTCACGGTTACTTCAATGATGACAAGCACAAGTATAGAAACCGGGAGGATTGCTTGTTTTTGTGCCATTCCCGTTGCAATTACGTACTAACTATTTCGTTTTCACTTTAAATTTCAGATCAGAATCGTCATGTAGATGAACTGAATTGGGGACAAATGTTATTATTTCGGATGATCATCCCTGCAAGAGGCAATGTTTATTGGTAAGTTTAATTTAATCATAAGCTTTTATGAAATTCCGACAATTTGGTGACACTTTGTAATTTTGCATCAAATAGGTAAATGAAATTTAGGGTAATTTAATTTATAACCTCCAGTTCATTGCATTGCTTATTTTTGCTCTAGATTTCTGGTGAAATCTTTCACTTAGAATATGGTTCAACTCTTTTGGTTTCCTGTTCTGGACACCTGTAATGCGCTCTCTGAATATTAAGCACGATCAGCCGTGCATGAAGCCAGCGGTGGCGTTGGCATACAAAGAACGCAGGCTCGCTGATCCTATTTCTTATTGAGATGAAGTTTCACTTTTTTCAGTGCACATCAGACATGGGAAAGTGATATTTGACTGCTAATAAGGTGCAAATTTATCTATCAACAAGGGAAAAGAATTCTTAAATTCTACATTATCGTTGTTGTTTTTCTGCAGTAATGGAAATGTTCAGAGTGTTCACAGAATCAACTAAGAATGGCATGTTCTGAGTGTAAAATCAACTTATGTATGACTTTGATATCATATTGATTAATGTTGTTTTATCATGTAGTTCATGGTAATCTTCTGAAAAGAAAAAATTATATCATGTGTTCAGGAACATATAGTCATAGCCATGACGCCAGCGTCAACACGTACATTGGTGAGAAGCTCCCTGCCATTGTTGTGACGTCTAGCTCTCCTTCCTCCTCCCAGCCAAGAGATCACCCCTCCTCTTTCATTAAGATTGAGAATGGGCTTCAGTGAATTTGTGATGCAGTTAATCTTGTGACCCATTACTTAATTGGGGATCAAAGTTTCTATGCTATATATGTGCAGATCCAAAATCAAGAATCATAGCTTCAGTTTTGTGATGTTCGGTTTTCAACTAATTTGGATAATTAGTTATATGATCCCAGTTTATGGCTTTTTTATCCCTATGCACAATGTGACCAATAATGACAGTTCATTCATATGTTAGGGTTTATATTGGAGCTCTCTATGGAGGTGTATAGAAATAATTCCTCCATTATTCCTTAAATGTGTTAGGTTGCATTTATATTTTTTCCAATTGTTTGTTGTTTTATGAAACTTATGTTCCATTTTAAGAAAATGTAATAGGACATCAAAAAGAAGCGAGAGGAGGGAAGGACTTCGAATCGGCAAACAACAAAATTATGGTGAGCTATTCCTTTCAACCAATTTTTTCTTTTTTTATATTGTAACACCGAGTGTTTCAAATGGCAATTATATTCCTCCTCAGATTATTTAGGATCACATCATTATTTAGCTCCACCATATGTAACTTGAATTACCTAATGTTGATCTTTGCATTTTGTTTACAAAATTTCTGAACAATTTTGGTAAAATACTAAAATAGTATAACATTGGTTCTATAAACGAGAACTATACTTTCAAACACTTTTACTATCATCTAAAAGCCTGTTTCTGCAACTGATGCTACAATAATCGTTGGACTTAAGTTAGCAGCAAAGATCTAACAGATGAGCATGCAAAAGGAGGATTACATGCAAAAGGAGGATTACATCTCAGGAACTGACCCTGTAGTTGCAAGTCCTTTTAGATTGAGGTAGATGATTCCCAGTTATTATGTTGATAATGTTTTAGAACATTTGTATTCAACAACAAAATTTTGTTTATTTTATATTTTGTGCATAAATATCAAAAAAATATTTTTATAAAAAAAAAATAGCCACATGTGACAACGTGCATGTCTCATTTGTGCATATTTACTATATTTTAAATGAGACATGAATCAACTTCTCCATTCCAAAATGAATTGGCTTCTCAAAGTTGAATAATGAATTAACTTCTCAATGGTTTTATCATCGTTGCTTGATATTGCATAATTGTGTTTTTAGGCACGTGCGTGTCGCACGTGCATTTCCACTAGTAATATTAAATATCTTACCGCTGTCTGTGCTTGGATTTCTTCAAATGACAGAAAAGGTCGCCCTTGTGAATCCTCAAGAGAAACAAGGACGTCCAGAAAATCTCTGGCCTCTCTCTTGTCACCGCGTTTGCGGAGATCATCCCACTCATGGATCCTCTCTTGTATGATGGGATCATGCAAACTGTTTATAGTCTTCATTACGCTCTTGGCAACCTTCTTTTGGCCCTCAAGGTCGAGGCCAGCAATCATCGACGCCCACACAGCAGGGATGTAATCTGAAACAGAGAAGTTGTACACGTGGTTGACCAGCGTGAAGAGCGCGTCCAAATGCGCCACCTCCTCAGGACCCGGGCCAGCATCGGCAGCAAGCGAGAAGTGTCGCTTGCCGAACACGAGCCTCCGTATCATGTTGCCACAGAAATGCTGGGCTACATGACGCACATCAACGACGCTGTTAGCTGATGTGTTGCACTGGTTGTACACGAACCTGACGAGGTGGTCGGCCTCCTCGGCTCGCCGTCGCTGCATCCGCTTCTCCATTGATGTGGAGAGGATCTCAGAGGAGATCACCCGCCTCATCTTCTTCCACTGCTCGCCGTGCGGCGACAGGATCGAGCCCTTGTACCCGAAGCTGAACAGTTCAGTGTTGGGTGTTAGGGGGCGAGACGCGAAGACGGCATCGTTCTTTCTGAGAACCTCACGGGCTATCTCGGGGCAGGAAATTGCTACGACATGGACGGCTCCGAAGCGGAGGCATAGGATGTTGGTGTTCATGTCCTTGAGAAGGCCATGGATCCAACGAAACACTGGCTTTTTTGACACCACACAGTGCATGCTGCCGATGATCGGCAACCCAGCCGGCCCTGGCGGCAGTGGGTGCAGCTGTGTTTTCCTGGGTGGCGGCGTTGTTGCATTGGTTCGATAGAGAACTAATATAGCAACAAGGCCAAGAAACGT
This sequence comes from Hyparrhenia diplandra, assembly GCA_015847255.1. Lineage (NCBI taxonomy): Eukaryota > Viridiplantae > Streptophyta > Magnoliopsida > Poales > Poaceae > Hyparrhenia > Hyparrhenia diplandra. Next base: position 106,665 of record JADLZK010006302.1, on the reverse strand, counting down.
GCAAAACAGTGTAGACAAGAGAGCCATGAAGACGCCATGTGCATGGCTAGATGCTAGTGTCATGCTTGATGATGCGTTCGAGCTCATCATATATATTTGTGTTAGGAAGTGCATGGGTCTTCTGTGTTCAGCTCAGTCTGAGGTATATTTGGGCAAGGCTTCAGGCTTGTGTTGATGCTCTTGTTTATGCTGTTGGTGAGCAATGTGCATGGGGGCATATTATATAATATAAGACTCCTTTGATGGAGACCCTCTACCTACCTGAGAGATGGCATAATTTTTTTTTGCTCTATTTGATTACACAGTTTCCGAAGAACCAGGTCCACCATCAGCTTTTTTTAATCCTTCCCAGCTCACTTGGTTGGTGCGTTGCTTAGGTGGTGGGCCAGGCTGCCTCGGTAGAAACAAATAGACTAGCGATTCAGTCGTCGGTAGCGAGAATGAATTTCGGTTTCCTCTCTCCTCCACATCGGATGAAATCCGAGTCCGCTAGCGATTTCGCCCACTGTTGGGAACGCCCTCAGAAGAAATGATGATTTTATATAGGCTTTTAGTGAGAAATTTGGGACCATATATATATATATATTATATTATATAATACTCCTAGATGATGACCCTCAACCCTACCCTGCTTGAATTGGCTCCCTATATATTGCTGTTAGCCATTTTGATTGGTTTTGATTTGGAGTTCCTTAAATATTAAGAGGAAACGATTACAACGTTCGGCATAGGTATTCAGCGTGACCTTCTCTCTCTGTGTTTTTTTTAGAAAAAGCGTGACCTTCTCCAAAAACTATTTAACCAAAGAGACCTTTGCCGTCATTTTTCTTTGCGAGTGTATAAGGGCCTTACCGAGTGTCTCTGCACTCGGAAAAGAGCTTGAGTCTGGTAGTGAAAGAGGTAAATTATGAAAACAAATTCCACATGTTTGTTAAAAGAAGCACATCTGATATTGCAAATGTTACTATTGTTTTTCTACAAACTTTATGAAACTTAGGACGGTTTGACTTATTAGAACAACTACAATTTATGTATAACCCCTCACCCTATTATAATAAACATAATTTGATATGAAAACCAAATAAAATAGAATTTAATTTTTAATTTCTCTTATAATATGTTGTCACTTAGGAACGAAAAGTATTTTACTGAAATTTGAATACAAGTTTATTGATACAAAGTTATGTGACTTTATGTCATAAATTTGTATATTTCTTTATGATCCAAGTTCTCTCTTTTATATCCACCCTCCGACACCGCTAGTGATAAAATAACTATTTCTAGGATTTACATAAATTAAAACGATAGAAATGTGAATAGCTTATCGCGATGAACACATGTCCACGTCGTTCCAAAATAGCCTGCCGTCAAATCTCGGTTTGTGCGGCCACGATTTGTGAAGCCAGCTTCTTGATTCCCGGCCTTCTTCGCTTTCCCGGCTTTTCACCCTCAGCTCCCTCTCTCACGGGTTCCTTCGAATATATACCCGACTTTTCTTTATTCCGCCTCGGCTTCGCCCGATCTGGGTGAAAAGCCGATCGACTTTTACCTCTCTTCCTCGCATCTCTCCTCGCCGCTCTTCCCTGCTCTCTCCGCTCTTCCTCCTTTGCCGCTCCCGCTCCCCCCTCGGCTGCCCGCCCGCCTCCTCCCCTCCCCCATCAACTGCGTCGTCTCCGGCGTCCCGACCTCGCCGGCGCGACCGAAAGGAGGAGGGGGCTGCCGCCCGCCCGCTCCGCCGTCCGGTCGCGGGGTGTGGCCGGCGTGCCCCCTCGTCTTGGGAGTCGCCGGCGATCTGAGCCGCGGAGGTGTGGCGGGATAGCGGCCACGCCCGGCCACGCCCGGCGGCGCGCGGCGCCCGGCTCTCTTCTCGTCGTCGTCCCCCTCCCCCTACACTCCCTCCCTCCCCTTCCCTCCTCGGGTAGTGGGAGGTGGAAGGCCATGGTGTTCCTTATGCCAAACCCTAGCATTGAGGCCGTGCGGGATGGTGGCGCCGCCGATCCCATGGGACGGCCCATGACCATGGCTACCCTCCACCATGGACACATCGTGGGCTGGAGCGTCGGGTCTTGCCCTCCCCGGAGCTCTTATCCTCCTTCTACCTCTCGTATCGTATTGATTTCCAAAGCCTAGCTCACCCTCCCTCGATTTTTGTGCTTTTGCTTCCCTTTTCTTGTGCTTTTGCTTCCCTCTCTTTTCCCCTCTAATCACTGTCCAACTCTATCATGCTACCAAATTTAGTCCGAGCATATGTCCAGGTCTATGATTGTTTCAAATTTTGTCCGAGCATATGTCCGTGTCGATGATCGTTGCAAATTTAATTTGAGCATTTGTCCATGTCTATGATGATTCCAATTTAAATATGGGCATTTGTCCATATTTATAGTAACTGCAATTTTAATCGAGCATATATATTCCTGTGTATAAATTTAGCATGTGTCTCTTTTTATGCATGTTGAATTACTATTTCTTTCTTTAAAACGATAGAAATGTGAATGGCTTCCTCGCCATGAGCCATATCCACGTCGATCCGAAGAAGCCCAAAGCCGTACGATATCGCTTTGGGCGGCTATGATTTGTGGAGCCAACTTCTTGAATCGAAGCTTCTACTGCCTTGCCATGGCTTTTACCGTCTCTCTCTCTCTCTCTCTCTCTGTGTGTGCTCCTCCAGATTCACCGCGAGCCACCGGGGTTCACGGTTCCTTCGTTATATATAACCGGTTTTTACTGTTACGCTGAAGTATTTACCTCGGCTTCTGTCCCATCTGGGTGAAAACCCGATCTTGAATCTCTATGTTTCGGACATATGCAATGGTGTCTTCATCTGAGTCATTGGACAAATGCGATGATGGCTATTATTATTGTAAGATACTACACTACAACCGAGACAGTGGACATATGCAATGATGCCTGTTATTTCTGTTTCGTACCTGAGGCAAGAATTGAGACAGTGGACATATGCAATGATGGCTGTTATTTGTGTTTTTACCTGAGGCATGTCCAATGATGTTTTGTTATTAGGCTCTAATTAATCATAGTAGTTCGTCCATGATCAAGTTCATTTGTACTAATTTGGATTTATGAAATGCCTTAAGCATGTGTTCTTCATAAAGCTGGTCGTATAAAATAGCAAATAAGAAGCTTGTCCACGTGCTCATAGGTAAGGACTCATTAATCTAAGGGGGATTTATTTATTTGCCACTCTTACGAACGCTCATGGCTCAGAAACCATCCTTATATGACGTCTTATTTATTTACCCCACAACACAATAACAACCTTATTTCTTTGTCATTTTCGCTGATGTGGCGTGCCACGTTATCCAGCCAGCGTGGACAGCAGGCGTGGAGGCCTAGATTGAGACCCGAAATGACCATCCTGCCCTCCCTCCATTGGCTGACGCATGGGCCCCCATGTAAGCTCCTTCTTCAACCTCCCGCCGTCACCACACAGCAAGCCAGCGAGGGCTACGGCCGGCCGTCCGAGAACTGCCGCCGGTGCTTCGAGCTGAAGGGGCATCGCTTCGTGCTCTAGCCGATTTGTGCCTACTGCATGCGCATCCATCCCTATGCCGGAGAGCTATTCTCGGCCACGGCCTATCTAGGAGCGCACGGCCTCGAGTTTATGCGCGCATGCACCAAATAAACATGCAAAGCTAAAAATAGGAAAAGCTTATCTAACATGCATGCCATCATCAGATGACCACACCACTCTTAGCAGCAACAGCCAACAGGCCAAAGCGAAGCGCCATGGCTACCGTCGTGTCAGCTCTGCTGTGGGGCTGGCCGCCGGTGCGAGGAGACGCGCTGCAGCCGGTGTTCCTCGCGCGCGAAGCAGGGACGAGGGCGAGGGCCGGTCGCGTGCGCAGAGGCGAGGAGAGGGGCAGGGCCGGCTTCCTTCTCTTCCGGCGGGGCTGGCGGCGCTCGGCCCCTTCTCTTCGCGCGGCAGGAGCGGACCGGGGCGGCGCTCGCCCTTTCTTCACGCGACGCAGGGACGGGAGCGGACAGGAGCGCGTCGGGTAGGACCGGCCCGGCGTCGGTGATTTTGCGGAGCGAACGAGTGATTTTGCGGTGGGCAGCATGGTCATTTCGCGTCTAGATCTGGTGCTCTAAGCCTGCTGTCCACGCTGGCTGGACGACGTGTCACGCCACATCAGCGAAAATGGCAAAGAAATAAGGTGGTTACTGTGTTGTGAGGTAAATAAATGGCGTCATATAAAAATGGTTTTTGAGCCATGAGTGTTCGTAAGAGTGGCAAATAAATAAATAGCCCTTAATCTAAATGTTTATCTCCAGTACATACGCATTCATGGTTTGGATAATTACAGGAAGTTACTGTGCATAAGGAGAACGTAGTCATCTGCACTCAGGTCGTCCCTGCTCTCGTCTTCCTCAGCGTCATCAACATCAGCTACAAAGAGCTTAATTCTCTGATCTCCAGGCAAGAAGGCACCTTGCATTTCACCGAGATTGTTTACTGTGTTCTTTACATTCTGTCATTCTCTATTTTCTATTAGTGTTGCGGCACAATCCTTATCTGGTCAGTATAAGTGTTGCACTACGATCTCAAATATTGTCATCAAAACTGCTGCCTGAGATGGAAGTTGAGCAAACTCTTAAAAAATACATACGTGGCAACCTATTTAATGCAAATGAAGCTAAAATGAAACTCCCACTAATACTGACCTTATTGCTAACTATTATTGTTGATTGTTTTGTAACTGGTAGTGTCAGTATATTACCGCCAATTCATCATTTTAACTGGCCGTGATAATACAACCGGCTGTGATAGTATACTATCACCAGCGTTTCATAGTCACAACCGCCGGTCATAGTTCACCTATCAATGCAGGTCCGTGCCTAAATTGTTAGTGATAGGCTATTTTCACAATATATATATATATATATATATATATATGAGGTTGTATCAAGATACATGTTATATCAAAATTATAGAATTCATAACAAAAATTTTTGTAGTTATCAACTTTTAAAATTGAAATGTGTTACATGCCCAAGTATTCAAGATAAGTAGTCAAATCCAATTTGAGATGCTTGACAATGCTAATGAAGATAAAATCAATGTCAAAGTTGTAATACTCGTCAAGATTTACAACTTTGTAGTTAACAATATAAGATTAAGAATTGTGCAATTAAAGAGTAAGTGTCAAATATGATAGTGTATTTAATAGGAGAGAGAAAAAAATGTCATCTATATGAAAATTTTTTTCGACAGATTGTCAACTATTTATGCGTCATGAAATTAAATGAAATGAAACTCATTGAAAGTGGAAGTTTCATCCCAGTTTTATTACAACTTTGACATTGACATTGACTTTATCTTCATTAGCACTGTTAAGCATCTCAAATCGGATTTGACAACTTATCTTGAATACTTGGGCATGTAACACTTTTCAATTTTAAAAGTTGATAACTACAAATTTTTTGGTATGAATTATATAATTTTGGTATAACATTTGTCTTGATACAACCTCATATATAAAGTTTTTTTTTTGTGAAAAATAGCCTATCACTAACGATTAAAGCACATACCTGCATTGATAGGTGAACTGTGACTGGCGATTGTAACTAATAGTATACTATCACTGCCGGTTGTATTGTCACCGTCAGTTGAAATGACAAATTGGCGGTAATAAACAATCGACAATAATAGTCATCAAATAGTTTCATCTTAGTTTCGTTTACATTAAATAGGTTGCTTTTTCATGACATGATGGTGTATTTAATAGGAGAGAGAAGAAAAAAAAGTGTCATCTAGAAGAAACTTTTCGACACGATTAGCAACTATTGATGAGTCATGAAATTAAATGATATGAAACTCGTTGAGTGTGGAAGTATCATCCAAATTATATGAAGGACCAAAACGGCGACCAGAGGGGATGAATGGGAGCCTCGATTTTCCTTTTCAATTTTGGGTCATCGGCTCAACCCCAACCTCAAAAAAAACTAACTCACAAAGATACGAGTGATATACATGCTAACCGGTAGCAAGATATCAAACGCGAAGTGTTCAACTCAAATAAGCCAATGCAAAAATTGGTTCTCAAATCGGAGCTCAATCGATCAAATTTCGGACAAAAGAAGATGATCGGAAATTCAACTGAATATGTGACAAATTGACTTGCTCGACTTGATGCTAAGAGCGTAACACCTAAACTTTAATTACCTGGCCTCATGAGCTAGCACACGGAAACAGCCAACTTGGAAACCGTGAATACCAAGATAAATTGGATGAAAATAAATTCCAAAGAATAAAGCGTGAGGCAAAACACGGAAGCAAGCAAAAGCTATTGATCAATCAGAAATCAGTGCTAGACTAGAAACTCACGTACATCAAGGAAATGCTGTTCTCCAACCTGCACTTGAAAACCACGATCAGAGAAACAAGACAACTGCTACTCTGCTAGGCACCGAGCACAAGACTGAAACAACAGGGTAAAGAAATTGTGTACAGAGGGAGAGAAACTGTTGAGACATTTCAACAAACAGCTCGCGGGCGCAGAGAAAAAAGCAACTAGGCTGAGATCATCAGATGCTAGGATTTCGCACAAACTCGCCCAATCTAGCTACCTGCACAAGAAGCAATTTGGGTGGCTCGATGGCCAACTCCTCATCACACAATAAAAATCGACCTTTTCTTTGTTGGTGTGGAAGTCGGGCTTGGTGCAGAAGTAGACGACGCTGTCACCTTGACGCTGCTGCTGCCGAGTTGCTCTGCTGCCGTACGCCTACCCGCTCGATCTGCTCGGGATCCAAGGGGAGCTGCTCGCTCTTGGCCACAGCACGCAACAGTGCGTTGCTGGCCGAGCCCGGCGTGCTTGGTTCGATGCCTGCTGATGGCCGGCCCCCTTGATGTAGAACTGCTGCTGTGCTCAAGAAACAAAGGTCGCTGGCCTGCGCAAACCACAAAACAGAAGAACAGAGAAGACCACACGAGCTCCAAGAATTCCAACGAAAATCACAGGGACAAAATCACGCACAAGGTGACGAATCCCGAGGGCACGAGCGGGATTGGGGCTGCCCTTCCCCTCAAAAAATCACCACAAAATCTCCACAAATTTGTTCTTGGACCTCTAAACAAAGAACCAAAATGAGGAAAAATAAAAAACGAAAATAAGAGAGGCAAGAGGGGATGAAGGGATAAGCCTCCACTAAATAGTCCAATATTCCCTCTGCCTAAACTACCCCTAAGATACATGAGTCGATCTTTTAACCCTAGGGCTATTTTGGTAGACTCTGGGTAATTATCAATCCGACGACCGCCGCGCCTCCTCATCTGCAGCCTTGCTCCGCGCAATCTCCCATCTTGCCGCAACGCGCCGTCCTTCCGTCCACCGGAACGCCCCGGGTTTTGAGGCCCAAACCCGTAAAACCATGCCGATGGTTTTGAGGCCACATTGGTATTTGTTAACTTACGAGAGAAATAGATCCGCAAGCGCACGGATGTCCAAAGAGCATTTCACCCGGGAAGGGTTTTAAATATCGAATCCACGAGGAAGATATGATAGGCAGTTCAAATGATTAAAAACAGTGATAGAATACTAATGGGATTTTGTAGTAGTTAGCATATACTTAAACAAGGTAAGCCAATAATAAATAGTAATAAGGTAAATGAGACAGGCAGAGGCACACACGTGGTGAGTATAGCATAAGATTAATTCCTAGTTAGATTAGGATTGGATTTATGACAAAGGGACAGTTCTTAGGTAGCATACAAAGACTCTACTAAATGTTTATACAGGCATAGCATAAGATCATATATATATCAAAACCATAGATAAGAATGTGCACCCCTGAAGATTACTTAAGAAAATCGAGAACGAAACAAGATAATCCCAAGAACCATTATCGACTAGTCTTATACACGGGGATGGATTGCAAAGGACTCAATAGTCTTTGTCACCACTACGATCTACCACACGACCCCGACATATAAGGTGAATCCGCAAGTAAATTATATCTAAGCACCATGCTTACATACTCTCTACTACCTAGCACACTCGAGTAATATACTAGGAGCTCTACGAATAAGCGCGTTGAATTATCATGAATAATGATCATATCAAATATGCTATGACTAGAATAAAGTAAAAATAGAATAATTGCATGCATAGTAATGAAATAGCACAAAAGGTGTATGAGAACAATAATAATATTGATCCATAGTGTAACTTCTTGATCGAGCAACCGAGCGGATGCTCTCTCTTCTCTAAACTCTGACTTTCTATCTAAACTAGGCTCTAGATCTAGAGCGATGAATTAGCTATCCTATCTCTTGGTGGCGCCTCCTCTTCTCCTGCCTTGGCTTCAACTTGATCTTCTTCTTGATGATGACTTGAGGCTTCAGATCCCGTTGATTGAGACAGGGGGGCCTAGGGGTCTATATATATGGGTCTTCTTATGTCTCTTCGGCTTTGCCGAGCAATGTGGTACTAATCTTTAGTGCTTAACGACGCCCTCGGATCAAACCGGCATCAAGCGACCGGTTTAGATTGCGTCTTAGAGGCGGTGGAGGAAGGTTCGGAGACGGGGGCTGACTTGGCGGCCAAAGCGGGCGATCGGCCCGAGTGGGTCCCACTGGGCCCCGATCGTCGTCGTGGCCACGGAGTCTTCTAGATGATGTTTTCTTCGGTGTCAAGTTTCGTCCCACGTCGGGAGTAATCCGAAGCCTTCTAGACTTGTTTCGGAGTTGGATTGCGTTGCGTTCGTCGGTCGTATGCCACGTCATTTTTGCTTTGTTTTTACGTTAAGTCCCTGCAAATCATAACTTTACCAAAACTGGTGGAAATATGTTAGTGACACCCTATTCTAGGTTGTTATTATGTTTTATACCTCTTTCTCATGTTTATTTGATTAATAAATTTATATGATAACAAGTGTCAATGTGGCCCAAACCACCAAACCCGCACCGTGGTTTTGAGGCCCAAACCACGAAACCCGCACCGATGGTTTTGAGGACAAACCACCAAACCTCCTCGACACGTGTCATCGCCGTCTTGACCGCCTCCGAAGTCGCCAAGTCATCGAACTCCCCCTCCTTTGCGCGGCTCGCCGTCTTGACCCGATCGACACGGTCCCGCCACGTCCTCTTGCATTCGTCGATGTCCCGGATGTCGACCACCATGGCTAGCCACCCGGCGATCCGGTCCCTCGGTCCAAGCCTCACGTCCGTCCTTCACCTCCGCGTCCGTCGGCCCGGCCGTCCTCCTTGGCACCTTCACCTCGCCGTCGGCTACCCTCTCCGAGCTCCACACCCGTACAACACGAACCAAGAGATATGTCTTCGACACACTCTCGTGTCTTGCCCGGTGAACATAGCCGAAGCATAAAAAGAATAAAAGAAAATAGAATTAAAATGTTATTTGTTGACAATCACTCAATCACAAAACTAAACACATGTGACCTAAATCAACCATGTGCTCGCAATCTCCCCCTTGATGAGTGCATTGTCAACATTCAACACAAAGACAGAAGAAGGTAGAAGATAGCACATCCAAGTGAACACAAGCTAGACAAAAAGCTGAACCAAAGTCACTTGGATAGCAAACGTGGAGCAAAAACTTGGTTCCCAACGACATGGGCAAAAGGCTCGACACAACCAAGCTAAACAAACGGCTAGTCCTCAAGAAGAGGTAGAAAAGGCTCAACACCACTAGCACGACTCAAACCAATTACTTTCGCACACAAACGGCTAGACCCTCAAGACAGAGGCAAAAGGCTCAACACATCTAGCTCAAAGTGCTACTCCCCCTAGACAAATGCGATCAACGTCTTTGTATCTTTCTCCCCCCTTGTTGGCAAATGCACTAATCAAGCTATGAAATGTAAGAAAATGCAATGAGAGAGCTTCAAGTTTATAGCAATTCAAATGAGAAGATGCTCTAGGTAGTGTCATGGCAACAAGATCAAGTGCTTAACACGGTGCTCAAACCCGATCAAGAGATATGAAATATGACTTGAAAGCATTTTGATTCGGTTTTAAGCAATTCGAGAAAAGGTGTCCACCACAAAGAATAGCACATAGCACAAGTAAGCTGAAATCTACCAAGTGCTACACATGTATATCAAGTGAACTACCCCAAGCAAGGTTTATACATCATGCAAAAGACAGAGCCAACACTTGTCAAATTCTCAAGTTATCGGAGTTGCAGCGGTTACAAGCATTGGACAAAGCATGAGGTGAGTGGTTATCCACAACCGTCGGCCTTACTAATCAACCATGTCAAGCCTATGCATGTGAGCAATCGAGAAGCTTAAGACAATGGTGCGGGTCAAACACTACCAAGCTCGGGTTCAACTCAAGTGCAATGAGCGGCGGTCCCAAGACTTGGATGTGGGGCGGTATGGACCCATCTCGATCTTTTCCATACACTTAGCTTAAATTTCAGATTTTAGCGAGATAAAAGCATGTGGTCATCTAAGCAAGTGTATAACTCGATGAATGAGACATAGTCACCTAGCATACATGATAAGCACAAAGGATCTCAACAACTTAAACATGCTAGGAACTATCTCAATGGTGAACATTTTGCAAGATTCATCGTTGTTAAGCAAGTTCACATGAAAAACAGCTTTGCTCATAACATATATCAATTAAGCAGAAAGAGCACAAGCTGTAAGCACCAACATGTAATTGTTACACTAAACAGAGCATAGTCTCATTGTGATCAAAATAAACAAGAAGCTCAAAGTGCAATATAGTGTACATGATGAATGCAATATGATACAAGATGATGCACAAAGCAAAACAAACCTAACACTACAACAGTACATCAACTACAAAACTACCCCTCAAAAAGAAGGATAGCAAACTCCCAACTCCCCCTCAACCAATGACACCTAGCAAAAGGAAACTAGGAAACAAAAAGGACACAAAAGCTAGCATGGCATATAATACACAAGATAACACATGCTATAAAGGATATAAAAGCATGATACAAGTATAATACATGCAAGCAATATACAAGTGAGCAAATGAACAACTATCTCATACCACAAGTAGGGAAATCATGAATGTACAAGGCACGAGTGTATATGATAGCTCACGAGGCGTGTGTAGGTGTCACAATAAAGCACATGCCTCTTGGAGGCCATCAAAATGGTGTAGACAACCATCAAGTCTTGATCGCACCACGACAAAGAATCAAGTGCCACCAAGCACGTGTTCTCCACCCCATGTCCTCATACCTACACATGAGAGGACAAAGAAACCCAAGTCTTGGATCCCAAAGGGTTAACAAGCACAAACATGGGAACCCAAGACTTGATCACCTACATCATTGGAAAAACATGGGACGAGCAAATGACACAACAGGGGGTTAGTAAATATGGACAAATACCAGTGTTGACCATCTTGCCCGAGATAGGCATTAGGCAAAACAAACATCCCATGACCCTTCTTCCCAAAGCGCTCACCACTCACAACAAAGTGTGGTGCACTCCTCTGTCAAACTCAAAGCTCCCAAAGCGAGGAACACCTTCCACTCGCGAACCACGACCACCACCACGGGGTCTCACAAAGCGTGGCCTAGCCCTCACGAGGCCTCCTACCTCTGGCCTAGCAAAGCGCCTCGAACCGGACTGCACACCCCTCTCATACATGCCAAGTGGTGGGTGATACAAGTCGCGGTTCTCAAAGCGCAACTTGACGCCTAGCATCCCTCTTCCTCCTAAAGCAAAACTCAAACAAGTGACCATCTCTCGGCAATACTCACGGTGATACCTCACCTCTCTCTTGGGTGGTTGTTGGTTCACTCTCTTGGGTGGATGGTTCACTCTTGTTGTGGCCTTGGCTCTAGGAAGGGTTTCCTCGAGGGATCTTGGGCAAAGTGTCGAGTAGGTTCTTGAGGTGGTTTGGTCTAGGAAGCCACACTTGTTTGGGAGGTGGAGTCTTTGGGGTCTCTTGGAGAATGCCATTTTGCACAATGGGCTTGGTAGGCTCGGGTGGGGTGATCTTGGTCAACTTAGGAGTGTTTGTGGGTTTCTCACTCGGGCTCAAACCACTACCTTGGCCAACCTTGCCATAGATAACTTCACCCTTCCCACCTATTGCAAAGCCTAATCCCGTTGTGTCGGTCCCCCTCTTGAAGCGACTCATAATCATGCCAAGGCGTGGCTCTCCACTAGACACCCAACTCGGGGCGAGCGAAGGTACTTGTTCTCCTCTTCGACTCTCCCCTTGTCATGCCTACAAGACATGACCTCCATCTCCAAAGCTTCACACTTAGCACACTTGACCTGATTGCTATCTGAGGCGGCCTTCTCAAACTTCGGCAAGCTTGGCGGCCTTCTCGCCAACTCGGATCGCAAGTCACGGACAAGACTTGCACGCAAACAACATAGGCAGCCTTCACTCAACGTGCTCATCTAGCAAAGTAGTACTTAGATTGCAAAGTCATGATGCTAGACATGTGCACAGCACAACCATCGCACTCCGTCTCATCAGACATCTCCACGGGCTTCCTAGCCAACTCTAACTCCCTCATAGCTACCTCCCACTTCTCCTTGTACTCCTTCCTCTCCTTAGCTACTCGCTTGAGCAACTTCTCTTGACACACAAGCGCATCGCCCAAAGAGTCAAGTTCATTAGTGAGAGATTCGATAGTGGGTGATACCTTAGGGGAAGAGTCGGCTTGCCGTGTGGCTCGGCGCTATCGGACACCCGCTCCGTCAAGGGCCATAGTCGCGAAGCCCCGTACTTGGAGTTGGCGACGAAGCAAAGTCCGTTCAGCTTTTCCTCGATCTTGCGCTCGGGCTCCTCGTCGCTGGAGGAAGCTTGCCCGTCGTTGTCGAGGTCGCTGAGGGAGGCGAAGAAGGCGTCCTTGTTCTCCTTGGCACGCTTGAGGTACTTCTTCTTGATCGCCTCCTTGTCGAAGCCCTTCTTAGACTTGTGCTTGCCGGCGGTGTACTCGCTTGTCCTTGTGCTTGTCGGAGTTGTGCTTGTCGGAATAGTACTTCTCGCCCGGAGTACTTGGCCTTGCTCTTTTGGGGCACGTGGCAACGAAAGTGGTCCCCGATCGCCGCACTCAAAGCATCCTCCCTTGGGACCACCGCCATGCCCGCCCGGTTCAAGTGGTTGTTGTGGAACCGCGAGAATCGGTGATGACGAGAGCCGGCTCGTCGTCCCCAAGGCACTCAAGCTGCTCCTCTATCATAGACACCAAAGAAGACAAGGCAAAAGAGATCTGCGTGATGGGTTAGCGGAAAGAACTGGAACTACCCTTACGAGGCGAGTGCAACGTTCGGGCGCGAATGGGTTCTTGAGCTTCGCTTGGATCTGGGCCTCAATCTCGGAGGACTTGACTTCTTTGTAGAGCTCGTCGGGTGTGAGGGTGTCATAGTTGGCGGACTCCATGATCGCGGACACCTTCACATCCCACACCTTCCGATCCAGAGCGTACAAGAGCCGCATCGCCTTCTCGTGGTCGTCAAGCCTCTCCGACGGCTTGTTCGCCCGAAGCTTGTTGCAGATCGTCTGAAACCTAGCAAAGAGAGAATCGATGGACTCGCCATCAAGCTGGATTAGGTTGTTGTACTCTCTCTTGTAGGTCTCATATAGGCGGGCCTTGACTTGTGGAGTTCCCTCGTGGTAACTCTCAAGTGTTCTCCACACCTCACGGCGGAGTCTCACAAGTGGCAACTCTCTCAAACTCAGTGTCTTTGAGGCTAGAGAATAAAACACTTCTTGCTCGGTTGTTGGCATTATGTTGGGCTATTTGTTCCTCACCCACTCGAGCGGCTAGCACTTGGTAGTTCTCATCCTCAACAATCTCCCACACTCTCCAATCCATCCCCATAAGGTGTGCTTGCATCTTAATCTTCCAATAGGGATAGTTGGTGCCATCAAACTCTGGAGGTTTGCCAAAGTGACCGAAAGCACGATCCATGTCGCCTTCTTGTGGATCACGGACCGATTAGGGTGGAAGTGATCCTAACCTGGCTTTGATACCAATTGAAGGACCGAAACGGCGACGGAGGGGGGTGAATGGGAGCCTCGATTTTCCTTTTCAATTTTGGGTCATCGGCTCAACCCCAACCTCAAAAACTAACTCACAAAGATACGAAAGTGATATACATGCTAACGGTAGCAAGATATCAAACGCGAAGTGTTCAACTCAAATAAGCCAATGCAAAATTGGTTCTCAAATCGAGCTCAATCGATCAAATTTCGGACAAAAAGAAGATGATCGGAAATTCAACTGAATATGTGACAAATTGACTTGCTCGACTTGATGCTAAGAGCGAGAACACCTAAACTTTAATTACCTGGCCTCATGAGCTAGCACACGGGAAACAGCCAACTTGGAAACCGTGAATACCAAGATAAATTGGATGAAAATAAATTCCAAAGAATAAAGCGTGAGGCAAAACACGGAAGCAAGCAAAAAGCTATTGATCAATCAGAAATCAGTGCTAGACTAGAAACTCACGTACAGCAAGGAAATGCTGTTCTCCAACCTGCACTTGAAAACCACGATCAGAGAAACAAGACAACTGCTACTCTGCTAGGCACCGAGCACAAGACTGAAACAGCAGGGTAAAGAAATTGTGTACAGAGAGAGAGAAACTGTTGAGACATTTCAACAAACAGCTTGCGGGCGCAGAGAAAAAGCAACTAGGCTGAGATCATCAGATGCTAGGATTTCGCACAAACTCGCCCAATCTAGCTACCTGCACAAGAAGCAATTTGAGTGGCTCGATGGCCAACTCCTCATCACACAATAAAAATCGACCTTTTCTTTGTTGGTGTGGAAGTCGGGCTTGGTGCAGAAGTAGACGACGCTGTCGCCTTGACGCTGCTGCTGCCGAGTTGCTCTGCTGCCGTACGCCTACCCGCTCGATCTGCTCGGGATCCAAGGGGAGCTGCTCGCTCTTGGCCACAGCACGCAACAGTGCGTTGCTGGCCGAGCCCGGCGTGCTTGGTTCGATGCCTGCTGATGGCCGGCCCCTTGATGTAGAACTGCTGCTGTGCTCAAGAAACAAAGGTCGCTGGCCTGCGCAAACCACAAAACAGAAGAACAGAGAAGACCACACGAGCTCCAAGAATTCCAACGAAAATCACAGGGACAAAATCACAGACAAGGTGACGAATCCCGGAGGACACGAGGCGGGATTGGGGCTGCCCTTCCCCTCAAAAATCACCACAAAATCTCCACAAATTTGTTCTTGGACCTCTAAACAAGAACCCTAAAAATGAGGAAAAATAAAAACGAAAATAAGAGAGGCAAGAGGGGATGAAGGGGTAAGCCTCCACTAAATAGTCCAATATTCCCTCTGCCTAAACTACCCCTAAGATACATGAGTCGATCTTTTAACCCTAGGGCTATTTTGGTCGACTCGGGTAATTATCAATCCGACGACCGCCCGCGCCTCCTCATCTGCGGCCTTGCTCGCGCAATCTCCCGGATGCCGCCCGCCGCGCCTTCCTTCCGTCCACCGGGAACGCCCGGGTTTTGAGGCCCAAACCCGTAAAACCGCCGATGGTTTTGAGGCCCAAACCACCAAACCCGCACCGTGGTTTTGAGGCCCAAACCCGCGAAACCCGCACCGATGGTTTTGAGGACAAACCACCAAACCTCCTCGACACGTGTCATCGCCGTCTTGACCGCCCGAGTCGCCAAGTCATCGAACTCCCCTGCTCTGCGCCTGCGCCGCCGTCTTGACCCGATCGACACGGTCCCGCCACGTCCTCTTGCATTCGTCGATGTCCCGGATGTCGACCACCATGGCTAGCCACCCGGCGATCCGGTCCCTCGGTCCAAGCCTCCCCACGTCCGTCCTTCACCTCCGGCGGTCCGTCGGCCCGCAGACGTCCTCCTTGGCACCTTCACCTCGCCGTCGGCTACCATCTCCGAGCTCCACACCCGCACAACACGAACCAAGAGATACGTCTTCGACACACTCCACGTGTGCCCGTGAACATAGCCAAGCATAAAGAATAAAAAGAAAATAGAATTAAAATGTTGATTTGCCGACAATCACTCAATCACAAAACTAAACACATGTGACCTAAATCAACCATGTGTTCGCATTATATTATTTGTTAGAAACAACGTAACCATTGAAACTGCTCTAATACGTGTTCTGTGGCCATTTTACCCTTCCGCCACCAACTTGATTCCGTCGATCTTCTTTCCTGCTCGGCCGATGCCCCTTTCCGATTGATGAGGACGAGGGAAAACAAGAACTCGTGTTCAATGTGGACAGCATGCTTTCTTACTCAGGAGACATGGCGCAGCACACGTACGACGTTGGTCTGGCATCCCTCCCCTAGCTCTTGTACGCGTGGCTGCCTATAGTTAACCAAACCAACGGAACACCGAACCAGCCCCCAGTTGTCTGCTTTTCACGTTGGTCTGCATGTGTTAAACGCGCCCATCGCCTGTTAATGTCGGGCAACGGCTGTCCAAATCTTTCCACAGTGCTTGGCTGCTCTGCCATCATTTCAACAGCAGTGAACGACAGAAGTGCATGGACAGGAGCTCGGTACCATCGGCATTTTTTTTCCCGAATACGCAAAAAGCTTGCATCACAGTGCTTCGTCGCTGGGCAGCGGCGATCCGAACATGGTCCGCGTGCAATCTCCGTCGGGAGTCCAAGGCGTCCCGTCGAACAGGAGAGGCCCTGCCGTGACCACTCGTTGCTCACCCTTGTCCGTCAAGCGGACCTCGCGCGGTACAGACAGTTTGGCCCACTCGACGTCGCGGCTCGCCATCGGCAGGTTTTTATTGTGCTCGGTTCCAAGAAGCAACCAGAAGCTACTAGCAGCTAAATGATTCAGTGCTTGTGCAACATTTTCATGCTGTAGTGTTGTGTCTCGATCTTGTCTACATTATTTCCCTTAGTTTTGGTTTTGCAACTGAAACTGTTGCTGTACCATGCATAATAATTCCCTGTGACTGCTGTAGGTAGCTGTTTTTTTCTTCCAAGGCTTGCTCCTCTCCGTCGCTAACATTTTTTCACGAGCTAATTCCATCACTGCCACCCGAATCTACAGAATATACTATAATTTTTGTGGATACCGGGAGTTCCGATCGTTCTCTCACAGCAATAGTAAATGGGACCTCGCAACCCTTCCTCGCCCTGCCATCCACACGTCCAAAAACAAGAAGGATCCGGTCCACAGCTCTTTGATAAAAAATAAATCAGGTGGCACCGTGTGTGCGTGAGTTGCTTTGTCTACTCTTTTCTTTTTTTCTTCTCTTATAGATACAAATGTATATCCATCTCTCTAAACCGAGAAATCTATCTTCTATGTTTTCTAATCAGTTACACCTACATACCATTTTTGTTCTTATTATTAAGAAATGCATTCTTATTTGTGACACATATTTGTACTCCCTTCGTCTATAAAAAAATAAAATTAGGGTAGCGTGCAAGTTAATGACTCAAGTTGTTACTTGTTTTCTATCATATAAATGTTTTTGATTTTCAATTTTTTAAGATCGATAAAGTCACAAGTTTAATATATTTTGCTTCCTAAAAAAGAGAATTAACAAACATGATTGGGCTTTCGATCACAAAGACCGAAATCCCGCGATTGCAATACCACATTTCCTTTTGTTATCAACCATGCACTATCGTGATGAACTTGCCGTAAAGGCTAATCGTTGCCTGCAAATCCCTAATGGACTCAAACATGATACATGGCCCAAATGATAGTAGCACAATACCCTAACAAATTCGGATGTCCACTTATTTCAATGATTCATAGACTCCAATGGAACTCGACATGGGATTGGTGTCGCTGGAAAGCTTATCTCCTTAGCTTTTGGGGCATATGAAGAACACAACTTCAATCGATGAATCACACAAGAAACGACTAATGAATCACACATTAAACAATGCTTGACAGAAAAAATCTCATCTCTAACTCTCTCGACTATGGTGACTAAAAAGGACTCATAAAGATGTACCGCAAACAAGGCTGAGCTTGTAAGAAGAGTGGCTTCGCTTAGTGAGAGACTTGTAGTTGATTCCTTTGAGCTCGATTGTACAAACACCGGGGAAGTTTCAGTCCCACGTGAACCCTTGTAGAAGCCTTGCAAAGAGCATCATTGTAACGAAGCCGCCAAGTGACACCCCCGAGCATCATTGTAACAGGTTTTGAATCAGCTTGCATTAGCCGATTCACTTAAAGATCAAGGCTTCAATGCCCAAGGGAGAGATGTAGAACCCTCAAGTGAAAATTAGGATGTTGTCCATGAATTGCAAATTGAAGATGTTTCAAAGGACAGCAATGTCACTCCAATTTCGAGAGACACCGGGGGATGATGAAATCTCTCCAACTACAACAAAAGCCGATTGATTCCATTGAGCAAGGGGAATCGACTAAGGATCCTTCTTCGAGCATGTTTATCAAGTTGAAGAAGAAAAGGAGGATGCTCATAGAGCTAATTAATGGAGGCAAAAGGACATGATAAGGAAAAGAGCAATAGAAGGCTGAAGGTTAGCTTCAAGGAACTCCTAGCTAAATATAAGACGATATGTGAAGCCAATATTTACGGTCGATTAAAAGGTCCAGCTATCAAAATTGCCTCCAAAGCGCGAGTATCAAGAATGGAATTGGCAAAGAAAAGTATATGTCCCATCATATTTCGGGCCAGCTCCAAGACATTCGAAGAATCATCATCTTATAGAGACTGTTTTGATCAAAATCAGTCTAGAGCTCTTACAAAGAAGAAAGTGGTAAAGAAAGTTTACTGCGTGAAGTATGATGGCCAAAGAAATAACAGTTCAGATCAGAATGTCACCATAAAAAAAAACATTACAATGCTGAAAAAATCCGGCTATTGATGGTAAAAAGGTTTGAAAATCATCTATTAATGTTGTAGGTTCCAAATCTAAACAAAAGAAAATGAAGTGCCTAAAAACAAGGAAGAGTTCCCGCTGTCCGAATCGAAACTAAACCGAGATGCTCAATCAGTTTACTCAAGTGGCAAGAAAGGAAGTTGTAAAAGCTTAGCGCCGAGAAGCCGAAAGAAAAAGGCTTGGCATGGGTTCCTAAAAAACAGTGTTCAAGCTCAAAAGGCTGATGTTCAAGAAAGTGGTGCAACAAAGTTTTAGGAAAGAAGGAAAATCAAGAAACAATTTCCAAGTGGGATGGTTGCACGGATCATCAAAATCATCGGTCATGAAATTATTCACAATCCACTTTGGACACGAGCAATATTATCGAACATTCGGACACTTTGCACAATGCCCAATCTAGAAGTGTGGTTATTACCTCACTCTAGAGCTCTCTAGATTGAACACGATTATCACGACTGCAGTGCCTGCATGTATCTTTATTTGGATGACTTTTGTAACCTGAAGAAATACACAACGATTAAGGCCCTCTCTAAACAATGAATCATTCTTGTCTATACACGCACATATTAGAACTGAACACGACTTCACTGATGAATCACACGGTAACCTTAAACAATGCTTGACAGAAAAAAAATCCCAACCCTAACTCTCTACAGACTATGGTAACTAAACAGACTCATAAAGATGTACCGGCAAACGAGGCCGAGCTTGTAAGAAGAGTGGCTTCGCTAGTGAGAGACTTGTAGTTGATTCCTTGAGCTCGATTGTATGAACGCCGGGAGGTTTAGTCCACGTGAAACCTTGTAGAAGCCTTGCGAAGAGCATCATCGTAACGGAGCCGCCAAGTGACACCCCCCGGGCATCCTCTCCTACCTGTGCTGAACGATACGAACCTAAGGCCCCGCTCGGTGAGAACCACGGGCTCGCTCGACGTCGGATGTCGCTACGCCGGAACGGAGAGGAGCATCCCGCACGGCGAGTTCCGGCCAAGACCCACTCGGCTCGAGAAGGACATGGCTGCCCTTGGGAATGAGGTAGCCGGAAATGACGGTGTCCTCCATGGCGGCGTGGGGTGGGTTGAAAGAGTGGTAGGGGTGCAAGCGGAAGGTCTCCCCGTATGCACGCTTTCGATAGTTGAGGCGGGGATGTCGATTCTTGGGCGAGCTTTGTCCTTGCCAACCACGGTGTTCAGCTTCGTCCATTGCTTTGCGCATGACCTCCGGTTGGTTCATCATCTCCGCAAGTGCCCACTCAACCGCGTTTGATGGATTGTCGACAGTTGCATACATTATCTCCTGAACATGAAACAATCATTAGCATAGATTAATAACTACGGCAACTAACGTTAATACTATTGGTAATGCAGAATAGTAGTAATATTACATATCTTACCGCATGCGTGCTTGGATTTCTTCAAATGACGTAAAAGGTCGCCCTTGTGAATCCTCAAGAGAAACAAGGACGTCCCGAAAAATCTCTCGGCCTCTCTCTTGTCACCGCGTTTGCGGAGATCATCCCACTCATGGATCCTCTCTTGTATGATGGGATCATGCAAACCGCTTATAGTCTTCATTACGCTCTTGGCAACCTTCTTTTTGGCCCTCAAGGTCGAGGCCGGCAATCATCGACGCCCACACAGCGGGGATGTAATCCAAAGCAGAGAGAAGTTGTACACGTGGTTGACCCGGCGTGAAGAGCGCCCAAGTGCGCCACCTCCTCGGGACCGGGGCCACCGCCATTGCCGGCATCGGCAGCAACCGAGAAGTGTCGCTGGTCGAACACTAGCCTCCGTATCATGTTGCCACGAAATGCTTTGGGCGACATGACGCAGTCGACGACGCTGTTGGGTGATGCGTTGCAATCGGTTGTACACCAACCCGACGAGGTGGTCGGCCTCCTCTCGCTTCGCCGCCCGCATCCGCTTCTCCATTGATGTGGAGAGGATCTCGGAGGAGATCACCCGCCTCATCTTCTTCCACTGCGCCGCCCGTGGCGCGCATGGGATCGAGCCCTTGTACCCGAAGGTGAACAATTCAGTGTTGGGTGTTAGGGGCGAGGCGCCAAGACTCGTCATTCTTTACGAAAACCTCACGGGCTATCTCTGGCGGGGCAACTACTACGACATGGACGGCTCCAAAGCGGAGGCATAGGATGTTTGTGTGCATGTCCTTGAGAAGGCCATGGATCCATCGGAACACCGGCTTCTTTGACACCACCACGGTGCAGGCTGCCGATGATAGGCAACCCAGCGGGCCCTGGCGGCAGCTGGTGCAGATGTGTTTTCTTGGACGACATTGCCTTGGTTCGGTAGAGAAATAAGAAAGCTAGGGCAAGAAAGGTGCAAAGTACTGTGAATGGAGTGACGACAGGTGCATGGCTAGGTGCTAGTGTCATGCTTGATGATGCGTTGGAGCTCATCATATCTATTTGTGTTGGGAAGTACATGGATCTGTTCGTGTTCAGCTCAGACTGCGCTTGGTATTTGGGCAAGCCTTGCTGCCAGTTTGTGTTGCTGCCAGTTTGTGTTGATGCTCTTGCTATATATAGGCTGTTGGTAAGGAACGTGGTGAGGAACGTGCTCGGACTGCCAGTTTGATGATGACCCTCGACCCTACCCTGCTTGGATTGGCCCCCTATTGCTGTTAACCATTTTGATCGGTTTGATATGGAATTCCTTAAATATTAAGAAGAAACGTTTACAACGTTTTAAATAGTATGAGGACCGTCATTTAGCGTGACCTTCTCCAAAAACTATAAAAGGCTATATTAGAGATAAAGGAAGCTATTTCATTTAGGATTTTATTTACAGAAAATAATGAGAAACAATATCAATAAATCCATCAAAAAAATTTAACCAAGGAAAAACTTATAAACACAAATACTCAAATACATGTATAGATTCTAGAAGAACATGTATGCATGTAACTACTTCTGATCTTCTCTTCGGCGAAGTCGTTCTTTCCTCCTTCGCCTAAATGCTCAAATGGTGAAATCCTTGGATTCATGACTCTAGCGAAGTTGTTTCAACCGGCTTCACGTAACCTTCTGATCTTGTATTTTTTGAAGTCCTTGTCATAACGAAGCTATCTTTTGCCGGTCTTCGCTTTGATTCTCGAAGCTGGACTTCAGGATTCAAAGTCACTCCTTCTCGCTGAAGTCGTTGATGTGCGAAGTTAACTTCGCTTATTTGCCTTTACTGAGAAAGATCTCGCTCTTGCAACTTCAAAGTTTAGGATGAAAGTTTGATATGTAAAGTTAGATCCCAACACATATATTGTAGTCATCTATAAATATTTGTCTCATATTAATTAGCATTGGTAGTGCTAAAAAATATTCCATGGCTAAACTGAATTAAATAGTGGATGCCAAAGTATTATTAGGGCACTCACAATGCAGACTCTATCATAGAGTCTAAGACTATTTATTACCTCGGTTATTGTGGACTTAGAGTCTAAATAAGACTTGGAGTCTTGATTTTTTCCCATAAATATACTGCCACATTAGCGCCACATCATCAAAATACAATAAATATGAAGGTAATAAATATGCTTAGACTCTATGTCTTCACCGGAGTGCCCTTAGTGGCAATATACCCCAAACAGTTGGCAATATTGGCAAACTAATTGAGGCTCCCATCTATTTGTTGGGCTCTTCTTTCACAAATGGTAGAATGTGATATCAAAGAGGACATGCAGCAAAAGGAAGAGGGTCGACAAGAAGGGAGACCATGAAGAGAGAACCAAGGACATTTGAAGGATCTCAATGTACATTGAGTAGATTCTTCTAAAGTAAGTCATATACACACCTATCTCACTATCTAATCTTGTGGACACTAGTGCTTTAGTACATAATCTGCAAATACCAACATTACTTGTGCAGTGGAGGTTAGATTTAGATGATTAAACAGCTCCAAGATAACAATATGAGATATTAAATTAGATTTCTGGTGAGTTTTATAGGGCATGGCTATATATCTGCATATAAGTTATGGGTCATGTTATTATTTATGGGTAAAAACTAAGAAACGAAAAAAAACAGTATGTAAGCACCGAAGGCAAGAAAGCTCCTAATTGTACATATTAGTTGAAAAATATGTGTCACGCTTGCTCGAGGCCTAATCCCACCATATTGGCTAGAACACTTCGATCATATGGTCCAATACTAGAACACTAATAAGCTGTTGCTCCCCATTTCCTAAGAGCAAAACCTAATGTTTTGATGTGTTATAGACCCTGACTTTCATACACACAAGGCCAAAAGTTAACCGTTTGGTGATATCGCATATTACTGGGCGATTCAAGCACAAACTTGCAGTGATAGGTGGACTATCACTGCCAGTTGTAGCCATGAACTGTTAAGGATAGTGCAATTATTATCACTTCCGGTTGTAGCCATTAACCGACAGTGATAGTCCACCTATCAGCTATCACTACTTGTTGTAATATGACTGACTGTTAAAGCCATGAATTAGTAGTGATACACTATATTTTTTTGTGATTACAAATATCCAACGATAATCCGACAATAATAACGTGTTCTGTGGCCATTCTATCCTTTCGTCACCAACTTGATCGCGATGCCCCTTTGCAATTGATCAGAAGGGCACAACAGCAGCAACTCGTGTTCGATGTGGACAGCAACGAGGTTATCCTTTCTTGCCACAGCACACGACACGAACGACATTGGCCTCGCATCACTCTCCCTCCTGCGCGTCACCGCGTGGATGCCTACCAAACCAACGGAACCGGCCCCTAGTTGGCTGGCGGCTGCCTTTCACGTTGGTATGCATCGCCTTGTCATACGTCGGGGGTACCCGTCGACGCTCGTGCACACATTCCACGTGCTCACGTGTTAACAGTCATTAGACTGCTAAGGCTCACATTTATCTTTGTTTATAGGCTATATACGAGTGGTACGTTTTTAGTCGTTGAATGCGTGTAACAAATTAACAATCCTGAAAATCTCCGAGCCAAAAATCCCAACTTTTTAAAAACACACCCAGCGGCATGCACATGACAACCAGCGGAGGCCCAATTATACTAGAATATACGTTGTTCAAATCATCTACTTCTTGCTCGTAACATTCTCTCTCTGTTCGCGAATTGGCTTGTAGTCCAATGGTAGTACGGTTCGATGGAACGCTACCCATCGGGGTTCAAATTCTGTGCTCGCACCTTTTCTTGGGATTTTCTCGGGATATACCGGCATTATGCATTAAGTTGTAGCGGCGTTCCCGTCGGCGACGAGACGCCTATGGTGACTTCGAGAATCTCCGGATCTGCGGCTGCCCAAATCCTTCGGCGTGAGTGTCGGCGACAAGACGCCTATGGTGACTTCGAGAATCTCCAGATCCGCGGCCGCCCGGTCCTTCGGAGGTGCTCATAGGGTTAGGGGGTGAGTGTGCGTGCGTGTTGTGGCGTCTGCGTTATCTTGTGTAATTCTTAAAAAACAATCCCTCTATTCTAAATTATAATATTATAATTCCTTTTAATACAATTTTTTTACTTTCTATTAATTACATATATACTAGATAAGCGAATCAATATATATAGAAAATTGAATAAAATAGTTTATAATTCAATTAGAATATATAGGACCGTCGCTAGCGTGCAGCTCATGATGGATTGTGTTTTTTTTTGACACTCACGATGGATTGTCAACCGGCCTTTTGGCCACTCTCAACTATTCACGAGAGTCTGATTTTCTTTGCTCGGTTATAAAACTGGATTCTTATCTCCTCAACTCTAAAACCCGTTTGGTTTCTTCCCCTGAGTACGTGGTTTTATTCGACGTGGCACCATATAAAAGGAGTAAATTGGATGACAATTATTTTAAAAAATATATAAAAATATTTTTTTTCTAAAAAATTGTGCCATTAAAAATCCTAAAATCACTTTTAACTGCATAATTTTTTGTGTTAGTTTGGAAAATCCTAAAATAATTCAAAATTGTATGAACCTAATCGCTACCAGGCTACTGGAAATTCTCAACCTGCAGATCTCGATCTCTTTACCTTGTCATTACCAGGCTGCCAGAAATTCCTGTCGACTCCAAAGATTCCGGACTGTTTCTTACAAACCGACGGGAGAGTTGGTTTTCCTAACGGTTCATTCCTGGCGGTTGTCGAAATTGCCGTCAGCGTGTAAAGCAGGTGCTGTCACAGCTTCAATCATTGTCCTTGATCCCTGTCCAGCTCGTGTGTGTTTTTTAGGGCTTCCCATTGCATGCTTTTGCTTGTAGCCTTAAGGTGCTCTATTCTTGTCATAGTGGCTTGCAGAAGCTACAAGTGCTTAAGGAGAGAGAAGGTGGTCCATGTTGAAAAAGAAGAGGGAGAGGAAATAAAGGTGTGGCATGATGAAAGCAAAAAATTTATGTGCAAGCCACAAGCAATAATTTTTTGTATTGTGTAAATAGTAAATTTCAATATTTCTTTTTCTATGTGGATCACTTTATTTGTACTAAAACTACTACCACTTGTAGCCTCCATTGGCCTTAGCCGTCCAAATCGTTCCTGTGCTTGAAACAGTATAGTGCAGGGACAGGTGCTTTTGATACTATCGCACCAGGTTTTCATTGTGCTCGATTCAAAGCAGCATCCAGAAGCTTCTAGGAAAGGATGATTCAGTGCTTCTGCGATATCATTTTCATGCTATAGTGTTGTGTGTCGATCTCTTATTTCCATCATTTATCACATTTTGCTTGCATGCATGCATGGTTCCTTGCATTATTAGGTAGATGTTTGTCTAGTCATAGAGCTCATTTATTCTGTGCTACTTTGATCGGTCCTCCTGCATCTGAACCTGTTGCTGCCCCCATTTTCTCCGTACCAGTGCTATAGCTCTTAGCTGATTTGCTGTCATATCTTTTCCTAGCTCTTGCTTGTTTGGAGAACTGCAGTACTTGTTTCGAGTAACCATGCGATTGCTTGAGCAAGGTAGCTAGTTTTTCTTTCCAGCCCTGCAGTACTTGTGTATCTCTGTCAGTATTACTTGTGTCTCCGTCAGTATTACTTTTGAGTTTCTTGCTAGTTAATTATCAGAGCTTATCCGTGTTTATTCTTTCTACGCGATGAAGTAGTTAATTTATTAGTGAGATGCTTTTCAGACGCTTTACTTCTTCAGTGCGCTATACTCCGTACCTATAATCGGTCCTAGAGTGAGCAAGTTACTATGTGTCACCTTAGCTTAATTAACGGGTAAAGGAAAGAAACGTACATGTTTAGTTCGATTGGGATATATGATCCATTTTTTTCACGAAGGTAAGCACGTGTTTCATTAAAAAGTTATATGTCACATTAGTTTCTTGGTGAAGGAATTTTTCTTTTATTGCTAGTTATTACCGAAGCTTAGCCGTGTTCATTCTTTCTACTAGATGATATATACTCGGTGGCTTCCGTTTAATTACCAAATCAAGAAGACTTATCTAGTGAGATGCTTTTTACGCTTTACTTCTTCATTGCGCTAATCGATCCTAGCTAGGGTGAGCAAGTCACTAGTTGGCATGTGTATCCGTAACAAGCGTGTTTAGTTGGATTGGGATATATGTCACGTTTTTGGGTGAAGAACATTTTTATCACACTACTACAAAACGATTTTCAGAGACAAAGTTTTTTTTTACTATAGAGGTGGGGCAATATAGTTTTTTGAAACGAACCGGCGGGAGAGCTGCCCGCTATATTAAAAAGAAAGAGACACCAGAAGGCGCAAGTTACAAAGAAACAACGCCAAAAGAAAAGAAAAAAAACAACTAAATTGACCCGGTTGGATTGGGACATATCAACGCTGGTTACCACTCAATGGCCAACATGACCAAGACTCTAAAGAAACACAACGGCAGAGAAGACGAAAATAACTGCAACAACCACCCACAACTTGCACACTTGTAGTCGTCGAACCCCACCGATGAAATCCAGCGCCAAAGATAACAAAGGCGCGGACACCACCACACCGAAGGCCACCGCCTTACAGGGACCCTTCACTGCATTGTTGTTGCAACAAAGCCGCCATCTAACGGAATGAAAACACGAAGACCGAGCCTCCACAACACGCTGGGGACCTCGCCGCATCCGCCGTTGGACTCCACTCTTGTGCGGCTGGGCCTCCTCGCCACGCCCGCCACAACGCTTCACGCTC
This sequence comes from Hyparrhenia diplandra, assembly GCA_015847255.1. NCBI lineage: Eukaryota > Viridiplantae > Streptophyta > Magnoliopsida > Poales > Poaceae > Hyparrhenia > Hyparrhenia diplandra. The sequence goes on along the minus strand of JADLZK010006302.1, from coordinate 79,708 downwards.
CACCTCGTTTCAAAGGTTGTCGTCAAAACAACGAGCAAAGCTACCCCACCCACGATGATCATGCATCTTGAAGCAACCGACTACCGCCCGCCGATGCCGCAGCGTCCGGTCGACAAAATGAGATGACCCCTATCCGCCAAAGCAAGAAAGCAGCCTCCGCTCCCGGAGAAAGCCAACACCCTTCATGCCTTCGACACAATAGAGAGCCATCACCGGGCGAAGCTGTCAAAAGCGATGGACCGCCCACACCGAAACCGAAGCGGGCGTCTCTAGAGACGACGCCTCAATGAGGGCACGATGCCAATGGCGTCGCCGTCACTCGCCCAGCGGATGGACATGGTTTTCACCCGTAGACCTTGCGCGGAAGGGTCTGTAGCTCCCTCATGGCGATGTCAAAGACATCGCCGCCATGCCACCAACATGAGCTGCCGAAAAATTTCAAAAGGTAGCCCCTCTTCGAAAAGATGAAGAAAACAAGGAAGGGGGGTGCTTCGCTATTTATAGACCCCTTTGGTCAAACAGTCAAACTAGCCGTTAAAAAAAAACAGCGAAGATATTCGCGAAGTTACAATCAAAAAAATAAAAAGTCCAACTTCAAAGTCTGGGACGACGTTTTCAGATCGAAACAAAGTTTTGAGAAAACTTATGATTCGTGGGTTTCATGCCTTTGAAGTCGGCCTTCGCCCACGAGGGGCTGCTGTTGGGATCTAACTTTGATTTCTGTTTAAACTTTCGTCCCAAACTTTGAAGATTTCAGGATACTTGCAGAACAAGGACTAAGTTCTACATCAAAGATGACTTCGCGAAGCTTTGGCTTCATGGAAGAAGAACAAATGCGAAATAAGGAAGACTAGAGTCAAGAATCCAAGCGAAGATGACCACGGAGACTTTGCTGCGAAGAAACGAATGACATAGCTGCCATCCTCTGTCTCGCGCACACTCACCACGTAGATAGAGCCCTCGACCATACCAGTAGCCACTGCAAACCTCCTCCATCCAAACACGATACGAGCAACGCTTCTGTTGTTGTCGTAGCGAGCCACAACAGCAGGAAAGCCCTCTTCAACGTTGTCAAGGAAAAGCGTTGCACGAGTCCCATGCCTCAGATACCTGGAGTAGGTACGAGCAAAAGAACTGCACACCAAAGAAAGAAAAATATGCACAAACAATGATATCGGCACTTAATTTCAGGATGTATACGGAGACAGTAACATATCTAGGATGAACTATATTCATTTAAGTTTGGGATACATATTATGGAAAGAACTATACATTTTATCTTCAGTTTGGTTTGTGAACTGTTGGCTTAGAAATCTTGAGCATGCTGCACATGTAGTGACATATTATAAAATTTTGTGTGGCACACATCCACTTTGGGAAACAGCATCTCCCAATAATGATAAATCCAAGTAGAATGAAAGTTGAAGTGTAGTCTTTTGCTAGATTTTATTTAGTGGAAGAGAAGCCTGCTTTTGATCTGAAGTTCGATCTGTCGATCTGATCATGAAGCAAGAGGCAGGTGCAGCGCTGCAGCTTTAGTTTCAGCAGATGCAGAAATTCACATTCACAGCGCGAGGAACTCCTTAACTCGGGGCATTGTCTCCTGTTTGATACTTCGCACAGTTGTTCTTTGCTTAGAATATATTTTTAAAATCTGGTAAATTTTGGGCTGTTTAGCTGATGGTTAATTGGCTGATAGTCGGCTGATGCTATTTTTTTGGGTGAGAAAAATACTGTAACATGGCTGATAAGCGGAGCTGATAAGTTGAAGGCGAAATCTACAAACGAATTTAATATTTTGAAGCTGTATTCTTTTAAAAATAGTTAACACGAAGAAAATAATTCGCATTGTCAGAATGCGGGGCTGGTTAGTGGAACAAAACAGTGTATCCTCCGTCCTCCCTGTCTCGCAGTAGAGAATGCAACGCCAATTTTGCTCGGATGGAAATAGCAAAACAGAGATTGATTACTGAAAGTCTGAAACGGTAACAGTCAAACAGCATAATATGGATACGAGTCAAAACACAGTCGTCATAACATCAATCGTTTCTCATCTTATACGAGTCCTAAACAGTGCTACTACTGACACTGAACAAGTGGAGAGGAAACCAAAATAAACGGACGAGAAAATGGCATCCATCCAGTACCTAATATTGGTACAGATTTCTCCGGATCTGAACCTGATTATACAGAATAATGCAGCAGATATCGATCCTCCTGTCCTCTGATCATCAGCTGGATGGATCTGCACGGCATGCATGCCATGCCAGCTAGTCCTGCCGGCGAGGCAGGCCGTCCCCGTCGTCACCCAGAGGCCGGTAGCGGACCCTGGAGGGCCGCTCCCTGCGGCCGCTGCCGGGATCCTCGGCGACCTCCGCCGACGAGCACATCCTCGGCAAGAAGGACCCATTGCCTGCTGGCACGGCACCCGTCTTCTTGGTTGGCTTGGGCTTCTTGCTTTTGTTGCTCTGGGGGCTGCCGCCGTTGGCTGCGACGACCTTGCTGCTGCTCTTCTTACCGTGGCCGCCGCCAGCGACCTGCTCCATCCGCCGGAAGTACTCGACCTCCCGGAGCACCAGCGAGCCCACCGTTCCCTGCGCGCCGACCTCCACCGGCGCCGCCATGCCGGCCGACTGGCCTAGGCAGCAGCAGCTAGCAGTGCTCGCTCGTCGGCACTCGGCAGGCACAGTATAGTGCTGCTGCGACTGGGATTCAATTCAATATATGCGGCGCGATGAGGACAAGGAAGGTCTGGTGGCCACAAAGCAGAGATCGAGGTGGAAGACGAAGGAGGAGCTACTTGTTGAGTACCCGACGCGACGAGAGAGGCATGCGCATGCTGTGTCCAAATGAATGCAGGTGGTTGGGTCCTTCCGTCCGTGGAATGGATGCATTCGTTCAAGACAAGCAAACCATGGTCCATGGAGAGCGTTGGTGTTGTGATGATCGTCCTGAGACTGATCGAGAGTGGCGTACGTGTTGGGTTTGGTGGCCAGGCGCATGCTTCTCGGTCCATGCATGTGTGCCCAACTAGTACAAGAAGCGTACACATCATTGTTGTTTTGTTTGTGAAAAGAAAGAAGCGTACACATATGAATGCGCTGCATCACCCACAGTCCACGTCCACAGTCGTCTCCTGCTAATCTACGGGCCTGCAAGTGATCACAATAAATCATGCACACAATGACACACGACTATTTTTTGAGATACTAGCATATATTCACCGATTTATTTCATTGGACATACACGACGTACAATACCATAAACAGGTCACCACACACCTGGCCCATGAACACAACCGAAAAACTAGCTATAGTAAACTACATAAGCACTCAATGTCGTAAGATCATTGATACCACTAACACATATACTTCACCCACTTTCAAAATAACTGCATATGCGTTGCCTTAACCTGAACCATAGACTTGTAGGAATATATATAGTGTATATATAACGTATAATAAAGCCGCTCCATCATATATAGTGTCCAGACTAGCAGTGATGATGACTAAACAGGCACATAGAGATGCACTGGCAGACGAGGCTGAGCTTGTAACAAGAGTGGCTCAGCTGGTGCCAGACTTGTAATGGATTCCTTGAGCTCGATCGTAGCAACGCCAGGAGGCTTGGTCCATGTGAACCCTTGCAGAAGCCTTGCGAAGAGCATCATCGTAACGGAGCTGCCAAGTGACACCCCTGGGCATCCCCTCCTACCTGCGCTGAACGAGATGAACCTAAGCTCTGGCTCCGTGAGAACCACATTCTGGCCTGACTGCTGCTGCTGCTTGTCGTTCCTGATCAGATGTCTCTCTGGACGGAACTGGAGAGGAGCATCCCAGACATCAGGGTTCCGGCCAATGCCCAGCCGGCTCAGAACGACATGGCTGCCCTTGGGAATGAGGTAGCCGGAGATGACCGCATCTTCCATGGCGACGTGGGGTGGGATGAAAGCGTGGTAGGGGTGCAAACGGAAGGCCTCCCGTATGCACGCTTTCAGATAGTTGAGGTGAGGGATGTCAGATTCTTGGACGAGCCTGTCCTTGCCAACCACAGTGTTCAGCTCGTCCATTGCTTTGTGCATGACCTCCGGTTGGTTCATCATCTCTGCGAGTGCCCAATGAACCGCGTTTGATGGATTGTCGACAGTTGCATACATTATCTCCTGATGAACATGAAACAATTATCAACACATAGTGAATAACAAGTTTCACGGCACAGTTTTCTACCTCAATGCATGAATGGCTATAAAAAAGAGGAGATACTCCTATATAAGGGAAAGTTAATAATATTTTGAATGATTCTAAATAACTATTGGGAATGCAACATGGTAATATTAAATATCTTACCGCTGTCTGTGCTTGGATTTCTTCAAATGACAGAAAAGGTCGCCCTTGTGAATCCTCAAGGGAAACAAGGACGTCAAGAAAATCTCTGGCCTCTCTCTTATCACCGCGTTTGCGGAGATCATCCCACTCATGGATCCTCTCTTGTATGATGGGATCATGCAAACTGTTTATAGTCTTCATTACGCTCTTGGCAACCTTCTTTTGGCCCTCAAGGTCGAGGCCAGCAATCATCCACGCCCACGCAGCAGGGATGTAATCTGAAACAGAGAAGTTGTAGACGTGGTTGACCAATGCGTGAAGAGCGCTGCGTCCGCGCGCCACCTCCTCAGGACCAGGGGGCCGCTGCCATTGCCGGCAAGATCGGCAAAGAACCGAGAAGTGTCGCTGTCGAACACGAAGCCTCCGTATCATGTTGCCACGTAAATGCTTTGGGCTACATGACGCACATCAACGACGCCAGCAGCTGATGTGTTGCAATCGGGTTGTACACCTACCCCGACGAGGTGGTCGGCCTCCTCGGCTCGCCGTCGCTGCATCCGCTTCTCCATTGATGTGGAGAGGATCTCGAGGAGATCACCCGCCTCATCTTCTTCCACCGCCGCCGGCGGCGACAGATCGAGCCCTTGTACCCGGCTGAAAGCAGTTCGGTGTTGGGTGTTAGGGCGCGAGACGCCAAGACGGCGTCGTTCTTTCTCGAGAACCTCACGGGCTATCTCGGGCAGGAAATTGCTACGACATGGACGGCTCCGAAGCGGAGGCATAGGATGTTGGTGTTCATGTCCTTGAGAAGGCCATGGATCCAACGAAACACTGGCTTTTTGAGACCACACAGTGCATGCTGCCGATGATCGGCAACCCAGCCGGCCCCCGGGCGGCAAAGGTGCAGCTGTGTTTTCTGGCGGGCGGCGTTGTTGCATTGGTTCGATAGAGAACTAATATAGCAACAAGGCCAAGAAAGGGGCAAAATAGTGTAGACAAGAGAGCCATGAAGACGCCATGTGCATGGCTAGGTGCTAGTGTCATGCTTGATGATGCGTTCGAGCTCATCATATATATTTGTGTTAGGAAGTGCATGGGTCTTCTGTGTTCAGCTCAGTCTGAGGTATATTTGGGCAAGGCTTCAGGTTTGTGTTGATGCTCTTGTTATGCTGTTGGTGAGCAATGTGCATGGGAGCATGTTATATAAGACTCCTTTGATGGAGACCCTCTACCTACCTTAAAATTGCCTCTCAATTGCTCGTCATTTTGATTGGTCTAATTTGAAACTCTTTAGAAGAAATGATAATTTTATATCTGTTGGTGAGAAACGTGGGACCATAATACTCCTAGATGATGACCCTCAACCCTTACCCTGCTTGGATTGGCTCCTTATTGCTGTTAGCCATTTTGATCGGTTTTGATTTGGAATTCCTTAAATATTAAGAGGAAACGATTACAACGTTCGGCATAGGTATTCAGCGTGACCTTCTCCAAAAACTATACAAAGCTATATATTAGATATAACGGAAGCTATTTCACTAGTAGTTTACAGAAAATATTGAGAAATATCAAAAAATCCATTCAAAAATTTAACCAAAGAAAAATGTTTATATTAAGGTCACAACAAGACTTCATATGTTGCAAGCCTCCATTTATTGTATATATATGTCCAACTAGGTGAACATAAGATCAACCTTGGTTTTTGTCCGCCTTTGAAATCCTGATGTGGATGCCAACATACTCATATGCTGCTTTACTCCGAAAATGTTATGTTTTTTTTTTTTCCTAAATCAGACCACATTAAGTTCCATTAAGTCTGTAGAAAGAGTATTAACATCTAATGCATCCAACACTACCGAATTCTGCTCTTTGCCAAGTGCCGAATTCTTTGCTGAGTGTATTTTATCGGGCACTCGGCAAAAGATCGTCATTACGGAGTGCCAAATCAAAAATACGGCAAAAAAAAAAAAAAAAAAAAAAGTGGCTTTGCCGAGTGTTTTTTTTTTTGCACTCGCAAAGAGCTATTTTACCGAGTGACTTTCTCTCCGGCACTCGACAAAGATGTATTTTGCCGAGTGTTGTTTTTGCTGTCACATGGCAAAATGCATTGCACTCGGCAAAGAGGCATTTTGGCGTGTGCCAGAAACAGGCACTCAACAAATCAATTTTTCAAATCAGTTTTTGAGGCCCTAAAAAGTTTTCAACTACAAAGTTCCATATCTTCTTAAGACTACAAAGTTTATTTTGGTCATTTCTTTATTTGACAAAGCGTTAATAATGTTGTTCACAAATCCTACACTCTCTCATATCCTCTCATAGTTTCCCGAAACTTGAAGAGAAACTATTAAGATGGAGCAACTTCCTAAATAAAGATTGTAGATCTCAAAAAGTTATGAATCTTTTTAGTTGAACAATTTTTAATTTGAATTCGTTTAGGGCCTCAAACAAGCAATTTTATCTCGGTTTAGTACAATATTTGGTGAACCGAAACATAATGTTGACACATGGGATGTTGTAGTGCAAAGTGGTAGAGCAACAAGTACTCGAGGGGGAGGTCATGGGTTAAAAGTCCCGTGGCTTTTGCAAAGTTTGCAAAAACCGTGAAAAAATGACCATGGCTAGGGGTGGTGGGTGGTGGGTTCAAGCCCCGTGGCTTTTTGCGAAGTTTACAAAAACCGTGAAAAAATGACCATGTCTAGGTGTGGTGGGTTCGAAGCCCCGTGCTTTTTGCAAAGTTTACAAAAAATGTGAGAAAATGACCATGGCTAGGGGCGGAGGGTGGCTGTCCGTGGGACCCTCCCCGGATAATTTTTTTTTTTTTTTGCCATTTTTAGGTTTTTTCGCGATTTATTTGCCGAGTGTTTTTCCCAAGACTCGGCAAAAGGTTTTGTCGAGTGTCCGACGAGAAAAAAACACTTCGGCAAAGAGGCATTTTGCCGTCACTTTCTTTGCTGAGTGTATAAGGGCCTTGCCGAAAGTGTCTCTAGCACTCGGCAAAGAGCTTGAGTCTGGTAGTGAAAGAGGTAAATTATGAAAACAAATTCCACATGTTTGTTAAAAGAAGCACATCCGATATTGCAAATTGTAACACCCTCAGTGTGTTACTTACCGCTTAAGCCCTGGTTTGGACAAAAATAAGTTTAGTTATAGTTGATTGAGTTGTTGGATGATGGTTTGATAGTATAGGTTGGGTTTCTGAAATTTGAATCAAATTCAAGTTTGAATTGAACTCCGAAAACTCTAAATTCCATTCTTTCTTTTATCCCCTTTTCTTTTATTCAAAAATTATAAAGAATTTGGGTATGGTTATTAAAGCAAATTTGTAGAGTTTTCAAAGTTGAACAAAGTTGGTATTTTGAGTTTTCAAAGCTTAGTTCAAAAATTTAGAGTAATTTTGAAAATACCAAAACTAGGGTTTTGTCCCCTTTTGATTTAAAAATCATATTTCAAAATCTAAGCAAAATTTGCAAAAACTTTCAAAAGTGAGTTTGTAGATCTTGTTGAGATGAACAAAAGTCATATACAAAGTTTTTCAAGTTGTTACATGTTTTTAAAAGTAATTTTGAATTCAAATTTCAAAATTTTGAACTGTTTTTCAAAAGTCCTATTTAGAGGCTGAATTTGAAAATGGTCCAATTATGAAATTTGTAGATCTTGAAAAATTAAGGGGGTTACTTTTTTGAATTTTTGAAGTTCAGTTCAAATTTGAGGAGAATTTGACGAAATTCAGAAAAGGTTAGAATTAGGGCTGCGAAAAAAGGGAATACCCTTTCTTTTCCTCCATACCGCCGGCCGCCGGCGTCGCCGTGGTCGTTCGCGCCGGCCGCCCGCGACGCCGTCACCAGCTACCCGCGGCTTCGCGACGACGCCATCCACCCGTCCCGGTATCCCTTGCCCTATAAAACCCAACGCCGACGCCGCCGTCGACTTTTCTTTCTCCTCCATTGCCGCCGGCAACCACCTCCGCCCCCCTTTCCTTTGCCGTCGTCCTCGAGCTCTAATCCACCAGTTTGATCTTGCCATCGTGTTCGCAACTTCGCTGCGCGCCGCTTGAGCTAACTAGTGACGTAGTAAATCGACCGAAAGCAACCCGCGCGCCGTCGCCCTCTCCATCTCCGTCCGGAGCGCCGCGCCAAGATCGCCTCGCCGTCGCCACGTTGATTCGGTGAGATTCGGGACAACCGCCTAAGTGATTTGGGATCGCCTCGATGATGTAGTCATGGTCGGCTCGACCGCTTTGTCTTTGCCCCGCAGGACTCGCCGTCACGCCATTGTTGCCACCGGGAGCACCGCCGCCGCCGCCGCCACCGCCGCCGATCATCCTCCGCTCTGCTCCCCGAGCCAACCACCTTGCCATTCGAGTCCGCGGGTGAGCCCCGGTTGCCGTTGTGTCGCCGGTTGGTCCGCTTTGTTCGCCGTAGTTGCCGGAACGCTGCTGCCGCCGACGAGCTTGTCTTGCCGCCGCCGCCGCCAGAAGCGCATCCGCCGTAGGGGTCGCGTTTAGGTTCACTTAGCGAGGCCTCGGGTTCGCCGATGGTGCCGAGTCGCCGGTGTCCTCGCCGTCGACGGAAAGCCCCGTTGGCCGTTGCCGCCGTCCGCCCGCTCGCCCGTGCAGCCATGGCCGTCGGCAAGTGTGCCGCCGTACTTTGGGTGCGGGTTTTTGGCACCGCGTGCTCGCGAGAGAGAGAGGAGTCGAAAGTGGTGAAGACCGTGTCGCCGGAGACCTCACCGCCGGCGAAATCGCCGGCCAAGACCGGCGGTCGCCCGGCCAACGGCGGGAGCCCTCGCCTCGGCCGTGGGCCGCACCTGTTTACCGCTGGGCCGGCCTGTCGCTGGCCGTGGGCCGAGTCGGCCACTTTGGGCCCGAAGGCCGGTTTTGATTTAAAACTTGTTTATTTAATTTTTTTTTTTATGAATAGTGTCTGAATTTGTTATTTTCATATAAATTCAAATACTTGTTCAAAAATTCTGAAAATTTTTGTGTAGCCTTCCTATGAGTATGTCTACCCATGAAAAATTTGAAACTTTGATTTTGAGTAGTTCTTGCATGATTTAAAAATACAATCTTTAATTGAAAAATGCATCTTCCATGATTTTTAGAAAATAAAATATTTATTCAAAAATCATGAAAATTTATTTGGTACTGTTTTATGATGTGACCTACTTGTTTAAAAAAAGTTTGGAGTCGTTTTGAAATGTTTAAATTATTTTCTATATTATGCTTTATTTTATTTATTAGGAAGGTGAGTGTTTAGAGTTTAATGACTTAGGTTTTGTGTGATCTTGGAATTGTTTTGTGAATCTTGGATCATATCATAATCAAATGGTCCTTGAGAACTCCTTAGGCAATGGTGATGATATCTTGTAGAGTAGTTCAACAAGTTGGTTTTGTTGGGTTGCAACTTTATCGTGAAGGAAAGTTGTACTCAAGTTGTTTATTATTTTATGCATCCATCAAGCATCATGTTTACCATTCCATCATGTTAAGCAATGCATCATTATTACGTGTAGTGAACGAGAGCGATGTGGTTTACGATGACCAAGCTTTGGAGAAGGTGTATCCACCCGATGTGTTGGTGTCAAGGGTGACATGGGTGGTCCAACTTCGAATCTAACTTTTCCCTCGCAACACGTGCAAGCCCCCTAAGTGCATAAACCCTTCTCTGTTTTTACAAATATTTTTATTCACCTTAAGTCTAGTGTAATGTGCATTAAGTTAATAAGAGTTGGTTGATACCGTTGTTGCATGACTACCTTGAATTTTAGTTATTCCAATGTTATCCCACTAGTAAGTGTAGGTCGATCTCTTATGCTTAGTAATGCTTAGATGTCGGTAGAAGTCGAATGATGGCTTCATCGTTCATGAGATATAGGTTTTATCTTTGTTCCTCCTGGCTATGGAAAAAGAGAACACCCTGATGGTGGTTCATGAGAATAAATATGGTAGTATTGAATTTGAGATCGGACGGGACGTAGGTTGAAAGCCGGCGGGATACCTAGCTGTGCTTGTCCCGTGTTGGTCGTGTGTAAGGACCGGCCCGCTGTTTGGATTGTTAAGTTCGGGACTTTTTGAACGCAAGTGCGCCTCGAGGCCTTCTCGGCAAAGGCACGGCCGCCTGGTTGTCACCCCGTGTCGGTCGACCCTAACTAGCCACATACCCGGTAAGCCGGGATCTCGGTGGAGCCAAATCGAATGGCAACCACGCACCGGGAGTGGAGAGATGGCGGGAGTAGCGTGTACCCACCCTACTGGGTAAACTGTCATTGTCATTAGGACCGGGGGTAGGGAGGTGGAGTACTGTACTCTCTCGGGTGGCGCAGCCTCGCTCCCGCTTTTGGACAAATCAAAAAGAAGGTTGATATATGCAAGCTTAAGTGCTACATATGTCGTGTGGTTAGGGATCCCCACCGGGTTTGAATCGATTCGCGGATCGCCGTTGCTTCTCGGTTATGGAGACCCGTTCTTCTTCCATTCATCGTAGTAATTGAAGAAACAAGGTTACTCATGGTTATGAAAGGAAAAGAGATGCAGAGTTAAGTTGAGTTGTGTTGCTTAAAAAGTGTTTGAGCTAGAACAGGCAAATCTAGCTTAATTATGCTTCAACAAAATTGATGCTAAAAATATTGACAAGAAGGGATCCACTTGTAGTAAGCTTTTCGCAAACTCCTTTTCTAGCTCTACTTCCCTTAAGCCAAAGATATCCTTGGAGTCTTTTCTTTTTGTCGGTAAGTCTTGCGAGTACATTGTGTACTCGGGGTTTGTTAACCCTTGTTGCAGTCTGCCGACTCGAGCAGTTAACCAAGGTTATGTCGGTGGGCTCGGCATGATCTGGTTGTCTTCTAGTTCTACTCATCTTCCGCAAATGAAGTTAAGTTTGCTCAAAAGTAACTTACTCATACTTTTGTAAAATTAATATTATTATTCTTCCGCACTCTCGATCTATATTTTTGTAACAAATGTGGTAATGTTGTAGCTACTCCTTTGTTGATCCCGGTATGAGTGGTGTAATCGGGGTTTCCGGTGACACCCGACAGGCTTCTTAAGTTATTGGGTGCATCTCGCATACACCGCCGAGGTCTTTGGGACAAAGACAAAAAGTGTGGGCCCAATAATTAGGAGGTTCTCGTCACGTAATGGTATCGAGCTCATACTCGGGACCAGCTACAATATTACTTTTGAAAACTTCAAAATGATTTTGTAATCTAAAAGTTTTTGAAAGTAACAATTTAAAATTTATCTTCTTTCTTTTCCTATGCTTGCCGGAAGCTTTCATGAAGATTTTTCCGACGAGTCAAGTAAAAGCCTCCAAGAAGTTTTCATCTCTTCTTATGAAGAATAACTAAAGAGTCGAATATCGCCGACAAAGTTCTCGCTAAGAGCCAATCATTCTTCCTCGCCAAGATCGAGAAAGATAATGTATAAAGTATTACCCTAAATATCTAACTTATATCCCGACTAACGTTGTGAAGACGTATAGGACGAGCATGCATCATATCATCCATATAATGTTGATTCTTCCTCCTTTTGGTTCGGACAACTATTCTTCTTTATAGTTGTTTGTCCTAAATTTCGTCCTATACCAGGTTTTTGGTTAATGGACTTCCATTTGATAATCTTTGCTTCATAAGTTCCAATCTTTGGGAGCTTGCATCTTGTCATGTCAACTTTATTTAAAATCCTCAGACTACTCCTTGATTTCTCAACTCATACATGTGTCGTATTTTGATTTCTTCTATTATGACACATGCTCTTCTTTTCACTTTGACAGCCAAAATGTGTTGGTTGAGAGTTGCAGTAATTGTGTCTTATGGTAGAACCATGGCCTGTGGACCGGAAATAGCGTCGAAACCTGGGGTCTCCTATGGACTGCAGCCATAAGGAAATACTGCCGGGCGTTCGCTCATGTCGGGGTCTATGGTCATGATTCACCATAATCCACAATTAATGAGCTTTCACCTTCTTTGCGACTTCTTTTGGAAATTCCTATCCGTGCTCCTCTAGAATTTCTGAAAAACTCCTTATCGGTTGCAATCACCTTTTTCTTATGGTTGCAATCTTGATATCAACTTTGTTGTTTTGCAAAATTTCTTATAAGTCAATATATATTTGACACATTTCCTTTTCAATACTTATCCCACGGGATTTGTCACCTTGAAATTTCGAATTAGATTTCTTTTAAGGGGAAAGATCTTCATATTCCAGTTATTCATAATCATATTGTTTGCATCATTGCATTACATATGTTGATTTTAGCATTCATATAGTGCACATGAGGTGTTTTATATGTTTTATGAAATAAGGTTTTTGTTATTGATTGAGAGCTTGGTAAAATTTTGTGAATTTATTAGCTGTTTAATAAGTTAGTTTTCATGAATGAATTTTATCAATGTTGGGTGTTGTTTGTGTTCTCTTTGCTAGTCTGTGTGTAACTTTGGCTGAATCCTAGTCTAGCTAGGATGTTATATGTAAGTTTTGCCACGGCTTGTGTTGCGCCGTGTGGAATCAAGCCAAGTTTTCGTTGGGTCTCTTAGGCGACTCTTGCCATGCACATCTCTCTTTGATCTTCGATAATTCCTTGGTTTTACGTCCTAGAATCTTGGTTGATTATTTCCAAACTCTTCTAGTATTATATCCTTGGCTTTGATCCGAATCACCTCCATAGTGACTCTACACCTTGGAACTCCTTTGTTTGTTATCCATCGTTTGTAAATCCTTGGTCACCACTAATTTTTATCATATGGACTCTCTCCTCGTGGTTGTGGTTTTGGCCATGGTGTTATGATTAATGATTTTTAATCATGATCCATTACAAAACTACACTAAGCATTCCCTTGTCATGAACTTCCTTGGTTATTTATCTATATTCTATCTCAAGACTTGTATATCGGATCAGTTGCTTTATGAGTTCCTTCTGAAAGTTACAAGAAAAGGTAACCCTTGAAGAGCAAGTCACTGACATCAACATTAACAGACTACAAGAAGTGGTAGATAAGGGACTCTGTTTAACGATCTTTGAAGGCAACGTTGACCAGCTATCAAGCAACTTATGCCGTCACTGTTGGATCGAGAGGACATGAAAGATCGGAAAGTTGTCCTGTTTCTGATAAGTTTTATGCTGCTGTCTTTTGCACTTGATTGGGATTTACCAAGCTACAATCATGTCCAACATTTCTGTGACATTGCAAAGAGCATATGGATTATTCAGTTCGATTTCAAATTTTGCTGGTCCTGCTCAGGTTGGGATCACTGTGGCATTCTATTGGCGCCACGTGTCTTCTGAACGTCGTGAGCATCCTGGCCCCTCTCTCGCTCGTTTTCGTGTTGCAGTCTCACTGTACCCGCACTCATTTCGTCGGGTCATGTATTCTTCTGCACCACGCTCTCTTTCTTCCTTTCTTGGTGCGCCATGTCTGCCCGCCGTCCTCGCCATTGCACCGTACCGGACCCCTCCATGGTCTCGGTCTACTCCTTGTCTCCACGTCGCGGGAATCCTGTCACCCTATGCTTGAGCACAGAGCGCACCATAGCTGGTGGCCGCTCCACCCGTGAACTGCTTTTGACCCTCCCTCTCTCTCTCGGCTTCCTCTTCCTCCTCGGGCGCTGCAAAGATCTCTATCTCGCTCCTCTCGTGATATAAGACGCAACCTGGGTATCTTGCTTCGTCACTTCCATCTCTCCAAAGCCCATCGCAAATCTCCTTTAAGAATCGCAGAGTCGATCTCCTTCTCCAAGGTGAAGCTGTATAGTTCAAGGAGAAACTGAGCCAGAGAAGAAGACGTGAAATCCAGTGCTGCAAGATCAAGCTCTTACTCGCGGATTCAGGTCGCCGTCAAAGGGTACTACGCATCTCGTTGAAAAAGAACTCCGCCATCCTAGAAGGTCGAGTCTACATCCGCTTAGCTTAATGGCCCTAGGATTCATTCCCCGTGCCTTCTTGACATGTTGTGCCTCCTCGATCCCATCTGTTTCTGGATCTGTTGGGGTCCTTTTGCGCTTTGGTCGCTTATCTTTTTAATGTTTCTTCTTTGTCCTCGTCTGTCGAAGTATCTGGAGTGATGCTTTGTTATGTAACAGATGTGTCCCTAATCCCAGAGAGTAATCTTTGTACCCTCTTTGTATCTCCAATGGTTTTGTAATCGTCTATCGTGTGGACAAGTTCTATCATCTTCAGTGCAGTTTTAAAGCTATGGAAATCTCTCGCCGCTTTCTTGAAAGTTCCGTTCGAATCTCGGGGCGAGATTCTCAATAGGGGGAAGGTCGTAACACCCCAGGTGTTACTTACCGCTAAGCCCTGGTTTGGACAAAAATAAGTTTAGTTATAGTTGATTGAGTTGTTGGATGATGGTTTGATAGTATAGGTTGGGTTTCTGAAATTTGAATCAAATTCAAGTTTGAATTGAACTCCGAAAACTCTAAATTCCATTCTTTCTTTTATCCCCTTTTCTTTTATTCAAAAATTATAAAGAATTTGGGTATGGTTATTAAAGCAAATTTGTAGAGTTTTCAAAGTTGAACAAAGTTGGTATTTTGAGTTTTCAAAGCTTAGTTCAAAAATTTAGAGTAATTTTGAAAATACCAAAACTAGGGTTTTGTCCCCTTTTGATTTAAAAATCATATTTCAAAAATCTAAGCAAAATTTGCAAAAACTTTCAAAAGTGAGTTTGTAGATCTTGTTGAGATGAACAAAAGTCATATACAAAGTTTTTCAAGTTGTTACATGTTTTTAAAAGTAATTTTGAATTCAAATTTCAAAATTTTGAACTGTTTTTCAAAAAGTCCTATTTAGAGGCTGAATTTGAAAATGGTCCAATTATGAAATTTGTAGATCTTGAAAAATTAAGGGGGTTACTTTTTGGAATTTTTGAAGTTCAGTTCAAATTTGAGGAGAATTTGACGAAATTCAGAAAAGGTTAGAATTAGGGCTACGATGAAAGGGGAATACCCTGTTCTTCCTCCATACCGGCCGGTCGCGGGCGTCGCCGTGGCCGTTCTCGCGCCGCCGCCGCCGCCGCAAGACGTCACCAGCTACCCGGCCGGCTTCGCGACGACGCCATCCACCCGGTCGGGTATCCCTTGCCCTATAAAACCCAACGTCGACGCCGTCGTCGACTTTTCTTTCTCCTCCATTGCCGCCGGCAACCACCTCCGCCCCTTTCCTTTGCCGTCGTCCTCGAGCTCTAATCCACCGTTTGATCTTGCCATCGTGTTAGCAACCGTTCTTAGGCGCCGTTTGAGCTAACTAGTGACGTAATAAATCGACCGAGCAACCCGCGCGCCGCCGTCCCTCTCCATCTCCGTCCGGAGGGCCGCCGCCGCGTCGTCTCGCCGTCGTCCACGTTGATTCGGTGAGATTCGGGGACAACCGGCTAGTGATTTGGGATCGCCTCGATGATGTAGTCATGGTCGGCTCGACCGTTTGTCTTTGCCCCGCAGACTCGCGCGGAACGCCATTGTTGCCACCGGGAGCACCGCCGCCGCCGCCACCGTCGCCCGATCATCCTCCGCTCGTTCCCGAGCCAACCACCTTGCCATTCGAGTCCGTGGTGAGCTCCCCGTTCTTTGCGCAGTGTCGGTTGGTCCGCTTGTTCGCCCGTGAGTTCTGCGGAACGCTGTGTGCCGCCGACGAGCTTGTCTTGCCGCGCCCGCCAAGCGCGAGCCGCATCCGCGTAGGGGCGCGTTTAGGTTCACTTAAGCGAGGGCTCGGGTTCGCCTCGATGGTGCCGAGTCGCCGGCTGTCCTCGCCGCCGACGGGGAAAGCCCGTTGGCCGTTCTCGTCGTCCGCCCGCGCCGCCCGTGCCGGGCCATGGCCGTCGGCAAGTGTGCCGCCGTACTCTTGGGTGCGGGTTTTTTGGCACCAACGTGCTCGCGAGAGAGAGGAGTCGAGTGGTGAAGACCGTGTCGCCGAGACCTCACCGCCGCGCCGAATCGCCGTCGCCGGCCAAGACCGGCGGCCGCCGGCCAACGGCGGAGCCCCGCTCCCGGCCGTGGGCCGGCTGTTTGGTCACTGGGCCGGCCTGCTGGCCGTGGGCGAGTCGGGCCACTTTGGGCCCGAAGGCCGGTTTTGATTTAAAACTTGTTTATTTAATTTTTTTTTTATGAATAGTGTCTCAATTTGTTATTTTCATATAAATTCAAATACTTGTTCAAAAAAATTCTGAAAATTTTTGTGTAGCCTTCCTATGAGTATGTCTACCCATGAAAAATTTGAAACTTTGATTTTGAGTAGTTCTTGCATGATTTAAAAATACAATCTTTAATTGAAAAATGCATCTTCCATGATTTTTAGAAAATAAAATATTTATTCAAAAATCATGAAAATTTATTTGGTACTGTTTTATGATGTGACCTACTTGTTTAAAAAGTTTGGAGTCGTTTTGAAATGTTTAAATTATTTTCTATATTATGCTTTATTTTATTTATTAGGAAGGTGAGTGTTTAGAGTTTAATGACTTAGGTTTTGTGTGATCTTGGAATTGTTTTGTGAATCTTGGATCATATCATAATCAAATGGTCCTTGAGAACTCCTTAGGCAATGGTGATGATATCTTGTAGAGTAGTTCAACAAGTTGGTTTTGTTGGGTTGCAACTTTATCGTGAAGGAAAGTTGTACTCAAGTTGTTTATTATTTTATGCATCCATCAAGCATCATGTTTACCATTCCATCATGTTAAGCAATGCATCATTATTACGTGTAGTGAACGAGAGCGATGTGGTTTACGATGACCAAGCTTTGGAGAAGGTGTATCCACCCGATGTGTTGGTGTCAAGGGTGACATGGGTGGTCCAACTTCGAATCTAACTTTTCCCTCGCGCAACACGTGCAAGCCCCTGCATAAACCCTTCTCTCGTTTTTACAAATATTTTTATTCACCTTAAGTCTAGTGTAATGTGCATTAAGTTAATAAGAGTTGGTTGATACCGTTGTTGCATGACTACCTTGAATTTTAGTTATTCCAATGTTATCCCACTAGTAAGTGTAGGTCGATCTCTTATGCTTAGTAATGCTTAGATGTCGGTAGAAGTCGAATGATGGCTTCATCGTTCGCGAGATATAGGTTTTATCTTTGTTCCTCCCGGCTATGGAAAAGAGAACACCCTGATGGTGGTTCATGAGAATAAATATGGTAGTATTGAATTTGAGATCGGACGGGACGTAGGTTGAAAGCCGGGCGGGATACCTAGCCGTGCTTGTCCCGTGTTGGTCGTGTAAGGACCGGCCCGTTGTTTGGATTGTTAAGTTCGGGACTTTTTGAACGCTAGTGCGCTGAGGCCTTCTCGCAAAGGCACGGCCGCGGTTGTCACCCCAGTCGGTCGACCCTAACTAGCCACATACTCCGTAAGCCGGATCTCGGTGGAGCCAAATCGGGAATGGCAACCACGCACCGGGAGTGGAGAGATGGCGGGAGTAGCGTGTACCCACCCTACTTGGGTAAACTGTCATTGTCATTAGGACTCGGCGGGGTAGGGAGGTGGAGTAATCGTACTCTCGGGTGGCGCAGCCTCGTTCCCGCTTTTGGACAAATCTGAAAGAAGGTTGATATATGCAAGCTTAAGTGCTACATATGTCGTGTGGTTAGGGATCCCCACCGGGTTTGAATCGATTCGCGGATCGCCGTTGCTTCTCGGTTATGGAGACCCGTTCTTCTCGTCCATTCATCGTAGTAATTGAAGAAACAAGGTTACTCATGGTTATGAAAGGAAAAGAGATGCAGAGTTAAGTTGAGTTGTGTTGCTTAAAAAGTGTTTGAGCTAGAACAGGTGCAAATCTAGCTTAATTATGCTTCAACAAAATTGATGCTAAAAATATTGACAAGAAGGATCCACTTGTAGTAAGCTTTTCTCAAAACTCTCCTTTTCTAGCTCTACTTCCCTTAAGCCAAGATATCCTTGGAGTCTTTTCTTTTGTCGGGTAAGTCTTGCGGAGTACATTGTGTACTCGGGGTTTGTTAACCCTTGTTGCGTCTGCCGACTCGAGCAGCTTAACCAAGGTTATGTCGGTGGGCTCGGCATGATCCGGTTGTCTTCTAGTTCTACTCATCTTCCGCAAAATGAAGTTAAGTTTGCTCAAAAGTAACTTACTCATACTTTTGTAAAATTAATATTATTATTCTTCCGCACTCGATCTATATTTTTGTAACAAATGTGGTAATGTTGTAGCTACTCCTTTGTTGATCCCGGTATGAGTGGTGTAATCGGGGTTTCCGGTGACACCCGACAAAGCTTCTTAAGTTATTGGGTGCATCTCGCACAAATATCGCCGAGGTCTTTGGGACAAAGACAAAAAGCGTGTGGGCCCAATGAAATTAGGAGGTTCTCACACACAAATGTTACTATTGTTTTCTACAAACTTTATGAAACTTAGGACGGTTTGACTTATTAGAACAACTACAAATTATGTATAACCCCTCAACCCTAGGAACGAAAAAAGTATTTTACAGAAATTTGAATACGAGTTTATTGATACAAAGTTATGTGACTTATGTCATAAATTTGTATATACTTTGACTAATTGAGAGTTAAAGTATGTAAAATTGAACTTTATTGTCTATACAAAAATGTGTTTATCATTCTAGAATGGAGGGAGTATTTCATTCATGATAGGATCGAGTAAGTTTTTTTTTTTTTTTTTCAAATTCTATTGTTTTTATATTTCTTTATGATCCAAGTTCTGTCTTTTATATCCACCCTCCGACCCCCGCTAGTGATAAAATAACTATTTATAAGATTTTAACTCATGACGTCAACTTTTACTTTCACTCGAGCATCCATTACATGGTTGTGTATCATCATGTCATCTAGATGTGTGATTTTTTGGGTGAATTTAGACGACATTTTCATCGTGGATTACACGAAGTTTTCATGATAGTTGTGGTTTACACTACATATTTTGCCACATATGTGACTGTACAATTGGTGTTACTTTTAATTGCACAATTCTGAATCTTATATTGTATATTTGACACTTACTCTTTAATTGCACAATTCTTAATCTTATATTGTTAACTACAAAGTTGTAAATCTTGACGAGTATTACAACTTTTACATTGACTTTATCTTCATTAGCATTGTTAAGCATCTAAAATCGGATTTGACAACTTATCTTGAATACTTGGGCATGTAACACTTTTCAATTTTAAAAGTTGATAACTACAAAATTTTTGGTATGAATTATATAATTTCGGTATAACATTTATCTTGATACAACCTCATATAAAAAGTTTTTTTTTTTTGTGAAAAATAGCCTATCACTAACGATTAAAGCACATACCTGCATTGATAGGTGAACTATGACCGGCGAGGCGATTGTAATTATGAAACGCTGGTGATAGTATACTATCACTGCCGGTTGTATTATCACCGTCAGTTAAAATGACAAATTGGCGGTAATAAACAACCAACAATAATAGTCGACAAAGTGTTTCATCTCAGTTTCATTTGCCGCATATGCATTTTTCATGACATGACAATTGTATTTAATAGGAGAGAAGAAGAAAAAGTGTCATCTAGAAGATACTTTTTCGACACGATTACCAACTATTGATACGTCATGAAATTAAAAGATATGAAACTCGTTGAGAGTGGAAGTATCATCCAAATTATATTATTATATCTTAGAAACAACGTAACCATTGAAACTGCTCTGATACGTGTTCTGTGGCCATTTTAGCCTTCCGTCACCAACTTGATTCTGTCGATCTTCTTTCCTGCTCGGCCGATGCCCCTTTCCAATTGATGAGGACGAGGGAAAACAATAACTCGTGTTCAATGTGGACAGCATACTTTCTTACTCAGGAGACATGCCGCAGCACACGTACTACTACGACATTGGCCTGGCATCCCTCCCCTAGGCCCTAGCTCTTGTACGCGTGGCTGCCTATAGTTAACCAAACCAACGGAACACCGAACCAGCCCTTTCACGTTGGTCTGCATGTGTCAAACGAGCCCATCGCCTGTTCATGTCGGGCAACACAGCTGTCCAAATCTTAAAAACAGTGCTTGCTGTTCTAATTTCATTTCAACAACAGTGAACGACAGAAGTGCAGGGACAGGAGCTCGGTACCATCGGCGTTTTTTTTTTTTTCCGAATACGCACAAAGCTTGCATCACAGTGTTTCGTCGTTGGGCAGCGGCGATGCGATGATGCGAACATGGTCCGCGTGCAATCTCCGTCGGGAGTCCCCGCCTTGGCGCATCCCTGCCCGCCCGTTGGCCGCAGTTGCACGATAGACACCCCCCACCCCCTGTGTGGCCGCAGCCGCGTCCAAGGCTGTGTTCAAGGCCAAGGCGTCCCGTCGAACAGGGGAGGCCCTGCCGTGACCACTCGTTGCTCACCCTTGGCCGTCAAGCGGACCTCGCGCGGTACAGACCGTTTGGCCCACTCGACGTCGCGGCTCGCCATCGCCAGGTTTTTATTGTGCTCGGTTCGAAGAAGCAACCATTATTTCCCTTACATAGTGTCCTACGTTTTGGTTTTTGCAACTGGAACTGTTGCTGTTCCAATCTCTGTACTAGGACTTTAGCTCTTAGCTGACCTGCACTGATAGGGGTAACCATGCATAATTCCCTGTGATTGCTGTAGGTAGCCGTTTTTTCGTCCAAGGCTTGCTCCTCTCCGTCACTAACATTTTTTTTTACGAGCTAATTCCATCACTGCCACCCGAATCTACACAATACCATAATTTTCGTGGATACCGGCGCAACCCTTCCTCGCCCTGCTGTCCACACGTCCAAAAACTAGAAGGATCCGGTCCACAGCTCTTTGATAAAAAATAAATCAGGTGGCGTGGCACCGTGCGTGGTTTGCGTGAGTTGCTTTGTCTACTCTTTTCTTTTTTTCTTCTCTTATAAATACAAAATGTGTATCCATCTCTCTAAACCGAGAAATCTATATCTTCGTGGTTTGAGAGCGTTGCTCAGCTTGAGGCTGGTTTGCGCGCATAAGACATTTTGAACTCGAATGCTTGTAACAACTGTTGATTTTGGTAATACAAAATCAGGGAAACCTCCTTTTCTAAAAAAAAAAAAAACGAGAAATCTATATTTTCTAATCTTTTTTTTGCGAGGACTATATTTTCTAATCTGTTACACCTAGATACATTTTTGTTCTTATTTATTAAAAAATTTATTCTTATTTGTGACACATATTTACTCCCTTCGTCTATAAAAAAAAAAAAAAAATCTTATGACAATATATTGTATAACTAATATAATGTTACTTGTTTTCTATCATTATTGCATTTCAATTTTTAAGATCAATAAAGTCACAAGTTTAATATATTTTACTTCCCAAAAAAACGAGAATTAACAAACATGATTAGGCTTTCGATCACAAAGACCGAAATCCCGTGTCACAGACCGGTTCGATTGGGCGGTTGTGACACGCCACCAACGGGTCGGGCGAGGCGGAGAAGGTGGCGTGGGGGCGGCGGTGTCCCCGTGACGGCGCCTCGGGGCGGCGGGCGCAGTGGCGGCGGCCGGGGCGGCGTCTTGTTGGCGAGCGGGCGGGCGGCGGGGCGGGGGTCTGGGGCGGTGGTTGGCGGGCGGCGGCGGTGGGTAGAGAGAGAGGTATAGATACGAACTATTTTTTTATTGCTTGCTTATCCCCAAAGAGATTACATACCCTTGCTTATATAGCCCGGCTAGTGGGACTTGTAATCTAAGCAATCTCCTATAAGGTTTCCTTATACGATTGGAATACCTTTTTACAAGCAATATTTATTTATTTCCTAATAAGGGCCTTCCTTATAGATTGGAATATTCCTTTTTGCACACCAAAAAGCCTAAGATAATCCTAACTTGATGACGGCGTAGAGTCGGAAGCGGGGAAGGGGAGGCGGCGGGCGGCGCAGGGGCGCCCCCCCGCCAGCAGCCAAGCGCCCCTCGTGGGCCGGCCGCGGCGGTTCGGGCCCTCTTAGCCCGTCCAGGGCTGGCCAAATTCCGGTTCATGACATTTCCCCACCGTTCGACGAGGCGGCGCGTCCACGTGCCGCCCAACCCACCAGGTTGGCGCGAAGGGGATGCCGATCGGAGAGGTGACCACGCCGGGACCGAAGTTGAGGATGAGGGGTCCCGACTTGTCGTTGTCGTCGTTGCAGATGCTAGCGTCGTCGTCGGCGAAGGAGAAGTCGAGGTGCAGGCTGCCGAAGTAGATGCTGAACTTATAGCTCAGCGGGGGCTGCACGAAGGGGCGCTCCATCCAACACGCCCGCGATGGTCCGTAAGCCCCCTACTTGCCCCCGCCATTCTCTTCTTCTCTCCGACGTCCCCAACACCGCTGGGGCGTCCTGCGCCCTTCCACGGTGAGAACTAATTAGCCATTTAGTTCTTCGAGATTTTGCCTATGAGAATGAGACCTAATTTGTTGTTGTTCTCGCCTGCCTCCGTCCCGCTTGTTCTTCCTCCATGTCGACGGGGAGACCGCCGCTACATCGCACGACCGTCTGCGGCCTCATGCCGTCCCCCCTAGTCTAGGCCCGACGCCGTACCTGCCGCGACCTCGAACTCCTCGATTCTGCCGAGCAACGCCCCGTCCGCGCCCTCTGCTTCCTTCTAGGACGCCTACGTCTCGCACCTCCGAGACAAGACAGGAGCACGCGGACCGCACGGAAGCTCGGTGAGTGCGTCGGTCACTGCCTTTGAGTTGTTCGTTGAAATGCCCGTGTTGATAACTCCAACCTGCTGTTTCACTTTTCGATTTAGATTTTGCTTTCAAACAGTTCAGGATCCTTATAGAGTAGCAAATGTTTTTTGGTCTATGGTGAACAAATTAGATTTAAACATTATGGTCATTTACAGCATGATTGAAGACATACTAATGCTCGAAGTGTGATTGAAATGAGATAGATGTTGAAATTCATGAGTTTGCGGTGTTCAAAATCTTACTGTACAACATTTCTAAATGACATAGCATTAACATCCTATTTTGGTTGCATGTATAGGCAAACCATGGCGTGGTATGTAGTGCATGTTGGTCAAGTGCCAGGGATCTATCGAACCTGGAAAGATTGCTCTGCTCAATTCTCGGCTACCCTTCGTAATTGTTATAAAAAATACAAGATGGAAGCTGAAGCTTTCGGGGCCTACTATGGTGAAAACTTTGACTATCAACCAGCCCCGGAGATTGATGAGAAGCCTCTCTCCATAGATATGAAGATTAGGAGAATTGCGACTTGGACTATGAAAGATGTCTTGATTTCGCTTATGGCTATTGTCATTGTTTTTCTTATTTGGAAGTTGATGACCTAGGCTCAATTTTGTAGAACATTAGGCGGAGTTAGTTGTATGTAACCTTTGAACCATGTAATGTTTTGTCGATTTTAATGTATATATGATGCGTTTATGGGTTTAAAAGAGCTGAATTCCATGAATAAATTCAAAAATTTTAAAAATTTAAAACAAAAAACGCCGAAAGTGGCATGGGCCCGACAAAGTGAATGAGAAACAAACCGGTAGTGTAACTACACCAAACACTATCGGTTTGAATTACAAACCGTCATCGATGACGAAACATCACCGTCGGCTGCATTAACCAACCGATAGTGTCCACTCTAATAACGCTTTGTCGGGTTGAAATCAACGGGACAAGTTCACGTAATGTTCATTGACGGGTCCAAAGTAAACCGACATTGTTAGCTCTTTCGATACACTATCGGCTCAATCTAACCCGATAGTGTTATCCCCTCGCCTCTGTCGGTTCGTTAAAGCCCGGCGGTGCTCTCAATATCAACTCTGCCCGGTGACTTCGAACCGGCATTGCTTGGATCAAAAATACTGCCGGTCCATGAATCACCCGGCGGTGTTCGGTGGCAGTCTTATTTGCCGGGTTTGATATCAAACCGGCAGTCTCTCCTTGAATCACCGCCGGTGTTTTGACCCGGTAGTGTTTGAACCCCACATCACTACCGATATGGTTCCGCGGTTCAGTTTTCAGCGAGTGAAGGGGGGGTTGGAGCTCGGCAGTGATGTACAATTCTGTAGTAGTGTGGAGAGCAAAGAAGAACAGGATTTCTAGCATCCAAGACAATAATGGCCAGACTGTGTCAAATGAAATACAAATTGGCAAGCTGACTAAGGCCCTCCACAGTGTGAGCGGTGCCCAAAACAATCGCTGGCCCCCACGTACAGGAACAAGCATCTCACACCCAAATGCTTCAACGTTCTCAATACTGGGAGCGATGCCATCTGACCCTCCTAGGACCCACTCCAAATCAAATAGTCATCGTTATCATTCAGTCCATGAGCAATGCAGTGACGTGAAGGAGCAATAAAATAATATTCTGTGAAGTTAGCACCGGAGCAAGTAGTTGCTCCGCTCTCTATTTTTCTGGAGTCACTTGGAGTTGGCATCTCTCGTTGCAACGTGAAGAGTGACTCCATGTTCTTCTCTCTCCTATTTTGGGCAGCACTCAAGCGCACATTGTGGAGGGCCTAATAGCTTTTTTACTGAACTTTATTCAAAAGATATCTCAGTGGAGCCTGATTTGGTCGTTGACAATCTACAGGCAAGAGTAAATGATGATATTAATTTTTCCCTGTGCAAGAATTTCACGGATGAGGAAATCAGTGATGCTTTATTTCAAATAGGTCCTCTAAAAGCTCCCGGACCAGATGGTTTTCCTGCCAGATTTTTCCAAAGAAATTGGGACCTAATAAAGGATGATGTAATCAAAGGAGTAAAACATTTTTTGCCTCTAGTAAAATGCCTGATGGAATAAATGATACTGTTATTGTTCTAATCCCAAAAAAGAAAGATGCTAAGGAAATCAAGGATTATAGACCAATCTGCGTATGCAATGTCATCTATAAGGTGATCTCAAAATGTTTGGTCAACAGATTACGACCGCTTTTGCAAGATATCATCTCCCCAACTCAAAGTGCTTTTATTCCTAGTCAAATGATTACTGACAATGCCATTATTGCTTTTGAATGTCTTCATGTTATCCAACAGTGCAGTGACAAAAGAGGGGGATTCTGTGCATACAACTTGATCTGGCGAAAGCTTATGATCGAGTTGACTGGGACTACGTGGAGAAAGCTTTCCAAAAACTTGGCTTCCAAAATAAGTGGACTGGTTGGGTGATGGAAGGTATAAAATCTGTGAACTATTCTGTTTAGCCTCAATGGACAGCTCCTCGATTCCATCTCTCCCCCCCCCGGCCTCGGACAAGGAGACCCATTATCTCCTTATATTTTTCTCTTGGTGGCAGGGGGCTCCCTCCCCCGATCAACAAGGAAATTTCAGAGGGGTGACTGTATGAAGTCCATATTTCTAGGCATGCTCCTGGTATTTCTCACCTCTTATTTGTAGATGATAGCCTCTTGTTTGTGAAAGCCAACATCCAGCAAGCTCAGATTGTGAAGAACATTTTGAACACCTATGAGAAAAGCACCAGCCAATTGGTTAGTAAAAATAAGTGCAAAGTGTCATGTTTGGGCGCAGTTGTTCGAAAGTAATATTGCAGCAATCACCTCTTGTTGGGAAACACAAGAGAGAAAGCTTTGAGGAAAAATATCTTGGTCTTCCTGTTCCTGAAGGAAGAATGTCTAATGGTAAATTCAAAAGCTTAAAAGAAAGGTTCAGTAAAAGGGTCAACGACCGGTCGAGAAATATCTTTCTAGTGGGGGGTAAAGAGGTTACGATCAAATCGATTTTACTGAGCCTCCCCACTTATGCTATGAGCGTCTTTAAATTCTCTGCGGTCTTTGTGATGATCTAGAACAAATGATAAGGAATTTCTGGTGGGGTGATGAAATTGAAAGAAAGAAGGTTCACTTGGATTGGTTGGCTTAAAATGGCAAAGCCAAAGGGGAGAGGAGGAGTCGGCTTTAGAGATCCGAAACTTTTTAATCAAGCTCGTTAGCAAAGCAGGCCTTGGCGCCCGATTATTTACCCCAACAACAGGCGCAAAATTGCTAAAAGCAAAGTACTACCCTTTTGGTGATCTCTTAGATACCAGCTTCCCCGTAACTCATCTCAAGTCCGGAAGAGCATTGAACATGGGCTGGATCTCCTAAAAAAAGGCATCATTTGGAGAGTAAACTGTGGAAAAATATTAATATTTGGAGGGACAATTGGATTCCCACATCGGACTCGCTGAAAATTTCAAGTCCACCCAAAAATTTGAGAGTGCGGAAAGTGGCGGACCTGATTCTTCAAAACCCAAGGGGTTGGAATGAACAGCTTATCGGGAAATTGTTCCTTTTCCATGAAGCTGAAGAAATCCTCGATCTTAGAATTTCGGCATCTGAGGGTGATGACGTGCTAGCTTGGCACTATGAAAAGAACGGACTCTTCACTGTTAGAAGTGCTTACAAACTTGCAATGGATGTAAAATTCAAGAACACATGTGGATCTAGCCGGTCGATTGATAGAAATATGTTTGATGCAATTTGGAAAACTCCGGGGCCACAAAAGGTAAGAGTTTTTATCTGGAAGCTGGCCAATAATGGTTTGGGGGTCCAATCTAACAGGGGTGAGCCACCATCTAATCCATGATGCTACCTGCTCAATATGTGGTATGGAACCTGAAGATGATCATCATGCCATGGTTCGGCCGCACTTATGCATCTGCACTCGGACATGCTCTTCGCCAACCATGGAACCTCCCGGATGAACCGACGTTCTCTTACACGGGACTGGGCTGGGTTCTTGCACTTCTAAACAGCGTCAAAAAGACCTCGAGTAAAATTGATGTTGTTGTTCTGGAGAATTTGGCACCACAGGGAATGAAAATATTTTTTGGGAATGGCCAATGCCCCATCTCAGCTTCAGTAAATTTTTGGATAACTATCTTCATTCTCTGAATCATGATGGTGACATTGGTGTTCATAGTAATGATATAGGGAAAAATCCTTGCAATTCAAATACTGAGTTCCTGTGCCCACATGATCAAAGTCCTGTACAAAAATGGCATCCTTGGACCCCCCTCCCGGTTGGATTAAACTCAATGTTGATGCTGGCTTTGATCCTAACACACGCCAAACAGGTTTGGGATTTGTTGCAAGAAATCATCCGAGTGCTGTGATTTTTTCAGGCTGGACTAGCGATCAAGCTGCTCCTCTACCGAAGAAGCGAGAAAATCTAGCGGCTTTGACGGGAATCCAGAAAGCTCTCTCCTTCTCTAATGGACCGATTTGGCTGGAATCTGATTGCATTGCTACTGTTATTGCACTTAGTTCCAACACCGCTAATCGTTCTTCGAGCTGTTTCATCATCGACCAGGCAAAAGATATGTTGAGACTTTTTGAGGACTTCAAAGTCACAAAATGTCACAGGAGTGCAAACGGAGTGGCTCATGCTCTTGGGAAATTTAGCAGGAGAGTGTTTTCTTCTTGTTTTATGTCCGAAGGTATCCCGGCCTGCGCGTTGGAAGCCTTGGACTTTGATTGTAATCACGTTCATGATTGAAATATAAGGTCTTCCTGTTTTCAAAAAAAAAGATAATAATCCGACAATAATAACGTGTTCTGTGGCCATTCTATCCTTTGGTCACCAACTTGATCGCGTCTCCTTTCATGCTCGGCCGATGCCCCTTTGCAATTGATCAGAAGGGCACAGCAGCAGCAACTCGTGTTCGATGTGGACAGCAACGAGGTTATCCTTTCTTGCCGCAGCACACGACACGAAACGACATTGGCCTCGCATCACTCTCCCTCCTGCGCGTGGATGCCTACCAAACCAACGGAACGGAGCACCGAACCGGCCCCTGGTTGGCTGCCGGCTGCCTTTCACGTTGGTCTGCATCGCCTTGCCATACGCCGGGGTACCCGTCGACGCTCGTGCACACATTCCACGTGCTCACGTGTCAACAGTCATTAGACTGCTAAGGCTCACATTTATCTTTGTTTATATAGGCCATACGAGTGGTACGTTTTTAGTTGTTGAATGCGTGTAACAATCCTGAAAATCTCCGAGCCAAAAATCCCAACTTTCTAAAAAAATTGTGCAATTAAAAATCCTAAAATCACTTTTAACTGCATAATTTTTGTGTTAGTTTAGAAAAATTCTAAAATAATTCAAAAATGCATGAACCTAATCGCTACCAGGCTACTTGAAATTCTCAACCTGCAGATCTCGATCTCTTTACCGTCAGCGTGTAAAGCAGGTGCTGTCACAGCTTCAATCATTGTATCCCTGTCCAGCTCGTGTGTTGTTAGAGCACTCACAGCCCGTGACTCTACCCATAGAGTCTTAACGTCGAAGACTCTTTTTCATAGAAAAACTATAGTCCCCAAGGCATAATTTGTAGTAGTAGTTTCTATAGGTAAAAACATTTATTACTCATTAAAAAAAAAATGTGATCAATTGTGGCATATCAACTTGTGATCCATCCTACACAAATCATGAACGGATACATGAATGGATCTTTTTATATACAATTGGGATGAAACAGCACAGGCCAACAATCCACGGAAGAACTCCACCTGTTTTAGGATGAAACAACACAAACCAACAATTCACAGCTCTCTCCTTGCACAGCCTTTCTGATCCAAACCAAAGGAGAAAAAAAATCCCCTACGTCGGCGGCGGTAGGCCTGAATTTGGACGTGAGATGAAGAAAACCAATTCCTTCAGTCAAATCCAACATGGGCAGCCGCAAAATTATTATCAAAAGAAAAGAAAAGCGGCCTAATCTTGGACGACGACGGATCCACCAACCTGGAGCGGGTGGGCGCGCGGCTATCTCAGCTCAAGTGCAGGGGCGACGGCGCCTGCGGAGAGCCGCGCAACTGGATGGGAAGAGCGCGCACGGAGGAGGAGAACGGGATCGCGCGCGGGCTTGGGCGATGGCGCGCGGAGAGGGAAAGAAAAGCGGCGGCGGGGACGGGATGGAGTACGGGATCCATCGACACCAAGCTGCCCTCCCCAACGCAGATTTCGGTGGAGTCTACCGCCTCGATACTATCGTACCTCTTTCCTCAATAAATAATACGCCACATCAACAAATTGCCTACGTGTAAATATAATTAATATTTATGGACTCTACCATAGAGTCTGGGTTGGGAGTGCCCTTAGCCGTCCAAATCTTTCCGGTGCTTGAAACAGTGGTGCAGGAACAGGAGCTTTTGATACTATCGCACCAGGTTTTCATTGTGCTCGATTCAAAGCAGCATCCAGAAGCTTCTAGGCAAGGATGATTCAGTGCTTCTGCAATATCATTTTCATGCTATAGTGTGGTGTGTCGATCTCTTATTTCCATTATTTATCACATTTTGCTTGCATGCATACTTGCAATATTGGCTGGTAGATGTTTGTCTAGTCATAGAGAGCTCATTTATTCTGTGCTACTTTGATCGGTCCTCCTGCATCTGAAAACTGTTGCTGTCCCATTTTCTCTGTACCAGTGCTATAGCTCTTAGCTGATTTGTTGTCATATCTTTTCCTAGCTCTTGCTTGTTTCGTTTCTAGGGGTAACCATGCGATTGCTTGAGCATGGTATCTAGTTTTTCTT
This sequence comes from Hyparrhenia diplandra, assembly GCA_015847255.1. NCBI lineage: Eukaryota > Viridiplantae > Streptophyta > Magnoliopsida > Poales > Poaceae > Hyparrhenia > Hyparrhenia diplandra. The sequence continues at coordinate 49,931 of JADLZK010006302.1, read as the reverse complement.
TCCAGCCCTGCAGTACTTGTATCTCTGTCAGTATTACTTGTGTCTCCCTCAGTATTACTTTTGAGTTTCTTGCTAGTTACCAGAGCTTATCCGTGTTTATTCTTTCTACGCGATGAAGTAGTTAATTTATTAGTGAGATGCTTTTCAGACGCTTTACTTCTTCAATGCGCTATACTCCGTACCTATAATCGGTCCTAGAGTGAGCAAGTTATTATAGTTGGCATGTGTCACCTTAGCTTAGGGTAAAGGAAAGAAACGTACATGTTTAGTTGGATTGGGATATCTTTATCTAAAAAAAAAAAAATGTTGGATTGGGATATAGGAGTATGATCCATTTTTTTTTTGTTTCATTAAAAAGTTATGTCACATTAGTTTCTTGGTGAAGGAATTTTTAAGAGTATATGACACATGTTTTATTGCTAGTTATTACCGAAGCTTAGCCGTGTTCATTCTTTCTACTAGATGATATATACTCGGAGGCTTCCGTTTCATTACCCAATGAAGAAGAGAGTTATCTAGTGAGATGCTTTTTACGCTTTACTTCTTCATTGCGCTAAGAAAAAACCTAATCGATCCTAGCTAGGGTGAGCAAGTTACTAGTTGGCATGTGTATCCTTAACAGGCGTGTTTAGTTGGATTGGGATATATGTCACGTTTTTTTGGGTGAAGAACCTTTTTATCACACTACTACAAAACGATTTTCAGAGACGAAAGTTTTTTTTTTTTTTTTTTTTTTTTTTTACTATAGAGGCGGGGCAATATACAACTGCTCTATATAGTGGCCTCCACAATGGGAGCTACATACATAATAAATTTGACTTTTCAAACGACCTTGCATGAGAAAAGGGGCAAAATGAAAGTTATAGATGAAAAAGTTATGCACCTTTATAGTTGAAAACTTTTTTTATTTAAAATCATAAATCCATGAAAAATTATGTTTAAATTTTCACATTTAAAATTCAAAATTTTCCCAGTGATTGCTTGAGCGAAGTGGCTAGTTAGTTTTTATTTCCAGCCCTGCACTTGTGTCTCCATCAGTAACGCTTTTTGAGTCTCTTGCTAGTTACCCAGAGTCTAGTCGCGTGTTTATCCTTTCTTGATGATATATACCTGGAGGCCTTCGTTTGTTACGCGATGAAGTGAGATGCTTTTCACGCTTTACTTCTTCAGTGCGTTAAAAATACCTAGTCTGGGCCTAGGGTGAGCAAGTTTGTCACCTTAACGAGTAGGAAAGAAGCGTCCGTGTTCAGTTAGATTGGGACATATGTCACATTATTTTCGTGAACGTGCTTGTTGCACGTGTTTCATTAAGAGAGTATATGTCACATTTCTTCTTGGCCAAGAATTTTGTCAGCTCCCAATCATCCCTCTCCGGTCGTTTGTTCCAATCCTTCAAGTTAGCGACAACTCAAAAAAAAAAAACTACATCCGTTTCAAATTGTAGTTGTTTGACTTTTTTTCAAGCCTAAATTTGACCACTTGTCATATTCAAAAATTTGTTTAAAATATCACAACTTTTGTTGTGGCATGTTTTATTAACCAAAAGTCCTTAAGAATGACTTAAATTTGACTATGTTTGCACAAATTTTTTGAATAAGACGAGTGGTCAAACTTAGGGTTGAAAAAAAGTCAAACGAATTATAATTTAGAACGGAGGGAGTAATTAAGAAGGTAATTTATTTTTCTTCAATCATAGTAAAAACATCCTTCGTATCATAGTATGAACTATGTGGACACAATTGTGCTTCAGTTACGACATATGCGGGAAAAGAGTAACAAAGAATGAATATTTGAACATGGGATTGGTGGAGTGAAAAACTTCTCATTAGTACGAGTCAAGGGAATGACCCCTGGCCCCGGATTTCCATATAAAGGATACGACGAGGATAAAGACCCTCTTTAACCTGAATTCTAATTGATTGGATATCCCAAGACAAGGAATTGAAGGAAGATGCGACGTTTTATATCAGGGAATCCCCAACAAAAAATGCACACTATTCCTTCTTTTCTATCGAATCGGTCATAACCACTTTGCCCACCACAAATAGGAGCTAATGAATAGGCCCGCGATTTCGTAGAAAGACATCACGACCCCTCAGGGAAAAAAGAATTTGTTGAGATGGAAATACAAATTCGATTATGAGTACGTAGTCGCGAAGCAAAATTTTGCATTGATTAAGTATTCGATTGAATAAATATGAGTAAAGGATCTAAGGATGAAGATACAAAAATGTTTATTTCCAATCGTAACTAAATCTTCTTTTGCTTTGTAGGAAATAGAAGCCCAATAGCTCAAAAAACGAAGGTTTTGGTTTACTAGAACCATCGGATATTATATTGTTTCAGCTCGGTGGAAACCCAACTCTTTTCCTCGGGATCTCTTGAATGAAATTAGAAAACGAAGTAAGTATATTAGATAGATATTTAGGAGAATTTCTATCTCCTACCGGGTTGCTACATGGACGTCAACTTATTCCAATGATTACGCTTCAATCGCATAGGCTACTTCTCGCGCCGGTTTGATGAATCTGCTATCACCCGGGTTCTCGGCTCGAGTTTTTCTACATCCAAAGAACGACATCAACAATATCCTTCGAAAAGCCGGCATGTTTTTTTCTTCGATGCCTCTATCAACCCACTCTTAGCGGTCGCTTTGCGAGGCCAGTCCATCCGGTGCACGTGTCTTCGACGCCCCCTGCGTATACCCCTCACCGTCGATTTGTTCTCCTTGCTACCTCGGTAGATGTTGTTTTACTTTTCGGCGCGGGACCTCAATGTATCCACAGTCCTCTTTTTGAGGACTGTTTTATAATATATGTTGTTGTTTGTTAAAAAAATGATTCATATTGACTCCGATGGAACACGACATGGGATTGGTGTCGTTGGAAAGCTTATCTCCTTAGCTTTTTGGGGCATATGAACTTCGAAAACAGACTCGGTATAATGATATTGACAGGAGAACCAAGGACATTTCAAGGATCTCAATGTACATTGAGTAGATTCTTCTAAAAGTAAGCCATATACACACCTAACTCACTATCTAATCTTGTGGACACAAGTGATTACTTTAGTACATAATCTGCAAATACCGACATTTTAAAATGTTTGTAGAGCAGATCACTTGTGGAGTGGAGGCTAGATTTAGATGATTAAACAGCTCCAAGATAACAATAGAGACACATTAAATTAGATTTCTGGTGAGTTTTATAGGGCATGGCTATATATCTGCATATAAGTTATGGGTTATGTCATTATTTATGGGTAAAACTAAGAAACGAAAAAAAAAGTATGTAAGCACCGAAGGCAAGAAAGCTCCTAATTGTACATATTAGTTGAAAAAAAATATGTGTCATGCTTGCTCGAGGCCTAATCCCACCATATTAGCTAGAACACTTGGATCATATGGTCCAATACTAGAACACTAATTAATAAGATGTTGTTCCCCATTTTCTAAGAGCGCAAAACCTAATGTTTTGATGTGTTATAGCCCCCGACTTTCATACACACAAGCCCTAAAGTTAACCGTTTGGTGATACCGCATATTGCTGGTGATTCAAGCACAAACTTGCAGTGACAGGTGGACTATCACCGCCAGTTGCAACCATGAACTGTTGAGGACAGTGTAGTTATTAACACTTCCGGTTGTAGCCATTACTGACAGTGATAGTCCACCTATCAGCTATCACTACTTGTTGTAATATGACTGGGCTGTTAGGGGCGGAACTACATGCTGCACGGTTGGTGTGGCCGCACCCACAAATTTTTTTAAAAACTGTGGAAAAAGGTAAATTTTCACCATATTTGCACCCACAATGCAAAGGTTTTTGCACCCATAAGACAAACTGCACCCCCCTCGAATTTGCTCTAGCAAGACGCCACTCGCCGGGCTGTTAAAGCCATGAATTAGTAGTGATACACTATTATTGTGGTTACAAATATCCAACAACGATAATCCGACAATAATAACGTGTTCTGTGGTCATTCTATCCTTTCGTCACCAACTCGATCGCGTCTTCTTTCATGCTCGGCCGATGCCCCTTTGCAATTGATCAGAAGGGCACAGCAGCAGCAACTCGTGTTCGATGTGGACAGCAACGAGGTTATCGATCCTTTCTTGCCGCAGTACACGACACGAACGACATTGGCCTCGCATCACTCTCCCTCCTGCGCGTGGATGCCTACCAAACCAACGGAACCGGCCCCTAGTTGGCTGGCGGCTGCATCGCCTTGTCATACGCCGGGGGTACCCGTCGACGCTCGTGCACACATTCCACGTGCTCACGTGTCAACAGTCATTAGACTGCTCAGGCTCACATTTATCTTTGTTTATAGGCTATACGAGATTACGAGTGGTACGTTTTTAGTTGTTGAATGCGTGTAACAATACTGAAAATCTCCCAGCCAAAAATCCCAACTTTTTAAAAACACACCCAGCGGCATGCACATGACAACCAGTGGAGGCCCAATTATAGAATATACATTGTTCAAATCATCTACTTGCTCCTAACATTCTCTCTGTTTTAAATTATAATATTATAATTTCTTTTAGTACATTTCTTTCTATTAATTAAATATATATTATATCTAGATAAGCGAATCAATATATATAGGAAATTGAATAAAATAGTTTATAATTTAATTAGAATATATAGGACCGTCGTTAGCGTGCAGCTCATGATGGATTGTCTTAACTCATGTTTTCACGAACAAACCGGCCCTTTTGGCCACTCTCGACTATTCACGAGAGTCGTTCCCGTGAGACGAGGACGCTCGCGACTTGCGACCGCGGGAGAACGCCACCGCCGCCACCGCCACCGTCTGCGGCCCCTGTTCCCTCGCCCGGCCTCGCTGCCGGTGGTGACGAGGAGCGGGGGTGGGTCCGTTCTTCAACGGATCTCCCCGCTTCGTAGAGTCTTAGTCGAATCCAGTTCGGTCTAGGGTTTGCTCGCCGTCGATGTTCGGGCGGTGGAGTTCTCATGGTTTGCTTTTCTGGCGGCGACGCCGGCGATGCGGAAGCGGCGGCGGCGCAGCAGAATAAATTTCTCCAAGCTTCTTTTCGTTCTCCGATAGCGATCTACTCCGACGTCAACGGAGAGGCCGGGAGACCTCGTCCAGAGTCGAGGGCTGGCACATCGTCGTCTTCTTCGGTGATGACGTTGTTGACCCGCTTAATCTCGAGGAAGATGATCTTTGGTGAAAATCAGAGCTTTCTCGGGTTGCGGCGGTGGAACCGAAGGATGTGTCGTGGGTACGGGGAGTTGGCCGATGCGCCCGAGAGGCGGTGTATTCGGCTGATTCGCCTAGAAGTAAGCCCTCCTGCGGCCTCCACCTTGTGGAGTTTGGCTCGGTGCCCGACGATGATTGGGAAGCGGATTCGGCGGCGACGACGAATCGAATCTCCGAAGGCTTCAAGTAAGATGAACAGGGAGTTTTGGACTTCTTTATAATTTTCCTTTTGTTTGAAGTACTGTTTGTAAAGGGGCCGGTGTAATGTGCTAAGATCAATACATTTTTCTTTTTAAAAAACTATTCACGAGAGTCTGATTTTCTTTTCTCGGTTATAAAACTGGATTCTTATCTCCTCAACTCTAAAACCCGTTTGTTTTCTTCCCCTGGGTACGTGGTTTTATTCAACATGGCACCATATAAAAGGAGTAAATTGATGACAATTATTTTAAAAAATATATAAAAATATTTTTTCTAAAAAATTGTGCAATTAAAAACCCTAAAATCACTTTTAACTGCATATTTTTTGTGTTAGTTTGGAAAAATCCTAAAATAATTCAAAATTGCATGAACCTAATCGCTACTAGGCTACTGGAAATTCTCAACCTGCAGATCTCGAACTCTTTACCTTGTCATTACCAGGCTGCCAGAAATTCCTGTCGACTCCAAAGATTCCTGACGGTTTCCTAACGGTTCATTCCTGGCGGTTGTCGAAATTGCCGTCAGCGTGTAAAGCAGGTGCTGTCACAGCTTCAATCATTGTCCTTGATCCCTGTCCAGCTCGTGAGTGCAGGGACAGGAGCTTTGACACTATCGACACTATCGCACCAGGTTTACATTGTACTCGATTCAAAGCAGCATCCAGAAGTTTCTAGGCAAGGATGATTCAGTGCTTGTGCAATATCATTTTCATGCTATAGTGTTGTGTGTCGATCTCTTATTTCCATTATTTATCACATTTTGCTTGCATGCATGGTTCCTTGCATTATTAGGTAGATGTTTGTCTAGTCATAGAGAGCTCATTTATTCTGTGCTACTTTGATCGGTCCTCCTGCATCTGAACCTGTTGCTGTCCCATTTTCTCTGTACCAGTGCTATAGCTCTTAGCTGATTTGCTTGTTTCGTTTCTAGGGGTAACCATGCGATTGCTTGAGCAAGGTAGCTAGTTTTTCTTACTTGTATCTCTGTCGGTATTACTTGTGTCTCCGTCAGTATTACTTTTGAGTTTCTTGCTAGTTACCAGAGCTTATCCGTGTTTATTCTTTCTACGCGATGAAGTACGTAGTTAATTTATTAGTGAGATGCTTTTCACGCTTTACTTCTTCAGTGCGCTATACTCCGTACCTATAATTGGTCCTAGAGTGAGCAAGTTACTATAGTTGGCATGTGTCACCTTAGCTTACTTAACGGGTAAAGGAAAGGAACGTACATGTTTAGTTGGATTGGGATATACTAAGTATGATCCATTTTTTTCACGAAGGTGAGCACGTGTTTCATTAAAAAGTTATATGTCACATTAGTTTCTTGGTGAAGGAATTTTTAAGGGTATATGACACATGTTTTATTGCTAGGTATTACCGAAGCTTAGCCGTGTTCATTCTTTCTACTAGATGATATATACTCGGAGGCTTCCGTTTCATTACCCAATGAAGAAGAGTTATCTTGTGAGATGCTTTTTACGCTTTACTTCTTCATTGCGCTAATCGATTCTAGCTAGGGTGAGCAAGTTACTAGTTGGCATGTGTATCCTTAACAGGCGTGTTTAGTTGGATTGGGATATATGTCACGTTTTTTGGGTGAAGAACATTTTTATCACACTACTACAAAACGATTTTCAGAGACGAAGGTTTTTTTTACTATAGAGGCGGGGCAATATACAACTGCTCTGTATATTGGCCCTCCAAAATGGGAGCTACATAATAAATTTGACTTTTCAAACGACCTTGCACGAGAAAAGGGACAAAATGAAAGTTATAGATGAAAAAGTTATGCACCTTTATAGTTGAAAATTTTTTTTTATTTAAAATCATAAATCTATGAAAACTTATGTTTGAATTTTCACATTTAAAATTCAAAATTTCCCAGTGACTGCTTGAGCGAAGTGGCTAGCTAATTTTTATTTCTAGCCCTGCTTGAGCGAAGTGGCTAGACGAACATTTTTTATCTCTTGGGGGTGGTGGAGGTCCTCCGGCGTCCCTCAGCGCGCCCGCCTCGCCGGAAGGCGCCACTTATTTGGAGTCGACGTCGGCCGTCGAGGTCCCCTCCGACCAGCTGCTTGTCGCACACCCTTCCCAAGGTGGCGCATTGGGGGACCCCAGGTCCGTTCGTGGCGTTGTCGGGCTCATCCCGCCGGCCGGCTCTCGCCTGCCGCCGCCTTCGACTCCGTCCGCGGCGCACCACTGAAGACGCCGACGTCGGGGGACGCCGACGGGCTCATCCCGTCGGTTGGTTTTACGCCGCGCCGCCAAAGACGCTGACGCCGGACCCGCCCCTTCGCAGCCGATCGAGGCCGCCCGCCAGCCGGGACGCCGCTTCTATCGCCTACACCTTGGCACCCAGCTCGCCCGTGCTGCACCGGGCCCAACACCTTGACATAGTGCCCTCGCGCAGGTGGGCGCCGCACGACATGGCCGCCTCCTCTTTGAAGATCGACTACCATCCCCATGTCGCCGCCATCCATCGGTCGCGGCAGCGGTGGCGGCGGCAGCCGCCCGGAGTCCCCGGCGACACACGCGCGGATCTCGGTGCGGCGACATAGGAGGAGGACCGCGGCGGCCTCGAGGCGTGTTCTTGCGCATCGCCGTCCCGGTCCGCTCCTCCGGCGCGGGGTCCCGGCGCAAGATCTGGCCCTTGGTCCACCTCTCCATCGGCACCACGTTCCTCGCGACGGCGCGCACCGATCGACGCCGATGCCTTCACTTTGTTGTAAGCCGCCGGGCGATGTCGCCCGCCTTAGCGCCACCCCCACCCCACCGGCGGCGGTGTCGAGCCCGCTCGTCGGTCTCGGTTTCAACCGCCCCGACGGAGGGTCACATCGCCGCCCAGTGCACCTCGTGGTTGCCTCTTCTGTCGGCGGCATGACGCACCGGGCTAGGGATCGCAAGCGCCGAAGAATCCGTCGCCCACCTCGCGCCCTTTAGTGAGCCGTCCGATGGCCAAGGGGATCCCAATGCGCCGAAAGCTGCACACGGCCCCAATCCTTGTTGGAGAGATCCTTTGTCGCCACCTCGCATCGCGACGTAGGTGCCTATGGGGGGCCCCTTTGACGCCGACGACGCCAAAGACCGTGGGGGTGCCACCGTCGAGGCAGCATAGGGGTCTTCACGAGGCGCACGCCGCCGACGCCAGTCCCCTCGCCGCCATCACCCTTGACCCGCTGCTTTTGGTGCGCGAGAGTGAGGGGCAAGTTTGGGTCGATCCAATGGTTGATGAGCTCGCCGCCTCCCTCGCGCTTTGTCCACCCGCCGCTACCCCGGCACCCCGCCGGCGCCGCCGGAACCGTTATCACCGCTATGGGTCACCCGGCTCGCTTCACGAATGGGTAGGCATCCGAGGATGCTGCCGATGTTGTGCCAACTTGCTCCCATGGTCGGCTAGCCCCGCTGTTGTGGCGCCGAGGCGGATGACGAGGATGCAAAGTGCCAACGCTAGAGGCGGCCACCAGCCCACGCCCCGCTGTGGGGCTGCTCCCGCGGCTACGGGCGTTGAGAGCACCACACAGTTTGCTTAAGAAGAAGATCTCCTCACGTATATCGAGAAAAAACCTTTGAACCCTTGCCCCAACCCCCATACGCAAAAAGCACTCGTAGCTCCGTGAGATAAGATGAGTTGGCCACAAACCTGTGCTTTGGATGTAGCTCCGTGAGATAAGATGAGCTGACCACGCACATGTGCTTTGGGCGTGGAACGTACGAGGGAGTTTGTTTAAATCGCTCTAGCAAAAATTCCCTAAAATAACACGCAAAGTGCGCCGAGAGGGTGCCAATGAGAGTGCTAAACTAGTCCGTCTAGCACCTCTTGGCAGTTGCATGAAAGAATGGAAGAATATAAAATAGAAGACAAAGGAAGAAACATCACATAGTTACATAGTTACGGGAGGGTCATGGTGATGTAAATATTGCGATTATACTAAAACTAATGGTGGAGGAATAATCAATCAATCAATTGCATAAAAAATGTGGGAGAACATCTTCAGCAATTCCTCAGTACCACTCCTTATCTTCGTAAAATGGTTATACTGGGGTAGATAAATCTTTTTGTTCTTAATCTAGTAGTTTGTAGCTCTTATTTTTTTTATGACAACCAATATCTTCCCTATCTCCCCCTCAGTTAAAAGAGGAGTTGCATCTCATCTGGTAGACGACGAACTACAACCTGCGATCTACGGACGACGCATAGACCTTGATGTTGGGCCTACAACTAAAATGGGCCAGATACAAAAATGGACCAGCATGAAGATGGTATTAGGAGAAGGAAAAGAATTCTCCCTGTATGGGCTTAATGAGCAATTAGTGGCCCATTATCTGTAACCTGGCGCACGTGGGCAGCGGCTGATTCCGTCATAAAGCCCACATCTCGCACTGGCCCGTGCTCAACTGCTCCATGTGATTGTATCTCTACTATAAGGGCACACTTATTACTATTTTTAGCTCAAACAACACCGACCAACGGATGTTACAACCGAGGGCTGGGATCAAAAGTTTGTCACACAAGTCTTACACCCACGGATTCACCCCGATAACGCCCCTCGCGCTTCTCATCCCCTCATCATCCCTCTGCGACCCGCGCTCAAACTTGCATGAAACACCGAACGTAATCTCTATTATAAGGGCACACTTATTACTATTTTTAGCTCAAACAACACCGACCAACGGATGTCACAACCGAGGACTGGGATCAAAAGCTTGTCACACAAGTCTTACACCCACGGATTCACCCCCGACAACGCTCAAGCTTCCTCGTCATCCCTCTCGCGACCAGCGTTCAAGCATGCATGAAACACCGAACATAATCTCTATTATAAGGGCACACTTATTACTATTTTTAGCTCAAACAACACCGACCAACGGATGTCACAACCGAGGGCTGGGATCAAAAGCTTGTCACACAAGTCTTACACCCACGGATTCACCCCGACAACGCCTGCGCTTCTCATCCCCGTCATCCCCCTCTGCGACCAGCGTTCGAAGCATGCATGAAACACCGAACGTAAAGAAAAAAATGCCTCCACCGAAGGAAAAAAAAAGGAAAGAATTCACCCCTCGTAACCCTAAAATCTATTCAACTATTCTCTATCTCTATTATAAGGGCACACTTATTACTATTTTTAGCTCAAACAACACCGACCAACGGATGTCACAACCGAGGGTCGGGATCAAAAGCTTGTCACACAAGTCTTACACCCACGGATTCACCCCGACAACGCTGCGCTTCTCATCCCCTCGTCATCCCTCTCGCGATCCGCGTTCAAGCATGCATGAAACACCGAACATAATCTCTATTATAAGGGCACACTTATTACTATTTTTAGCTCAAACAACACCGACCAACGGATGTCACAACCGAGGGCTGGGATCAAAAGCTTGTCACACAAGTTTGACACCCATGTATTCACCCCGACAATGCCTGCGCTTCTCATCCCCTCGTCATCCCTCTCATACCCGCTCAAAGCATGCATGAAACACCGAACGTAAAGAAAAAATGCCTCCACCGAAGGGAAAAAAAGGAAAGAATTCACCCCTGCATAACCCTAAAATCTATTCAACTATTCTCTATCTCTATTATAAGGGCACACTTATTACTATTTTTAGCTCAAACAATACCGACCAACGGATGTCACAACCGAGGGTCGGGATCAAAAGCTTGTCACACAAGTCTTACACCCACGGATTCACCCCCGACAACACCCGCGCTTCTCATCCCCTCGTCATCCCTCTCGCGACCAGCGTTCGAAGCATGCATGAAACACCGAACGTAAAGAAAAAAATGCCTCCACCGAAGGAAAAAAAAAAGGAAAGAATTCACCCTTGCGTAACCCTAAAATCTATTCAACTATTCACGGTCTCGCACCCCACCGCCCGCGCCGGTCAGTTCCATTGTTCCTTCCGCGATTTTCTGGCGGCCGCTGCGCTCGAGGGGCTAGACCACGAGGCCCACCGGCGTCCCTTTCGCGAGCTGCCCCCCCCGCGGCCGTTTCCCTCGTCTTTGCAGGTACAGGCCCCACGTGCCACCGCCGTCATCTTCGCATCCGGTGGATCACATGGCGACGGGCGCGCTTCAAGTGAGGTAGTGTAGGCACGCCGCACACCGTCGTCGTCGTGGCGCCGCCGCCGCCCCTACAGCCCGCGCCTCGGGCTGCATTGACATCTGTCCCTCCCTCTGCTTTCCTTCTAGGCCAATGCACGCGTGGAGAAGTTTATGAACGGTGTGATGAGAGTGGAGGGCGATGTTGCTTTGCAGGCGCTAGGGAGTGTCCTCTCTCCTCCTCACGTGCTTCTCTGTTGCTTTGCCGAAGGCATGACCGGCCATCAAGGGATTGATCTTCCCGAGGTGTTCTTGATGGAGTCGTTCCTCATCTTCATGCAGTAAACGCTGCTCACAAAATCTGTGACAATTCTTCAATCATCTGCACACATGGAACCGACAATTGCGCCGACCGATGCTAATTCTATATATACTAATTCTATATATAGCCTCTGTTGTTTGTGTGCACGATACTGAACAAGTTTGGCCATTAGCCGTAGCCTCAGTCAGAGCAGAGATCGAGAAGGGACAACCTTATTGATGTGAATTGGTCGTTTGGAGTGGTATGCGAATTTGTACCATCTATATGTGGCATATGGCCCATCATTTTGTATTGTTTTATTCAGATTATTTAGTAAATTCAATATCCTATTCTTGATTGCACCATATATAGCGTAGTGTTATATTGTTGTGTAAACCTCTTGCCACCTCTAATGAACCTAATGAGATAGGGATCTTATTCCTTTGTACCATTTAGGTAGTAAATTTTGAGATATTCTTGCTTCCCGTTAAATTCTGAGATATTATTGCTTGCTGACTTGCTTATAATTTTTTTTACCACTCGTCATTTAATATGACATGTGCCAACGGTGTTAAATAAGAGGGGTAGACAGAGGTTTCGTTAGAAAAAAAGTAAGGGTAAAAACAAAGTTAAAAAAAAAAAAAAACAAGAGTAAAATTACCATTGGGCTTTAAAGGAAGGGTAGAATCACCAAATTTCCTTAATTTTTTTTGTTGTCCCAAATGTTACCGTAGCGTTAGCACGGGCAATATACTAGTTGGTCATAGTGATACACGCGAAGTTCGATTCATGTTTTTCCATGCCGCAACATCGCTGCAACTACAGGGTATTCCAAATTAGATGCTTGTACGTACGCTCAAGGTATAGCTTATATACGCATGCCTTTATTAGAACCAGCGTCCTGTGAACTGTAATTCGTGCCCAACTTTTGAATATCGTATATATATATATATGCCATGTGTGTTATAATTTTTTTTCTAAAATGATACTAAATCTGTCCCAAATTATAAGACGTCTTGGCTTTCCTAGATACATTGCTTTTACTATGTATCAAGACAGTGTATATCTATGTGCATGGCAAATACAGCGTATCTGGAAAAACCAAAACGTCTAATAATTTGGAACGGAGGGAGTACTTTTTACGATCTGGTAGCGTTAAAGAATAATTGCAAAAGTAGCATCCTGACAGCAGTTGAACAATCAACATGACCCTATCATCAGCTTAGCCTAGCCACATCACTTCTCCGCCTTTCTACCTGGCCGTTCTTGGGGCCAACACATCTATCAGCTTTGCGAGAGCCGTAGGACCTTGTTGCCCGTCAAATAGTTGATACCTGCAAGCTAACTAGTCATTATCCTATCGGCTGACCAACTGCCGACAGGGTCAAATAATACTGGCTGATCTACCTTTCTTGCTCACCGTCTCTCTATCTCACACTCAATCACTTTCGATCACTCGTGTTCTATCTTCCACACCACTTCATTCGGTGTCACTATCGCCGCTATTTTTGCTGCCGACACCACCCGCCCTAGGCGCGACGACACACCTAATTCAGTGGCTAGCCCACCCAAATTGGGTGTTCCTCCCTCACAGCAATGTTTCAGGATTAGTGTATGTATTGGTGTCTAAATTGCGTGTAGAATGTATGGAGGTTGAAGTTGTACTAGGCTTCTAACACAAAGAAATGGATATTCCCCATGTTCAGGGCGTTGGCGGGCGTGGTTATAACAATACAATAATAATTGTTATAGGAGCTAATTGATGGAGTCATGCAAGCTGAGAGTAGCAACACAGGAGTAATAGGAGGGGACTTAGAGGAGACAAATTTTGAGTAGACTTATGTGCATGACGATGAGGTGATTCATAATGAGACATAGAATGAAGAGGAGGAAGACTGTGGTTGCCCCATGGAAGCTGGCCAGGGTGAGGAGGATGACATAATTGTTTAACAGATTGAGGTGGACACTATGGAGAGTATGCCAGTAGGAGCTTCGATGAAGAGACCAATATTCCCAAGGAGTAGAGTAACATCGCAGCAGATGCCATGATGGTTGATGACGGTCATCATTCGTCGCATGAGTATGTGAGAAACGAGGTCGGGCAAGGTTATGCTTCAAGACAAGGTTCATCTCTAGCACACAGTACGTATAAGGTGGGTTTTCTGAAAAGAACCGATATAGCCACATAGGGTAGCGAACCTGGTACACTTTGTAGCTGACATGGTCATGTGCCCATGTGAGGGGACCAACTTTGTAGCAATCATCGTAGAACAACATAGTCACATCATCCTGCATGGCACACTGGTTAAGCAAAGGAACATGACTTCATGTACCGTAGCCTCGCTGGGGCGCTACAGTACCATACTCTCACTGGCCTTGACCTGGCCTATGTAGTCCAGCAGGTGTGCCTCTTCGTACACAAACCCTAGGAACCGCACCTCGCCCTCGTCAAGTGTATTCCCTGCTACATCGAGGGGCCCATTTTCTACGGGTCTACACATTGTCACCCCCATGACACACTCAGATGCGGACTAGGCGGGGTGCCCCAACTTCCGCCGCTCCACATCAAGCTATTGTGTCTATCTCGGCAACAACCTGATGTCTCAGTCGTCCAAGCGTCAGACCGCCGTCTCTCGCTGAAGTGGATTACCGTGTCGTCGTCCTCGCCGTTGCCGAGTATTGCTGGTTGTGCCAGCTTCTCTAGGAGCTCCATTTTAACGCATATAGATATAGGATAGCTCAAATATATATCAGACATTATCTATTTCCACCCATAGAGCTTGACAGCTTCTGATGCCATCAACAACACTGCCAAGTTCTGCGTCGACCTTTTGTTGTTGCAGTCAATACGCAACGTGATGAGTTGTTGCGGATTTGTGTGGTGGTGTCGCTCGCGTGGGCCGTCCATTTTCCTTGAGGTGCGTGACAGATACCGACCCATGCCTCCTCGATCGATCTCTTCCGGCCGGCTTCTGGGGCTGGCTGCAACTTCGCTTTCACTAGGTGATAGGCGAATATACATAGCACAAACAGAGAGCAAGAGAAATTCTCTTGCCTTGCCTTCTTGCTTTTTCCTTGAGTTTTCCTTTCCACCCACAGAGGGGAAAAAAAGGAGCCATTATGCATGTATTATCATGGGGATTGGAATTTAGGTCCAGATTATTGCATCTGCTTTTGCTTTTGCTTAACACAGGTGAACGGCTCATAATCAGTTTGGCCTCGAAGCGAATCCATGTGATGTAGAATGGAATGGAATGGAATGTGTCCGGCCGTCCAGGTGCATTGCTAACCAATATTAAGTTGACGTGACAATAAGTTGGGAATAATGGCATATTATTTAATTTCTGGACCATCGTCTTTCATATTGCGAGGTATGCATCCGCACCTCTCCACAATGACATATACATAGAGATGTATGAACAGATCGATCTAAGCAAAGGCCAAAGAGATATATAGGTGTGTAGCAGAGTGATGTGGCATGCATGGCACACGTCGACAGTTTTGTCCATATCACATTTATGTAAACTTATTCCCAAAATATTCTTCATCGAAGCTAGTGGTTTATATAGACCCAATATAAGGCAACCCAAGTACTATATTCTAGCAGTGGGTAGGCTGTTGGTTTCGTACGCACACGCCTGATCGAGCATTGTTTTTTGTTTCAAAGAATCAACAAATAAACCGCGATCGAAATATATGATTTGATCAAAGTCAACCAAAAGCCAACTTAAATACCTTGTCGTTCTCACTCTCCACTCTCTTAATTTGTAGTCTGCTACTAATACTAACTGGTACAGGCTTGTTAGGATGATGAACTGGATGCATATCTTATTTAGACAGCGACGTTGAAAAGAAAACTACCTCCGGCACCTTTTGATGTATCTCACCAAAATATATATGGAGTACTCGACTTGCCGTAGCCGCTGCTGCTGCAAAACGCCAAGGAACACCAAAGAGTCCAAGACGTTACATACTCGCCTCTTGGGCCTGCAATGGGGCACTCTCATTGATGCATTCCTCCTCTATTCCCATCTGCATCTGTGTATAAAATATTCGTCTCAAAAAAAAATCTGTGTATAAAATATTAAAGTCCAAAAAAAAAAAAAGACACCTCTTTATTTGAATTATCGAAAAATACACTTTAGAAGCTTTTGAAAAAAAAAAAAAGCAAATGATGCATGTATGTTCACACATATTTGGTTGAAACATTAGCCTGAGCTAATAAGTGCTTGATATGAAAATTGATACATTCATTGCTTTCTACATATTAAACATACATTTGGTTAGCCTAGTGAGATACACATAATGTTGTACTAGTATACTTTTTCCCTGTTTTTAAAGTAGCTGAAGTGGATAATTTAGAAGTATGCAAAGAGCATTGGGAGATATTATATTAATTACGATGAGTGTAGGTACTTAAGTCTAGTCTTAGGGGTTCTTTTAATGATATATTTTTAGTAATGATTGGTGTGAGTGACTTACATACAAAGTTAAAGGGTTAAATCTAGATGGTTTTCATAATGGTATAGGTGTGTAATGTAAATTTAGGGTCCTTTTAGGTAATTGTTAATAATAAAGAAGATGATTAGTTTAGATGAGTTTACTTTAAAGGTAGATCGAGGTAGTATGGCAATGAGAAGAAAATAGAAGAGGAGGAGAGGGAGAGGAGAGTAGTGCTACCAAAGAAAACGACATAGGCAAACCCCATTTTTTTTGTGGAAGTGTACAATCCCTATAGAAAACAAACATAGTTAGAAGTTTCCAAGAAATTTAAAATGATGCACGTCATAGTGAATCTATATATGTATTGCATAAAGTTTGAGATAAAAACTCAATTTAGAAAAAAAAAAATAAGAAAAAATGATAAATTTTATATGCATATGCACTACAAGACAAAAAAAAAAAATGAATTCATCTTCTAGTGCAAGGGCATCTAAATTTTATGGTTTCATATGATTTTATTTTACAAAAATGAGTTTGGGTCTCAACTTTTATGTGCAATTATTATATTTACAGGTACCCTATGGATACATATGGATTAAAGGAGAAGAAATTTAAATGGGGATAAAAAAGGCCTATAAGTTTTTTTAAAGGAAGAAATGCATATTAAAAAATTTGTAACTAAATAAGAAATAGCAAAGACAAGCAATTTTGGTATGGGCTTCACATTTATCTATGAATTTCTAACTTCGAAGACCATAGATTCATGGAATAATGCATATATGTAGATATATAGATTGAGTATTGAGTATACAAGATGGGTGTTATAAATTCCATCAAGGAAGGGATTTTCATAATATTTAGAACAAATCACTAATCGAAATGCTTACTTGTAAACTGTTCACAAACACATCTTAAGTGTCATGTATTTTCTTATGAAGGAACGAAACAAGTTGATCATGGCAAGAGGCAAGAACTCGCTACCTAAAACTATATGCCCATGATTTTTCTTTACAAAAAAAAAAAAAAAAAAAGAAAGGTAAAACATGTCCATTTTCTTTATATATGTGCATACTTGCTTGTACTGTGTTAGTTAACATGTCATCGTGTGCATATTCCTTGTAAGATGCTGTCAACTGCGATGAGTTATACCCATAGATATATACATCGATAAGTTTTCATCAAATCCAAGTCAACTTAATAAAAAATTATATCTGTTATCCTCTTAATAAAATACGGGTGCTGAGCCCGATCTCGGAAAAAAAATAAAATTATATCTGTAGCGTGCACCGCCGCCATTCCTCGCAGGTTTTGTCAGATTCAGCAACGCGCATAAATGTGTATGTAAACCTCTTATATATACTAGCACAAACCGAGAGTGAAATCTAACCGAACGCCGACATCCTGCGGCGGCGCCTGTAGTACCCCCATTCGATTCCGACAGGTGGCAGCATGGCCACCACCGTGAACCCTGACCCGGAGGCGGTGGTCGCCGGCGCGAAGGAGCCGAGGGGCCCAAGATCGCTGCTCGTGCGCGCGCGCGACAACCTGGCGTTCCAGTCGGTGTGGCCGGAGCTGAACGGCGCCATGGGCGACCTGGGCACGTACATCCCGATCGTGCTCTCGCTGGCGCTGGCCCGGAACCTGGACCTCGGCACCACGCTCGTCTTCACGGGCATCTACAACGCCGTCACGGGGCTCATCTACGGCGTGCCCATGCCCGTGCAGCCGATGAAGGCGATCGCCGCCACCTCGCTGTCCGACGCGTCGTTCGGCGTCCCCGAGATGATGGCCGCTGGAATCCTGACGGCCGCCTTCGTCCTCCTCCTCGGCGCCACGCGGCTCATGCAGCTCGTCTACTGGGTCGTCCTGCTCCCCGTCGTGCGCGGCATCCAGCTCGCGCAGGGGCTCAACTTCGCCATGGCCGCCGTCAAGTACATCCGGTACGAGCAGGATCTTGGCAAGGGTAAGTCCTTGGGCCGTCGCCCCTGGACCGGCCTCGACGGGCTCGTACTGGCCGTCGCGGCCATATGCTTCATTCTCCTCGTCAACGGCGCGGGATCAGAGAGCGGCAGCAGGAGGAGAGAGCAAGACACCCATCCCGAAAGCCAAGAAGAAGCACAAGAAGATGAAGAGAGTGGTGGCTGGCGGTCTATGGTTCGGCGCGCGGCGCCGGCGATACCGTCGGCGGTGATCGTGTTCGTTCTGGGCGTGGCGTTCGCGGTGGCGCGGCACCCGGCGGCGGTGCGGGAGCTGCGGCTGGGCCCGTCGCGGATGCGCGTGGTGCGCATCTCGCGTGAGGCGTGGAAGCAGGGGTTCCCTCAAGGGCGCGGTGCCGCAGATCCCGCTGTCCGTGCTCAACTCCGTGGTGGCGGTGTGCAAGCTGACGCGCGACCTGTTCCCGGAGAAGGCGTCGTCGGCGACGCCGACGTCGGTGTCGGTGACGATGGGCGGGATGAACCTGGTGGGGTGCTGGTTCGGCGCCATGCCGTGCTGCCACGGCGCGGGCGGGCTGGCGGGGCAGTACAAGTTCGGCGGGCGCAGCGGCGGGTGCGTGGCGGCGCTGGGCGCGCTCAAGCTGGCCCTGGGCCTGCTCCTGGGCGGCTCCATGCTGCGGGTGCTCTCGGAGTTCCCCGTGGGGCTGCTCGGCGTGCTGCTGCTGTTCGCGGGCGTGGAGCTCGCCGTCGCCGCCAGGGACATGTCCTCCAAGGCCGAGGCGTTGGTCATGCTGCTCTGCACCGCCGTGTCGCTCGTGGGATCCAGCGCCGCGCTCGGGTTCCTCTGCGGCATGATCGCACACGGCCTGCTCATGCTCAGGGCATGGGCCATGGGGATGGGGTCAGCCTCACCTAATTCTACTACTGCTCTAGTATTTGGCAGCTAGGATCACCATCATTCATCTTGTGAATTGTGATTGTCTGCGTGTGCATATATTCCCCAGTCACCACTCGTTGACCGGGCAAAATGTCAACTTCAGTAAATAATGTTACCAAGACAACTCGCCAGACCAGCTTCGTTCACGAATGTTTAGTTGTCTACTGCATTTGCTTCTGCAACCCTCGTCCAGCATTTAGGCCGTCCGCAATGGTTAGCCGCAAACACCTAGAGTCGATCACACGCACCTGCCTCAGTAACACCGCATTCATTTCCGTAAATCACATCTTTATTTCTTTTACAGTGTTCACAAACCATGATACATTCTAGCCACATTACAAATGGAGAGAACAAGATGCTAGTCCCTGAAGTTACCATGCAATTAGACAACAGAATCGCTCGTAGTCTTCGAGTTCAATCAAACATACTTTACAAGTTAAAGCCCGGTTTACTCTTTCTTTTTGTGGGATGTGGTTGCCGCCGGTTGCAATTTTGAACAGATAAAACACAGACATCACGGCACTACAAAGAAAATTGACAAATCAGTTCGGCAGAGCAATTTTCTATTTGCAAGAGGAAAACAAGTAGGCAGTGCATGATAATATTCAGTGATGCTTCTGAAGTGTCAAAGGTGATGTTTACCTGAGACCAGCAACGACGCCAGCTGGCATAATCTTCGAAGTCTCAAGGTATCTTTGCCCCATAACGTAAGTTAAGGCTAATGCACAAACTGTTTAACAAAGTTTGCAGTCAGTAAAGAAACAAGATAGCAAAAAGGAAAATTGCAGGCAGGAGAAATATATCTCAGAAATTTATTACTCAGCAGTTCATGTTTAGTGTAAAGACTACAATGCTTTTGACTGCTCGGTCTAGGGAAACAACAGAACTGTCAAAAAGTGCTACCTCTTGTGGCCTCCTAATAATTACCATGTTATGCTAAACTATTTGAACAAAGGTAGTGGTTGTAGCCAATGGCTCAAATCCTCATCAAATCTGTAGGCAAAAGCATAATCTAATGACGTGGCTCTCTCCTCTCATGAGCCTCATTCTGTAGTCAGCTTTAACTGAGAGTAAATATATGCAAGATCTTATCCAGGATTTCATATTCGTTGTGATCCCACCCTAGGCAAGAATTTTGGAAACCCCAAATCCAAACTTTACAAGTAATTCTTCAAACTTCTCAAAGGGGTGCATTTCTTGGAATAAATCAAAAGATGAAAGAATGCAAGAAGTCATTCCATCACTATATCACAAACAGATGAAAGAACTAAGTTCTCCATAAGACTTTCCTAAACAAACAGTTAGGAACTAAAGATCAAAATGCTCACACAAATATCTTGACAAAAACAAATAAGCGCAAATTAATAGGGCTGTGAGCATAAATTTGTTGAGTGTCCATGCAAATTTAGTGTATAGAAGTTGTGAAGTGCTGAGAAGCTGTTAGTGTGCCAAAACAACTGGAATGGAGAGCCCACCATAGAAGAAGGGACAGTTCCCACTACACATTATAGCTTGTGTACTCTTAGGACAGAAAATAATGAAGGTGATTGAGCTGTTGAAAGCTAAATAGAAATGAAATGCTACTAAATGCAAATTGAATAAAGGCATCTAATTAAAACCAACAATTTGCCCCAGTTTGGAGCACATGAGTTTTCCCTGATTCCTTCAGTATATGTATTGGTTCCTACATGTTCCTGAAAATTCATGTGGGACTGCTTCATTCCAAACCGCCCTAATTCCTGGGTCTGCAGGAAAGGATTGGGTTGCCTCTTGCCTTGTACTGAATTGTGTCTACTACTACAAGAGTACATGTACATGTACCGAATATTCTGATGCCTCTCTTCCCTACCCTGTTTTGGCTAGGCATTGGCGATGCCTTGCTCCCAACAAGCACAACATCGTCTCGGTAAAGCCTAGGCAACACTTTAAGAAACAATGGTGTCTATAATACTACTGCAAGAGTACATGACAGAGTGCAGACCTATTGCCTATTCGTGCCACAACTAACAAGACCATTTGTCTTGATGTTTTCAGATGCTCACAAAACTAGTCATTACGAACTTTGGGTTAAAAATATCAAATGCATTAATCATCATCAACATCAACACATAACTTTGGACGATTTCCCACCTTATTTACCAGTAACAACATTAATATTTTATCCCACATCTGGGAGTCAATCAGGTTCAGAAATTAAGAGCCTATTTTGACAATGACAATACTAAAAGATGCATGACCTGATACAGGACGCATCAAAAGCAATTAAGCCCCTGTTTAGTTTCCTTTTCATCCCAAAAAATTGTGTGTTTTGGCCCATCATTTTGCATAATGAAATTAAACACCATGGTGAAAAAAATAGCAAACTGGACTCCATTTTGCATTCTGCATTTTGCACTCAAGAGGCCTAAAACCACCCAAAACGCCTCAGGGCCTGTGCCAGACACCCACCAGCCCCCTCAGCAGCCAACCGCATACATGCATGGCAATGCATTAATGAAGCAATTAGCATGCAACTAAACACACCAAATTTTTGGCATTCTGCATTTTCAACATTTCAAGGACTTTGCAATTGGCATTATGCATTCCAAATGGAACTAAACACACCCTAAGTTCCCACAAAAGGGTCGAGGAATCCAATGGCCATTAAGCTGGCATTGACTTCGCATAACATACTGATATGATATCCTAGTAAACTAGTGCCCTCTCCATGCCTAGTACTCATGTCCCGCATAAGGCAACACTCAAGAGGCTCCGACAGTGAGTAATGCAAGCCAAACCGATAAAGAGGTTATGGCACTGGAACTAGTGCGTGTTCCATAGGTTCAACACACTGCAACATTTCTATGTCGTTAGAATTTTGAGCTTGGGCAAACTCGGACATGAAATGTTCCCCAATTTGATATTCCTAAACACAGCAAGTTGGTTAGAAATGCGGGGAATCCTGAACTCAACCAAATCAAATTACCACGCACTGCCCTCGCAAGGCATCCAGTCACCAATTTTTATCACAAAATGGCATCTCATAGATCCCACAAATCCAGCCCATTTCCGATGATCCAGGCAGGCGGCGATCAACCACACAGCCCGGCTACAAATAAAGTAATCTTTTCTATCTGTTCCTAAATAAACGAAACGAAATTGATGAATGAAAGGAGAAAAGAATGAGAAGGGGGCGTACGCGTCTCGAGCGCGAGGGCGACGTAGGAGTTGCGGCGCTTCTCGAAGGCCTTGAGGCTGACGAAGCCCGCGAGGGGAGGAGGAGCGCGCCGGCGCCGGCTCCCCCGCCAGGGATGCGGTGCTGCCGCGGCGGAGGTAGCCCAGCACGCCGCCGGCCAGCACGGCGAACCCGTAGGGGATGGTGAAGCAGAAGTCGTGCATCTTGTGGGAATGAACCGGGGCGATGGGGAGCTCTACCAGATCTCGCGGCGAGCCTTCTCTCTCTCGTCGCCTTTCTTTGGTTTGTTTTTGTCGGATCGGAGCGGAGGCGAGGAAAGTCGTCGTCGACCTGTTGCGTTGCGGTGTGCGCGCGCGTGGATTCCAGCGGGCACAGCGCAGAGACGGAGGAGGGGCAGTCCCGTCATTTCCCAAGGGTAGGTGGCCAGAAAAGCGTGCCCGCCACTCGCTCGCTACCAGTCACCCAGCACATCCGGGACGAAATTAAAAAAGGGTTATTTGGATTCTTACCCTTATAATTTTCGTTCTTTGGAAATTTGCCCTTACAATTTATGTTATTGGAGATTTACCCTTATTATTCTTCTTCTCCCTGTTATTTACCCTTTTCTACGTATGACGTCTCTCTGGGACCATATGCAGGTCTCGTATTTGCATTACAGACCAAAATACCTCTATTGTTTCTCTCCCCTCCATTCGCTGACGTGTGGGCCACACACGTCAGCTTCTCCTTCAACCTCCAGCTAGTGCACGGTGACTGCTGGAGTCTTGGCCGCGTCATCCAACGGCTTTTGGCTGCCCGCATGTGTCCGCTGCGCACAGGAGGAGAGAGCTTTGCTTTTCTGGAACAGCCACATCTACAGCACAGTCAGGGGTTGTGGGACCTTGCGCGTTTTGGGACCTAACTTCTCCATAATTCGAAGATGAAGAGAAGACGAGCGCGTGTGTTCGTGTGTGTTTGAGCCTTTGAGGTTGAGCCGCTCAGCTCAATTCGAAGATGAAGAGGAGACGAGCGTGTCACCACCTTTTTTAATCTCGGCTTGGCGTCTTACTTTTGGTAACCCCCACAGGCTACTAGACAGGTCAAGCAAGCAAGCATTGGGCGGCGGCAGCAAGCGATGGACACTGTTGCGGCGGCAGCTGTACATTGTACGATGACCGACCTCGAGGCCAGGCTGTACAAGTTGGCAGGTGGCTGTACTCGAGCTGAGATGATGCGACATGGACGTGGACGGGGAGCTTCTGGAGGAGGCCCGCGACGTGCTGGTGGCCGCGATGAGCGCCGCGCCGACGTGGACGTGGACGGCGAGGTGCTGGAGGAGGCCCGCGACGTGCTGGAGGCCGCGATGAGCGCCGCGCCTAGTAGAACGCCGTCGACGTCTGCCTGCAAGGGCCGCGACGGCAGGCGGGGCGGCAGCGGCACTAGCTCGGGGCGGCATGCTCGCGAGGCGCGGCGGCGCTCGCTCGCCGAGAAGGACGAAAGGGAAACGAACGGGAAGAGCACGCACGGGAGAAACATCGACTTCTGCTTGCCTTATCCTCTCCAGGGGCAATACAGTCCGTGTGCAAAAATACGACACTGCAAATGGGACCAAGCTGACGGCATAGGTACAAAAGGGCAAATGTCCAACATGATGAGAATACGTAGGGTAAATTTCCAATTACACGAATTGTGAGGCAAATTTCAAAGGGCGGCAGAATTGTAAGGCATGGATCCAATTTTCCCAATTAAAAATGTAACGTTCACATGCTCGGACTTCTTGGGCTCGATGGAGCAATAGATTGATAGAAAAAAAAAAAAGTATTGCATGATTGTATTTTAGTTAGGGAAAAAGGATCCAAAACTTGTCGCTCAACTATAACAGGTACTCCTACCTTTGTCTCTTATTAAGAGTCGCTATGAAAAATGTGTTTGTCAAAACTTTCTTGAAATAAAACTAGACTCGTAGAAAACATCAGCAGTATTTACATCTCTAAAAAAGTTTATTATAAAAATAAATTCAATTATCTATCTAATGATACTAATTATGTATTATAAATATTATAATATTTCCTTCTATGATAGTCAAGGTTGAGTATGCTTAACTTATTGGGAATCAAGAACGACATTTTAAAGAGAACGGAGGAAGTAGTGCTTCAGCCTCACTTCTCTTATAAGTTTTATTTTTCTGTCTCAATGCTTAAGTTGTACTAATATCTAAACTTTAGCATAGACTTACGTCGCACACCACACATATATGTTGTGCGTAAAGCTAGATCTACATATATATGTAAAGACACATACACAACTGAGAGATACTTTCGAAGATGGTGTGCATAAGCTAGATCTACATGTATGTCTAAAGACACATACGCAACTGAGAGATACTCGAATCAATAGACTCCAACTATAGACATTACATCTTAACCATTGTTGAGCATCTGTGTTTGGAGCCCCAAAGAAAGTGGGGACAAATCAGTATGAAACATGTGTCGATTGTTAAGTAGGCTCAAATACCCATGTTGTGGATGCTCTAAGCACATCCAACCATCAAGCCAACAACTCCTATATATAAGTTTTAAGGGCACTGTAATGATAATAAATTTGGTACTAGTAGCTCACGTAGTCTGGCGATGTGGAGGTGAAAAGATAAAAATAAAGACTTTTATTTTGTTGGAACCACATGCTCCTCTCTAATGTTCTTAGGCTACGTGAAATAGTTTAGCTATTTGTTTGTAGCTAGTGACTACTCTCTCTCCTACTTTTTTCTTGTCATGCCATATCTAGCTAGCCAATTAGCTAACCATTACGGACGCCCTAAATTTGGACTAACTCATTATGCTCCAACCTCATGACTTCATTGAGCTTTGACTTTGATAACACAAATCAAAATAACAATAAAAAATATGCAAAGATTGAGGAGAGCGAGAGCCTTGTAGAGAGATGAAAAAACATTAACAAAGTAGATCAATGTCTTAACTTGAGTTGATTTTGAATATATTCTTTTTGGTTCTCACCCGTCACCCCACAACTTGTCACAACTAACCTTAGACAAGTGTGGCAATATGTGACAAAGAAATTGAAGGCCACACTTTGTCTTGCCTAAAGAAATCTTGCCACACTTTTCTACCCTATGACATGTGGAGCTCGGAAGAATCTTGCACAAGCTTTGTCACAAACCAAACCACACAAATTTAGTCAAACTTGCCTAACATGAAGTGTGGTAAAGTGTGGCTAGCAACAAACACCTATATTTTTATGGAGAAGAGAGACCACAAATTAACAATATATTGAGTTCAAATCCCGACTTTCAAACATGTCTAAATTAAAAAGTTGTGAGAACATGATTTATATATCACTACCTATCTAAACATGCCAAATTACAAATCCATTTCTCTTTAAAAAAAAATGGGGAAAAAAGAATAAACCCATTTTTAAGTTTTGGGAGAATTCAAAGTCCCAAAGTGAGGGTCAAATTATTAAAGTACATTTGTTCATTACTTTTAAAACATTGCTATTACATCCCCTCCATGTCCAATCTAATACATTTTCGAATCGATGGAGAGAGAAAAACTTCCTCCAAACCCTAAACTCGGCCAAACCGTCAGACAAGTGCTCCCAACTTCCCCAGTCAGTCCCCCTGCAGTCCACCCATGGCGGCGGCGAGCCAGAGCGATGCGCCTCATCGGGAGCCCGGGCAACGCCGTCCCATGTGCGGCGTCTGCACGAAGCCCCTCCGCCTCTGCCTCTGCGGCCGCCTCCGCTCTCCACCGGTGGACAACGCCGTCGGAGTCACCGTTCTGCAGCACGCGATGGAGGCCCACCACCCGCTCAACTCCACGCGCGTGGCGCGCCTCGGCCTCCGCAACCTCGCCGTCGTTCAGGTCACCGACGTCAACCACCGCGCCCGCTTCATCCTCTCCACGCTTGAGGCCGGCGCGGCGGCGTCGGGTCTTGGAGGCGGTCCTGTGGCTGCTCGTTTTGGAAACCATGATCGGTCTGACGGGCCTGAGGAGATCGACTTGCAGAATGGCGGTGGCCTTGCGTTTCCTGGTGATGGGATTTGTGTTAAATCGGATGGAAATGATAGTCCGAGCTGTGATTTTGATGAGTCTGCATTGAGTGCCTGTGGTTATCTGGGCGCTGAAGACATCAGTTTTGGTGATTCTTTTGAAAGGTTGGATCTTGGGGACCTCAATGGTGGGACTGGGATCTTCTGCAATCTTTCTGGAGAGGTTGGTTCTCTTAATTGCTGCCACAACGGTGGTGGATGTGTATCCGTCAAGAAGACGAAGAGTGATGGACAACCTGCAGGTCTTGAAAGGCCTATCGCTGCAAACCAGATAGTGAACTCTGTTGATGACTCCACTATAGGTGAAAGCAAAGCAAATGACTCAGGTTCAGAAGAAGTTAATGGGTTTGTCAATGGCTGCAATGGTATGGGAAAAGAAAAAGATGAAGTTAGTGCCGCTCTCGGACAGGATTGGACCTGGAAAAACATGGATAAGTGCACTATTGCATACACAGAGAAGGAACTAAGGATTGATATTGAGCGCGGAGTGAAACCCAAAATCAGATGGTTATCAAGAGGCCCGCTTGGTGAAGCAGCTGTCTCAAATGGCTTTCGGGTCACAAAGATACAGATGAAGAAGTGTAAACTCACTGGAGAAGTAACTGTGTTTGAGGAGTTCTCAATCACCATACCACCAAAATCTGCTTTGCTATTTCCGTGCCAGCGGGCAATCAGCATTGATGCTTCAGGTTGTCAGGTACAGCATTTGATTGTGTTGGATGGTACTTGGGCAAAGGCACAAAGGATGTACCATGAGAATCCTTGGTTGCAACTTCTGCCACACGTGAAGCTAGAGTCAGATAGGGTTAGCTTGTATAGTGAGGTGAGGCATGAGCCAAGGGCTGGGTGCTTGTCTACCATTGAGAGTATAGTTGTTGCCATGAGGAAACTGGGAGAGGATTCAAAGGGATTGGATGATCTCTTGGATGTTTTTGAGTCGATGATTGCTGATCAGCGGCGATGCAAGGATGAGAATGTGAAGCAAAAGCTGAAGTCCTAATCATAAAAAGGTCTTATTATCATCAGTCTGCTATCTAACTTCATGATGACTCTGGATGCATTTTTCAGTCCAGATGACATATATACATTACTTCATACTCAGAATTTTTTAATGATGAAACTTCGTAGTTAGATGGTCTTTTCCACTTAATCTTTATCTTATTTTCTAGATAAGGGCAGGGCATATCATTGTCGGTTTCACCTTCTTTTATCAGATCTGACTCTTTTCTCATTATTGCCAAGCTCTCAGACACAACTATTTTGTAGACTTGAACCTATGGTAGTCATTTTTGAATGGGACGATGATACATCAGATACGTGATACACTGATACAACACTGTGTTGTTTATGCTTCTGTTCTCCTATTCTTCTTAGAAAAACTGCTTACAATAAACTATTATTTGAGCCCTTTCACTGATCTTGGTCCAGTTTATAATTTTCTTGCCCTTTCCAATGTTACATGCCATGAAGTTTGGTAGCACAAAACAAAAAACTGAGTTGTTGGGAATTTCTTTATTGCCATGGGAATGCCTATTTTTCTTTCTGCCATTGAAATTTTATGCATCTGTTCGCTTCCACCACTTTGACTAAGTTAAGATTTTGCCCCTTAAAATGATCATGATGAGCATGCTGCTGGAGGTCCTTGAGAATTGAGATCCTGGTTTCTAATTCGAATTAACCTGCTTGCACAATAAGCAGGTAAGGCTGCCTTGACAATTCCTTTCCCCAGACTCCATGTTATGTTGGAGTTCCGGCAGTGGATATATATGCCTTTTGTTTAATAATTATCATGAACAATGGAAATACTATGAAACATGAATTTCATAAAAATGCATAATCTGTGTATTTCTGTTTTCCTATAGACGGTATCACGATGTACACCTTTTTTTTTTTTTTTTTTTTTTTTTTTTATGAGATGAAAGAAGTTATAGTCTTGTTTTTGCAAATAACAGTAGTTAACTCTAATTCCCTCTCTATGTGTGCTATGTTCTATTGGTCAAGTTTACGCTCTATATGTTTAAGCACATTCACTTATCAGATCCTCATTTCGTTGCTCTTCCTACAGCTACATTTTTTCCTGCATGGTGTTCAGTTATTTCCCTTGATGTTATTTATGGTATTGCAGTGCTCCTTAGATAAAATAAATGAGTGTCCTGTACAAGCTAACTCTGACTTACTGCTTACTCAAGTTCAACTCAAATTTCGTTTCATCTTTACAGTTACCATAAGCAACCACTTGCACGGCCTGGCTGTTTCTCATTCCTGTTTTTCTGCATTTGCCGAGAGGGTCCTCTCTTTTTTTTTTTTTCCTCGAATGTATACAATGTTTTGGTGTTTAGTTGTTCTACCTAGACATTGTGTTGTATGTATTCACCTCCATGTTTCAGTTTCATACTTTTACTAGAGGTATGGGCGTATGGCAGATGAGAATATTTTTTTTTTTTAAAAAAAAATTGAAATTCATGTTCTGAGCACCGTGTAAGTTTGCATAACAACCTCTACAAGCAACCAAATGGGCAAAATATAATGCACCAGTCTACAGGATTCTGAAGAAAGGAATAGGCAATCTATATCTTTAGTCATTTTAGTTTTCGTTTTATGTGCTGATATCGCAACAAACAAGGTTAATTTAATTCCTACCAGTACATTGTAGAACAATTACTGTATCTTCCGATACACTGAAAAATACTCCTTACTGAAAATATCATCTTCAGTTCATTACAACACCATCGTATACAGAAATGTCACTTGCTACATACATTCGTAGTGGTACAACAACAGCACTCAGCGCACCCTCGATCAACCAGTCTACAATATACAGGCACGCAGGCAGCACAGCGCATTAACTTTTAGGTGTAAGGTTATCAAGTAGCACGCGGCATATATACACAGTAAGTGCATCGCAGGCATCAAGGAGACATTAGGATCTTCCTCAATTCACGGCTGCTTTCCATGATGCACCCTGAACCAGCAAGAGAGTTTATCCACACGTCATCAGTTCTCACTGGCTCTTCGTCGTCATTCCTGTGCCAGGTCCAGTAGGCATGGGTGGAGTTCACGATCTTTAGCTCACCATGCCCAAAGCTTGCTTCCCTGAACACTGACCAATCTGGCTTCGGATTATGATACCTGAAGACGCCACGAATCAATTAAGCATACATATACTGATGCTGAAGTTGCTAAGATTCATGGGCACATATACAGTGGTGGTCTAGTGGTGTACCTGTGGGCCAAGCCTTCACGGTTCCCACCGTCCCCAATAGTTATGTGAACAGCACCACAAGGATCAAGTCTGCCATTGTAGACTCGCTCCTGCAGGAAGAGTGGAAATAACCATATGTAATTTTCATTCAGACCGACTAAATGGTTACTGGCTCAATTTGAAACACTTCTGCAGACTGCAGTTCGGGGATATATAGGAGTCATACCGCACGTTCATAAGCATGGACATGACCTGCTATTACCATGTCCACATGAGCAGCATATAACAAAGGCTCCATTGAAGCCATCATACTGTCACCCTCACCCTGATGAGCCCAATTGCTATTGTACCATGGTACATGCAACAACACAATGAGCCAGGGTGTCCTCTTTCTATCAACCTTTGCAAGATCAGCCTGAAGAGAAGAGAAGTTAACACACAAAAAAAGGATCATATCTAAAAATCAAGATGAGTAATACACTAGGTATTGACTTCCAATCATCAGTCTACCTTTACTCCTTAGTAAGTGTAATGTTAGCAAAAAAAAAACATGGTTCCTTTAAGTACAGACAATCTCTTCTCATTCCAAACAATTGTAATGTCATCTGATATGGATATTATCATTAGATAGTTTCTTACCTTTAGCCAAGCATACTGATCTGAGCTATCATCATAATCTGTGTATGAACCTAGCATTATGATGTGTGCACCGCAACTTCAAAAGAGTAGTACAAATTTGATCCAGATCCACTCTCTTCATAAGGCATTTTCCATCGGTGCATTATAAGATTGAAATCCTGACTTAACAAATAGAATCTTCTCCTTCTCATGGTTGCCTTCTGTCACCATCCAAGGCGGTTGCTAGCAAGTGGCTCCACCAATGTGCCGAAGGAATCCCACAAATGTTGCATATAATCGGCATAAGAGAGATCACCAGGAAGTAAAAGCATATCATGCTCACACTGCTTAATGTGATTCAGGGTTGATGTTGTCCAGCTAGTCTGACCAAGATCACCAACAACAGCCAATGACAATGGAAATTGGGAGGGCGGGGGTCTTAAATTGGAATTCTGGACCTTGCCCTCCACATCGGTAGTAATAAATAGTGTTGTCTTCAAGAGGTCCGACAACAACATGATGAATTTTTCCTGAGCTATACAGCATGTAGCTGTAGGATGTGCTTTTCGCCTTGAGATTTCATTGTGTATGTGCCTTCTTTGGTTCCATAGTCCACCACAGATGGGACAGAGTTATCATCAGTAATCCATGTTATTCGCATGTGCTTTTCTCCAGCTAGTGAAATGTGCACCTGAAAACATGTCATACATGAGTGGTTCAAGAGCAAATATTGTCAACAATAGAAGGAAGTAAAAATACTAGTAAAGGACTAAGCAAGTATTAATTGAACTGCGCAAAGGATCTGCTGAAAAAAAATATATTCTGAAAAACATATAAATTAACGCAGTTCATTACTTCTCCTTATATCTCAAATTATGACCCTCTTGTTTATGATGGACAAGCTAGGATATCCATCAAGGAAAAAAACAAATAAGAAGGCCTAAGCCATCCATGTGGGACATTAGCAGATTACCCATGAATACTAACACTACTAGTTATTTTCGTGTAGCAATAATTAAATTTGCCATCTAATAACCTTATGAAAATGAAGGATTCCCTCAACTTCATGATACAAGGCCAAATTATACTTCTCCCATAGGCCAAATTATACTTCCAAAGCATAGACTGATATAGAGTTTCAGTGTTATCACACTGGAAAGTTGAACTTTAAATACCTTCAGGCTTCATAGGCTAAGTTCAACCTAGATCTATTATTCTGAGCCCACCACAAAGCTCTTATCCTCCTACTGGGGAAATTCTTGTGCATGCTGTCCTGTACAGATATTCAGTGCTTGGGCTCTTAGAAGCAACAACTAGTGATCTCTCCCTAACTGGATGGTAAAAAAATCTACCAGGAATGAAGTTGATTGAGAACCATGACTGAATGCACTGTGCTACGAGTAGTTTGGGTTGGAATTGGCAAGACCTCACTCACCAAAGACTAGTCAGATACCACTAGAGGGAGTGAATATTCAGGGAATTGGTTTCTGAACGGAGATACCGAGGTAGAACCATCCAATACACAGTAAATCAGCTCCCAAGACCTTGAATTAATTAACTAACATATTTTGCGTAGTTAGTAAGGGGAATATGTTGCGAGACCACAAAAGAAACAAAAAAAATCTTGAGAGATAGCCACAAACAGCACCGAATCGACTACTTCGATCCAGCCAAGATTCACTTCACCAGATGAAGAAGTATCCGAATAGGGGCCGGTTGCTGCCAAAACAAGAAAGGTTCCTTTGCTGGACCAACCCTTGGAACACCCCCAAAATTCAGCTCAAGGTATCAAATCGATAGTGATGAGGCACGAGATTTCACCTGCTGCGGATCGGAGGCGGAGGACTCCTTCTTCTTGCTCCAAGGGAAGAGGCTCAGGAGTGCCTTGCGGTGAGACCACGCCGGCGGCGGGCGGACGTAGTCCTCCCCCCACCAGAGCCCCGGTTGGCGCGGCGGAGGCGAAGGAGGATACGGCGAGCAGGAGTATCGGCAGGAGGAGGAGGAGGAGGAGGGGGAGCGGAGGCGGCGCCGCCATGGCAGGAGAGTAGGCTCTCATCTTCCTCTGGAGCTGTATCCTTGTCTCTGAAACAAGGGATGTCTGTCAGGTCATTTCTGGTCAGTAGAGCACAGTTCAGCCTCCGAGTCAACGATGGCGCCATTTTTGTTTTTTTTCCTTTTCGACTGCTGGAGCCTGCAAACACATCTTTTCTCTTTTTTTTTCATTCTTTTCTTGTTTTTTTTTAAAAAAAATGTGTCCTGTAAAAATTGCCTTACTGGACAATTAAAAGATACTATAGGGAAGAAAAAAAAAAAAAAAACATGATAAAATGTGTCTTCTAGAAGTTGCCTGAGAGCCTCCACGAAACCTGTGCCGGAAGCAACATTTGCACAAAAAGCACCACACACCAGGCACCACCAGAGCGCCCAGACGCGCACAATTTCACAACGGGTGTGTTTAGCACCCCCAACTTTCTCTCCAAATTCCACTATCAAAAAAAGATTTCCATCACATCAAAATCTTGGCGTATTCATCCAGTCGAGAAATGTAAGTAAAAAAATAAACTAATTACAGTTTAGATGTATATTGCGAGACGATTCTTTTTGAGCCTAGTTATGCCATGGTAGGATAATATTTTACCACTAACAAACGAAACGTCTTCTGGCGACGATGTGGCATTCCTCCAAAAATTTTGCACCAAACTTTGGGATCTAAACACACCCCACACCCACAATTTGCCTTTTCGGCTTGCGCCCTGCTCACTTTCATGATTGCAGAGGAGAAGTGACGCATCACCGGCGGCCGAAAGCCGAGTAAACAGATACTACTCCACACCACTCGATGATGAGCGGCCATCTTGTTGCCATCTTGACCGAAGTAAGCAGGGTCGACCTAAAACATGGCATTGCATTGTTCTTGTTCCTACCGGAACAGAGACGCTAGAAGACATGGCAACAAGCTCACTACCAGAGTGACCGAAGTAGGCACATGCACTTAAATTAAACAGAAGCACATCTTGACCGAAGTAAGCAGGTTTCCAAGAGGGTTAAGGGGCTGTTTGGATGGGCATCTCACCTTGCCGCACGCCCGCCGTGGCGGCCACAACATATGTGGCGGTCGAAACACCCAGCCCGGCGAATGACATTAATCACTAGAAGACAAGAAAGCTTGTTGTTGTGGCTGCCTAACCTTAAAAACCATCAAACAGAGCCAAACTTCTTGCTGTGGCCGCCCTTGAGTGTGGCGTGGCGAATGACGGCTTCCAACCAAACAGGCTCTAAAACTTTGTCATCGTTCAATCTCGTCAATATGCACACCTATGCAGAGCTACTTGGCCCAAACTATTGGGGGTGGTACAGAAATAGGATCCGACATCGTGTTTCAGTTTTAGTCACGTTTAGTTCACGAAGAGGAACCCAAAAAGTGTTACAATAGTTTGTCATATCGAACTTTTTTGACACATGTATGGAGCATCAAGTGTACGTAAACAAAATATTACGAGACGGATTTTTGAGCCTAGTTAGTCCATGATGGGACAATAATTACCAAATACAAACAAAAAAAGTGATATAGTAGTCGGTCACATCGAATTTTTTAACATATGCATGAAGCATTAGATATAGGTAAATAAAATAACTAATTGCACGCAGTTTGGCTAGAATTTACGAGACGAATCTTTTAAGACTAGTTAGTCTATGTTAAGATAATAATTACCAAATACAAATGAAAAACGCTACGAAAGCGAATCCAAAATATTTCGCCAACTAAACAAGGCCAACTTTTGGGGATTCTTTTCTTCTTACCTCCCTTCCCACATAGGAGTACATCTGTAGGTAGCCCTGCAAGACATTGAATGTTACATTAGCCAATTAATTGTGGTATTCCGATGAATGGTTGTGTCAAGCATCATATTTACCATGGCATCCACCTACTACTCCATCTCTAGGGCCATAAATCTCACAAGAACGTTCATGACCATTTGATGGCCCCAACCTGCATCCCAATGCAAAAGCATCAAAGTTGGGGGCGTGCTAGGGGCCGACAACCGCGCAGGGGGTGATCAGTCCGACCACGGCCAATTGGGCGCAACTAGCCCACCAACCCGTGCCCCCTTCTTCCTCGCGCTCGCGGCCACGATCGTCGACACCGTCCCCCCGCCGCCCACCGCCCTCGCCGTGGGCGCTAGGGTTCCAGAGGCTCGGCGAGCTAGGGCGGGGAACCTTAGCGGCCTCCCTCACGCCCTTCCCCGATGATTTTAGGTCTTCTCCGGCTCCAAACTACCACCGTCTTCTCCGGCTCGGCCGAGCCCGCCCTCCCAGCTTTGCGGGCGCTCGCCCCACCACCACCCGGCGTGTCGGCGACCGTCGCCGGTGGCGGGCGGAATCTGACCGAGGGGAGGAAATAGGAGCCTAACCGTCGTCGCCGCCGCCGCCACCGCTACTCCCATCTGCTTGGGATGGGGAGCGTGGGCCGATCACGGGCCACGAGAAAGCGGTGGGGAGGGGGTCGGACCGATGATTTCCTAAGTTCCACAAACTAAAATATTTGGTGCAAGTAATAGGGATGTCTGCGAATTGGCTTGTAGTCAATGGTAGGGCGGTCGATGGGGCGCTACCCACGAGTTCAAATCCTGGTGCTTTCGCACCTTTCTTGGGATTTTCCCGGGATTTCCGGCGTTATGCATTAAGTGGTAGCGGCGTTCCGTCGGCGGCGGCGCCAATGGTGACCGAGAATCTCGGATCTGCGGGTGCTCGGTCGCCCGGAGGTGCTATGGTGACTTGAGAATCTCTAGATCTGTCGGGTGCTTTCGGTCCTTCGGAGGTGCTCATAGGGGTAGGGTTTGCGTCGCGTGTGTTCATAGGGGTGAGTGTGCGTGCGTGTTGTGGCGTCTGCGTTATCTTGTCATTCTCAAAAAAAAAAAAAAAGTAATAGGGATGTCTGCCACATGGATTATATCAGGCACATCAATTGTGAAGAGGAAAAGAGAAATTAAACTAAAAATGTATGAAGAGGGAGGATGAGAGAGAGAGAGAGAAGGCTTTTGATTTGATTGCTGACAATTTAGTGGCCTCAGGAATGATAGAAAAAAGTATATAATTTATAAAGTCCATCCTAGAAACTCTAAGAAGTTCCTTGCTGAATAGTCCTAGGCGCGGAATGCCTGAACACATGAATCACTGATTTCACCGGGATGACCTAGGCTCCAACTTGTTGCTCCCTGGAAGTGGACGTGATGCTGGTTTTCGGCAACATATACCAAGAAGTTTGGAGATGCAGAGATAAGTTTCCGGAGTTGGAGGGGCAGCGCTTTGGTGGAAAGCAGGAGGACAGGGAGGAAGAGACCTTAGAGAATTTTTTTATAAGGTGTACCTGTGTTAATTAAAGATAACGAAGCAGTACAAATACATGACCTCTATAGAAGACACAGAGGACAGTTGTCCAACCCTAAAGACATTTAAAAAAAAAAAAAATTATAAACTGGTCCTTAGACCCACTTAACACGGAAGCCACAAGAAGTCGACGCCGAAGAACGCCGACTCCAAACGACACCGTCAAAACTGAGGCCGAAAGAAGCTCCGGCGCATGCCGCCGACTTTGAGGTGGACCACCATAGAAGCTCATACGCTCAGACGAGCAGAAGTTATTGTTGAATGCCCACTGTCAGGTCCACGCCCCGAGCTCCATTGACCTTGGATGCAAACCCGTCGTCGACGACCACCGCCGCCATAGAGTTGAGCTCGATCCATCCACCTTTCAACCACAACATCCACAACCTCGACCGCATCCTTGAAACATAAAGTCGGCTTCGGTCGCCGCCACCGAAGGCAACGCACCGTCGCCGTCCAACTGCCAATCATGGGCTCCAGATGTGGAGACCCTCTAGTAGGGTTTTGCTTTATATAGGAATTATATAGAAATTATAAAATTATAGATTATAGATACAGAGAAAGATTACGTAGATAAATCTATACCTACTAATAAAGAGAGAAAATTTCAGTCCCACCTCTTTTTTCACCTCTTTTTTCTGCCTTTTTTCTGCCTCCGCGTTTCTGCCTCCGCGTGCATGTCCGCGTGCATGCCTCCGTGACTCCTCGCGTCGTCCGTCGCGTGGACTCCGCAAATTCCGACTCACCCCACGTACGTACGATCGCAGTCCAGTCCGACTGGAAGATGCAAAGGT
Organism: Hyparrhenia diplandra; assembly: GCA_015847255.1. Lineage (NCBI taxonomy): Eukaryota > Viridiplantae > Streptophyta > Magnoliopsida > Poales > Poaceae > Hyparrhenia > Hyparrhenia diplandra. The sequence continues at coordinate 13,625 of JADLZK010006302.1, read as the reverse complement.
GTCTGTGTCCGGTTCCAACAGGAGAACTTGGCTAGGGTCCAGCTCCCCAAGTTCACCCAGGTTCGGGATGTCCTGCTCGGTGACATCGGTGACAAGGCGTCCGTGGCTGATGACGCTGTCCAGAGATTCCTCAGGAGCTACGACATGGCCCATTCGTTGGTCACCGCTGAGGAGTCCGTGCCGCCAGCGATGAGGTACTGCAGGCGCGTATTCATCACATTTGAGGTTTTTTTTTTTTTTTTTTGAAAAAGAGCGAAGCATACTATTTTTATAACCTTCAAGTTATGCACCGGTCTGATTTTCAACCGAACTATAATGCCAACAGATAGACAAAAGACACCTTCTATAACCGTTGAAAGTGGCCACATGTTTGGTCCTCTGTTTCATAATGGGTTTCTATTTTCTAACCATACTAAAAAATGGGTTTGGTCTCTTAAAATTAAAATTTAAATTTACTTCCTTCCTCACGCTCGACGAGGCCATCAAGACCACTTATTCGCTATGTCAAAACGGCGTAAAGCCTTGGGTCGAGAATACCATCAGCTACATCAAGGGGGAGCTTGACGAGCTCAGCGCGATGACTTCTTCAGGCTCGTAGCATCATTGATCAACACATTGTCTTCTTATTCTGGATCTGAAATTAGAAAACTTGCATGATATGTGTCTGGTGCAATGCTTTTTTCGTTCCATGAATAATTATAATTGTAGTTCCTTTGATTGTACTGGTATCATTTGGTTCTTATTCTCTCATTTTCATGAATGTTTGATATTTTTCTCCCGTTGCAATGCACGGGCATATTTACTAGTAAATAAATAAATACTCATATTTATGTTTCGTTTTAGGTTTTCTTCCGCCGCCTCCCTCCCCTCCCATTTGCACTGAAGACGATTCGCTATCCCCAGCGACGATCTGGATCCGTAATCCTTGCCCGTCCGCCTATCTACCCCGACGACGATCTGGATCCGCCTCCGGCTTCCATCCTCCTCGACCGGCGCGGCTACATCGACGACCGCACCAACGCCACCACCGCCGAAGGCGTCACAAGCGGCGGCAAGCGCATCAAGGTAACCTTCTGGATGGTGAACCCGCCGCGCTGCTCCTGGTTCACAGTCCACAGCCCTGATTTAGAGAACACCGCGTTCGGCGACGTCCCCATGCTCGTCAGCACGGAGGACGACCTCGCCTTGCTTCGCGTCGCGATCTGCCCTCTGAGTGAAGACGGCGCTCTCGCGAGGAACAACGACAACTTCGTCTATCACACCGGCAACGAGAACAAGCCCCCGTCGCTGGACTTGATACCTAGGCCGGCGCCCAGGCCACTCCTCTTTGACGACATTACCACTGGCCTCCTGCGCTGCCGTGCCGGCGACATGTATTTCATTGCTCTACTCTTCTGGGCATCCCTCGGGGGGAAGTACAAAGCTGCACCTCTACAACTCCAAGACAGAGACATGGAGCTGCAAGTTGATGTACCTTGCGGCTTCATCAGAACAGAAAAAGTGCGCTACACCTACTCCAGCAAGGTGATCAGTATTGGAGGGAGCTTGGGTCCGTGGGCTGGGTTGACCTCTGGCGAGGCATCCTCATATGCGACGTCCTCAAGGACGACAGCACCGAGCTGCGCTACATCCCACTGCCACCTCCATTGATGCCCATCCAACTCAGGGGTCCTCCGTTGGCTGTTCGGGACATCATTGCTGTTGAAGGCTACATCAAGTACTTCGAGATGTTTGTACATCTCGCACCTCAAGACTGCTGGAAGGCAGCCACATGGGTTAGGAAGGATTCTTGGAGTGAGTGGAACAAGGACTGTGTGATCCAAGTTTCCAAGCACCCAGCACATACCAACCCTGATCGGCAGCAGGAGGCTGACCTGCCAACCTTGAAGAGATGTTTGTCAGGTTATCCAGCCCAGAGCCACCACGATGGTGGTGGTGTTTATATCATGGACAGACACAAGCTCGGTGACACAAATGCAACTCTGCTTGCTATTGATATGAAGAAACAGACTCTAACGGGTGTAGCTGATTATTCCTCTCCGAGGCCGCTGGCGCTGGGTTACATTTCCGTCTACTTTGGAAGTGGGATCTCCAAACATCTGCGCTCCACCAGGTAATTTTGTATTGTAGACTCATTATTATATATATGTGTATGCTAATGTCTCATGCTTATATACACAACTGCTGCTTACCTAGGTCATTTGGAACTGCATATAAAAGCTACATTATGGTTCTAGCGTGTATAGACACTAAATGTTGTTTTAAACATATTCTGTCCGGCCCCTTTGACGTCGTTAGCTGCGGATGGCGGTCCACAGCGCTTCCCACACGCGCCGCCCGGTGGCTCGAAAGCCACACGGCGTCGCCGACGACGTTGGCGTCGGAGCAGGCCATCAAGGAGATTAGCATCGCCGACAATGACACCACTTCTTCTGATCCGCTCGCACTAGCGCTGTGCGAGGGCACTGGGCCTCCCGTATGGGTCGACCCGATGCTCGATGAGCTCGCCGCCTCCCTCCCTCCTAGCTTGCAGGACATAGCGCTCTATCTTGCGCCCGTCTACTCCGACAGCTGCCTTTCACCTACTCGCCGGCATGGATGGTTGAGCTTGGCTTCGATGTCGTGCATCCCTCTGTTTTTTTTTCTGCGGTTGCGGCGGACAATTGTTCGCCGCCAAGGATAGTTGAGCTCGACTTCGCGGATGCTGAGGGGTCGAGGGCGGTCGGTGTGTTTAGATTACAGTTCTATGAATTAAGTTTATCACAAAATGAGGAGTTGAAGTCTGACCACCCAATACCATTCTTATATTCATTAGCTGATATTCAAATTGAATGTAATATTCTTTACTTAGGTCTGTGTCCTCAGATTTTCTGTGCTGCTGTAGCTTGTTCCTGTTATCGGTCAGAGCAATGCAAAATTTGACTCACAAAGCAACACTTCTTGCACATAATCATTTTTGTTAGATAATTGTTCTGCTATTACGGCATGTTGTAGTTAGATAATCAACTTTGCTCATCTTCTTGTTTTCATTGGAACTAAAAATATTTTGACAGAACACAAATTAAGCATAATTACTATCATCACATCCCAGTTGTAAATTCTAGAACTACCAATTTGTGAGCCTGCTTCTTTGTGGTCTGTTTCTGAATTTACTACTGTTTAATTTAAACTGATTTTTTTGTACCAGAGCAGATTTGTGAAGTAATACACACTGTTTTACAGAGGGAATGCTGCTACTGAAACAAGTAAGCACGAAACTCTGCAATTTGGCAATCAAGGAGGTCCAAGGAAGATTGTGCAGTCTCAGATGACCTCTAAAAACGTAAGTGTAAAGGAAGAGGTCGCCATTGTAATCAAGCTGGCAAGCTAGAAGTTCCTCGGAAGAATGATATCAATTGAATTCCTAAGCGGATGGAAGAATCCACAAGTTTAGAGAAAGGCATGCCCGTTGTAGTAAGCAAGTCGTGACTAGTTGTGTGTGGTCTTTATTCTGTTTGCACCGGAAATCAGAAGCTTAGACGCTGTCTTTGTTCTGTTTCTTATTCCTTGTACCAACATTGTCTTGTGTTTGCTCTATTGCAAGTCGACAACTATGTCAACTCTGAAACTTATCTGCTTAAATCATCGGTTCATCTTGGTTTGGTGCGAATGAAGGGTTCTGTTCATGCGGGGTGAATCCATAAAATGCTAGAGATTTCGCTGCATCTTTTCCCCTACTTATCAATACTACAATATCGTATAAAACTTATGAATTGACTTTTTTTATATAGAAATATAAATTAAGGTCCAAGGATAGCCTGAGTCGCGCGGAGCAGCGCCATGCTTCACGGTGCTGGCAGACTGAGCCCACTGGTCATCGCCGGAGAGACGGCGGAGCTGCACCTCCCCACGCGCCACCGCCACAGCAACGAGGTGGACGCTGATAGCCGCGGCCCGGCTGAAATCGAGCACCAACAGCTTTGCCTTAGTGCTCAAAATGTGTCCGTAGAAGTTGCCTGAATGAACAATTACTCGTCAAAGATACAGGGAAAGAAAAGTAAAAACACGATAAAATGTATCCTCTCGAAGTTTGCCTGACAGCCTCCACGAAACCTGTGCTGGAAGCAACATTTGCTAAAAAAGCATCACGCACCACCACAAGCCATGAACAAATCAAATTAGATGCAACATTTCACCTTTTTGGCTGCACCATTCACAGGCAGAGTGACACTTTCATGATTGCAGAGGAAAAGCGAGGCAATCACCGACCGAAAGCCGAGTGAACAGAAAAACACGCACAAAGTTATATAGGTTACACCACTCGATGATGAGACGCGCTTATAAATTAAAAAGGCGCACATCTTGACCGACCTAGACAGCGTTCCATGATGGTCAAACTTGTCAGCATTCAATCTGTCAATATGCATCATCTTGTGAACTTCACCTCCTACCTCTACAGAGCTACCTGCAGAAACTAAGCAAAAAAAAAAAAAACTACGAAAATACAGAAACTGGGAACCAAAGGAACCTACGTCGTGTTTCACTTTGCTCAAGAACTTCTGGGAATTCTTTTAAGGACTTCCCTTCCCACATACATCTGTAGGTAGCCCTGCAAGACATTGAATGTTACATTACCCAATTAATCGTTGTTGCAGTATAGAATATACTTTAACAAGGATTGGTAATCTACCTTAACAAGGGTTCTTATATTTTCAGCTTCATCGGACAAAATTCTTGGGATGTTTATCTCTCTGTCGAGTGAGCCCAGACGTCTGCCACTTTATCCACAGCCTTCTTCACTACAATCTTGTGGACTTCCCGTGATAGCAGCCCGTTGTCCCACAGAGGTTTCAGAAAGCTTTTGACAAATTCGCACAAGGCAATCTTGAGTGCATTCATTGAGGTGCTACTTTCTTCGACTGCGCTTACTTGCCGAGACCCAGTATTTGATTCAGAGATCTGCAACTGAGTTGCTGCTTCAGAGGTACCGTCTTTGCAAACTTCTTTGGTGATTTGATTTGCTGCCTCAGCTTGATTATACCGTTTCTCCTCTACTTGCTTACACTGTTCTCCCTTTGAAGTGGGTCTGGTTAATGAAGCTGAAAGACTCATAGAAATGCTCTGAGGTTTAAAACTGTCTGCACTCACCTGGCAAACCGGTTCCTCTGATGGAGCCACAAAATCTTCATCGCTGATCATACTAGGCGAGCAGTTTAAGTCTGGTATTTTAGGACGTAGGATCTGATCATCTTGTTTAGCAACGCCAGAATGTATTGTATCAGAAGCACAATCCTCTGTTGTTATCCGTTGATTTGATGTGATCTCAACCGTACAGGCTGGACTCTGACAATCCTCCTTTCTAGCTTTCGCGTTCAGCTCATCTTCAGACTCTGCCAGCAGGGAACATTCTTGCTTCTTCCTTACAACATTACCATACATGGTTTGCTGTTGGTTGTCTCTACTATCATTTCCATCTAAACACTTTTCGAAATCTATGCAGTAACTTCCACTAGACCGATTGATGAACTTCTTATGGCACATGTTTGCAGTTCCTCTAGGCAGCATTGACCCATCGAATGAAGTACTTCCAATCTCATGATCTGCAACCCTTGGTGCATTTGCGTTCGAAGTGTCATGCATTGCGCAACTAGCAACAGTCTCTCTGTCCAGCAATATTGGGTCAGTATACAAACCAGTAGATTGTTCAGCCAGTTTAGCACCATGGCCACCGGCTTTCTTTTCACATTGAAAGCCTGGTTTCTCTTCCCTTCCTGCATCCGAATCAGCTTGATTGGTCCCCTGCTGAGAAATATTCTGATGTGTACTATTATCACAGTGCAAAACAGCTGATTGATCCACCTTGCAAGTGTCAGAACAACCATTCAAACTACTATGCACCTTGGCATCTGGATGATCAGCTGATACCTGCCTCCTGTCAACAAGTTTTACCTTTTCTTTAGGTTGTGCAGTTGCAAGAGCTTTTGCTTCTGGCAGAAGCTTGACACTACACTTCAGTCCTTTCCCATCTGTTGTGTTTCGAGGCCTTTTGTTGGATTTACTGTTGCTAGGGAATTTGATGGTCTGCTCTAACTTTTTGTTAGCTCTTCCTTCACTACACTTTTGCAATTCAACAGATGATTTTGCACTACTAAATTGGTCTGCACACTCTGAAGTAGTGGCATCTTTATTATCACTTTCTGAGCTAGAAGATGCAGCAGGTCCTCCGCTCATCACTCTTCTTCCAGTTGACATCTTGCTTCTTTGTGCAGCCCTATCCCTTCTTAATTGTCTTTTTCTCCACAGGATTACACAATCTCGGCGAAGTGCCTCAGACTGAGAAACATTTTCTGATATTTCCTGGTGTATATTCCTCTCTGTATGGGTGGCTGGAATATGCTGCGGTATACCTCTTTCAGTGCAACCAGCAACATCATTGTCAGATTCTAGATCCATGTCTTTACTTCCTTCGCTCAAATTTGGTGTGTGTGATGAAGCAATAGTTTTGCTGCACTTGGTACTTAGCACATTTTTCCCCGTCACACTTTGTTGAGACGCTAGAAGCTGGAGCATTCTTCTTTGGGTTGAAGTACCCTTTTGCTCCATCTTGACACACTAACTTGGTTATTTCAACATTTCCCTCCCGACTGTCATTTCTCATCTTGTCAGACTCAACATGTTGCCGTTGGTCCTGCTGAATGGAACAGCGAAGCCTTTTAGATTTGTCCTTATTAGTGCCATTCTTCCTAGCTTTCTTTCCACCCAATTGATCTGCATTCCTTTTCCTGCTACTGTTTCTATTATATTTACTAGCACAAGCACCATTGTAAGTGTTTCCAAGGAAATCTTGTTTTTTAAATTTCTTTTTTGCTACCTTGCCATTATAAGCATTTCTGAGATTTCGACTGCTATCAAAGCATTCATCCAAATCTTCATTGGGAGAAAGCTCAAGTTGCTCATGGTGGATGGGACAAAATCCGTTAACTGGTCTCTTGGGTTGAGCTTTTTGCTACTTCATCCCTTTGACATGATTGATCATGTGAGGGTTGACCAGGAATATGCTTACTTGAAGATTGAAAAATTTTCAAGTAAGACCGATGTCTTGCAGCATCTATCTCAGAAAAATGTCCATCGAATTGAGTTGGTGGATATCTATCATCATGATACTGTCTGTTCTGACTGCCACTCCCTGGTTAGCAGAATAATTCTTCCTACAACCTCCTGCTGGATGTATTTGTCTGTCACGTCCTTTTGCACAATGAGGAACATGATCGAAGGAAGGGCTTTTCTTTCTCCTAGATTAACAAACAAACTATTCAAATGTCCAAGACTAAATAGTATGAAAAGTTGTTGGAAATGCATAACGGCAAATATTTGTAGTCAGAACAAGAGATTACCGGTAAGATCTGATGGGACCAGGTTCAGGTGAAATTCTGTGCCTGGCCCGTTTCGATGATTTACCATGCCGTCCACCATAAGAACAGCACGATAGATGGCGTCCACCTGCTCCATCTTCAGAGCCATCAATCTCAGAGGAATGTCCATGACCAGATGGCCCCAACCTGCATGCCAAAGCATCAAAGTTCAACACTACTGAAATATTTGGTACAAGTAATAATGAGCATTCATTGGTACAAGTAATAATGGGCATTCAAGCTTGGAAATATGTGCACACAGCATACCTCTTGACACCAGACATAGCAGAGTTACAATATATATTGCTCACAATTTCTCCAGTTCTGTGCAAATCATAATCACCTCTAGGTCCAGCCATAGAATCTTCTACCCTGTTTTCACAGGACAATACCATATAATTCCCACAATAGGAGATAAATTTGAATCTATAAAACTAACAGCAATATCAGCATAGCATGGAATCTGAAATTTAATTCATGTGTTAATGTGTTGATGAAGAGAATAACCTGCCAGGCATATCCTTTGGCAAGTTCAGGGTTGCAATATGATCAGGTTGCTCCTTTGTTGCTTGATCACTTTGAAAAGGGATTAAGTCTTTCCACTCATACTTCTCGAGCGCGAATAACTTTGCGATGCTTGTCCCAAAAATTCTCCATGTACTGATGACAGCAATATCCTTTTTGAACCCATTCGTTATCCAGCGGCACTTGAACCAAGAGGACACTGTCATGAAAGCTCAATCATCAAAGATGTGATTGGGCAGCTGATTTCAATCCTTATTCTTCTCACTTGATTCCAGCAACAGTACCCATAGATAATCATTGGATAAACCTTGCAACATGGCCCTTGATAAGCAATTTGGCAGATGAATTACCAGTTTCTACCAAGTATCACTTTAGTTGATACTCACTAACTCATCCTTCAAATATCAGTAAATGGTGGCAGCATCCGGCCCTATACGTATGGCAGAGGAAAATAATAATAAGTAGAATTGAATGGTAGAATCTACATTAAAAACTGAACTGTAAAATCTGGTGTCTGGCTGAAAGAGAGTCCCCGCTTTATCAGCGCTTTATAGGGCATAGGGCATGCTATCGCTGGCCACAAAGGATAAGGAGCTTATGATGACAAGAAAATGGTAGAGGAATAGATAGTACATGTGATGCTAATGTCTTGGAAAGAAGGGAGACAATAGTTGTGTAGTGTTACTCAAATGTCGAAATAGAACAGATAGATTGGTGAAGGAAAATGAGGACAGTCCAAACGGCATGGAAACCTTATATTTTGAAGGGAAAGCAAAATGGCATAAACAGAAACTATACCTTATACTTTAGAACAGCTGGAGTTTGATATAAGAAAACAAATAAATGCAAAAGGTTGACATGTACGCACATGTAACTTTCATTTCCAGTTGCTTAATATGCATTGACAATAATAATAATACATGCATCTCCTGCAATCATGTGTACTACTTCAGTAATTAAAAGACATCTAAATCTACATGATGGTAGATACAAAGTCCATATCTACTGCAAGCCTGTGTCAACTGACATGCTTACCCTTTCACGGCTTTGCCCTTTCAGTATGACCTCAGATCAACAAGAAAAATTTTTTAAAACTGTAAGCAGTGCCATCAAAGTGAGCATCAACACATGCTAAAATTTTAGTTCAATACTCATATGTAGTAATGAGATAAATCACAAATAATCCTTATTGAAAGAATTTTTTTTTTGAAAAAAAAACTCTGGTAGCCCCACATGTAATATATAGTTGTTTCTCAGAACGAATGATGAGTTTTGATGTGAAAATTTATTTGGTAGCATGTTATTTATAGCACTCCTCACATTGCTTAGAGATCACTTTTTGTGTGAATTTGTTACATTAACTAAAGAGATATACAATAGGACCCAGGAATTGTTTATAGACACACCCCTATATATATTATGTATGTATACAAAGTAATAATGACTAGGATTGAAATATTGAATACTACCATCATTATTGTGATAAATAAATAAGCGAGACAGCATGATTTTGGAGTTAAAATTCCTGAATTCGGAGTTAGAACTCTATTAATGTCATGTGTTCCACTTGGTAAATATTTGATACATGTAGACCTTGTGGTAAAAAAGCATACAGATCGCAGTACTACTTTCACATCTTTGAAAAAATGGGCATCCACAAATACTCGCACAATAATACCGCAAACAAACCAAAAGCGTCTCCCTCCAAATATAGAACTGTAGAAAAATATGACACTACCAAACTGAGTCTCTAAACTTCCCTCATATTCCCTTCCAAAAAAAAAAAAAAAAATCCTCACACATTTGACAAAGAAAGAGAACATTGCATCAGTAGTGCCAAGCGTCCCAGCCCATGCATTTGGTCTCCCCAGGTAGAGACAAGAGGGCCCCAAAATCAAAATGGTTAGTTGAGCAGCAACAAGGACACACTTGGACTTGGCCACCACCGACCAAACAGCAATGCATCCCGGCAACCAAGCATAACGCCCAATCTTTCAATCTTGATAAAACAAACATGAACTTGGCGATTGATCCCAAACAATGCCCAATTTTATGAGTGAAGGCACTGAGACCGGAAAGTGGAGGGAGACGGCCATAGATGCAATAGACTCAACTCAGGTGCTGCTAGTCTGAAGCAGAACTAGGAGCAGTCCATGCATGGAACAGTGGAGAGAGAAGAGCAATACCTTGTCGTCCCCGCAGCCGGTGTGGATTTGTGGAGTTGGCCCTGGCGTCAGGTCGTCGTCGGCGTCACAGCAGATTAATCTGAGATCCATAGAACATCACACGATGATCAGATATATAGGCCGGCGATGACGCTGTTCACGTGACACCAATCACAACTCCAGACGAAGGACTCAGTCAAAGAGCCAAACATGAGGACCAAAACCACAAAGTAGCAGTACTCCCTCCGTTCCAGAAAAACAAGCAACTCTAGCATAGTGCCCTGTTTTAGTCAACCAAGTTTGACTAATTATAGATAAAAAAATTATAAACAGTTAAAGTATTAAATAAATATCATTAGATTAATTATGAGATATATTTTCATAATAAAATAATTTGGAGTCATAAATTTGGATACTATTCGCTAGAAACTTGGTCAAAGGTGAGCTACTTTATGTGGCACGTGAACCCATAGTTGCTAGTTTTCTGAACGGAGGGAAGACATCGATGGTGCAAATAAATGCACATTAATACAGAAGAAATCAGTTGGTAGTAGTAGAACGCAACAACGGGCATTTTACGGGAGTAAAGGGAAAAAAACTCGATTCAACAGCGCAATAAATAAAAAAGGGTAAGGTAGAAATAATGCAAAAGATTCGAATCTTCATCATATAATTACAAAGTACTAGAGTATATCGCTCTAAAATCTTCAAAAGAAGATGCAACAACCAAAAAGTTTCAAGAACTGGAGCGAACGGAGCATAGGATGCAAATCCAAGATCCCAACCTTGGAGGCAAGGCAATCCGCACTGGGGTGTTTACTAACTGTAATACTTAAACCCTAAGCACTCCGCCCCCGTAACCGCCAGCGATTGCACCGGCGAGATAAGAGAGGAGAAGGCAACCAACCGTGCGTGCAAGACAAAGGAACAGGACGATCGCGCGGCGGAGTCCCGAGTGGAGGAGGCTCTCGGCCTCCAATGAGGGCGAGGAGTCCGGCCGAGTCCCAACGCGACAGCGGCGGAAGGGCTCGTGGGAGAGAGCGCCGTGAAATGAGATCGAGTCGAAAGGGAGGGAAAAACGTGGAGCAGCAATGTAGGAGGCGGCGGCGGCGGCCACAGCGGAGACGTGGTAGAAACTGCTTGCATTAAAAGCTTTCTAGGATAAGACATCTGTATTACCATTGGGGTGGTAATGGATTTGACCCTAATAAATTTTAGCTTAAAATTAAATAGTATTTAAGTCTGTTTAATCTTTAAATTTGCTAGCTAAAATTGATGGTCTTTTATCTCTGATTACCATAATAATTAAATTTACCTAACTATACTTTGACCTTGACCTCGTCGAGTATGCTGGTTCTTTATTTTTGTTGAATGTAGTTATTTTTATGTTTTATTTTACATGTAATCTCGTATGTCTCGTATACAAGTATAAAGTTGAGAATATTTTGTTTTTTTTGTTCACGCCGACTCATGTCATGGAAACCAGCCTCCGTGTGCAAACTATGAAAACTAAAATTAAGGTCATAAGATTTGGATCCAACGCCTATAGAGACATATAGGTTTTTTCACTTAAACCCTCCCACCTATGTACGTACGGGTTAGATTTAAACCCCACACCTAATAATGCAGAAACTAAATACTACTCCTTTCGTTTCAAATTGTAGTTCACTTTTTTTTTCTAGATCCGTTTCTTTTGCTATGTATCTAGATATAGTATATAACTAGGTGCATAAAAAAAATCAATGTATCTAGAAAAGCCAAAGTGAATTACAATTTAGAACGGAGAGAGTACCAGTTAATGTAGATAATAAATGAATTATTATAAAATGAATGCTGGCGTGGGATCCATTCTAAATTTATAATAATTAAAAGAATTAAAAATCATTTGTTTATAGTGTATTTATTATGCATGGGAGAATTTTAACTACGCTAGGAACCGATCTGACTGCTAGGAAGGTAGAAGGCGGCCGGAGGCGATAGGAGGTGACGGAAAAAAAGAAATATGTTCACTATATATATGTTGATCACAAGAAATAGAAAGAAAAGGATCTTAACCGTTAGTAACTTTTATTATAAAACCGCCAGCAAGCCTTTTTTTTTCTCTCTTTTTGATAAAACCGCTAGCAACTTCTTGTACTCTATCCAACTGCTATATGTTTTGTTTCTTTCTTTCTTTTTCCCCACGCGTTTTTTTTCCTGGCCCATAGGCCACACAACAAGGCCACAACGACAAGATTAGGGCAATCCTAATGGAAGAAACTAACACAGTTTTCATAGCAAAAGAAATTATTTATAAAAACTATTCTTCATAGTGGTAGTGTCTTGAGTAATAATTGTTTTCTCTTTCTCTATCCTAATTCTACCAATGGTGTTGTTTAGTTACACGCAAAATTCAAAATGTTAGAATTCAAACTCTTGTAGCACTTTCGTTTGTATTTGGTAATATTATCTAATCATAGACTAACCGAGCTTAAAAGATTAGTCTTGTGATTTACTGTACCTACATTTACTGCTCCATGCTCCCTAGATTGATGTGATGGAAAGAGGGTGAAAAAACTTGAAACTTTAAGGAGAACTAAATAAGGCCTTGTTATCATTGGAGATGGGAATTGGGGACTTGTGGAGATGCTCTAAATAACTTTGAAGATAGCATACACACAGTTGATGACCACTAGTGTTGCATTGCAAGATTCTGCTCAGTAGAAAAATTAAGAAAAAAAGTACTAACGTATATGATATACTCCCTCGGTCTCTTTGAAAGTGTTTTTCGAGAAGCGTGCCCTTTAGAAACACGCTTCTCGAATCGATTACTTTCAAAAAGGAGGAGAGTACAAACTAAGTATCATTTGATTAATGATGGAACATATTTATGTAATAAGTCTTTGGTAAGATTAATATTCCCTCCACACTTAAAAGAAAGACGTTTAAAAACAAACGACACGGTCTCCAAAGCGTAACTTTAACTTCTCTTTTCTATAAAAGTATTTATTAAAAAAAAATTATATATGTATACTTTTATAAAAGTATTTGTCAAGACAAATCTATCTATTGATATTGATTTTCATATTTCTAAACTCAACGACTTAAAAAGTTATTCATGATTTATGTTCTCAATGTTTGACTCAAATCTTTTCCAAAACATCTTTTTTTTCTAATATATAGGGAGTATCAATTATTATAATTTTAATTAAACTTTTTTATAACCATTTTAATTAAACTTTAGCAAATTTAGTTATCCGTAGAGGTGTGTTATTTTTGGACACTTTTTGGACGAAGGGAGCAGACCAGGACTACTTGAAGTCATTAGAAAAAAAGAAATTTTAATTAATTATGGGCAGCAGCAGGCCTTGCTCGCGTGTGCGTTGGCGTGGTACGATCATGTCAGACAGCAGGCCATGCCACTGCGGTGTCTGCGGTGCGGTGCGGTGAGGTGAAAATCTTTTGCTTGCTGCCCTCCGCTTGGCGGGTCCTCGGGAATGAAATGGTGTCGGGCTGCGAGGTCAGGTCAGCGCCGCGTTCAGCTGTAGCAAAGGCATTCAAGAGA